>JAPQNM010000006.1:2520086-2525086 GCA_029783475.1 Metacarcinus magister | reverse complement strand
TGGAGTCACCATAGATTTATTCCTTGAATAACTACAAATAAAATAAAATAATAAATAAACTTTATTATTTCAGAAAAGGGCATTTTTAAACTAACCCTAAATCCACTTAAATACTGCTGAAAGAATATAACTCAATAATATATGAATCCAGATATTGATGGTTATTATTATTATTTTGTTATTATTATTATTATTATTATTATTATTATTACTATTATTATTATTATTATTATTATTATTATTATTATTATTATTATTATTATTATTATTATTATTATTATTATTATTATTATTATTATAGATTTCTCCCTTAAAATCCTAAAAAAATAATAATTTTTTCAAATAAAATAAAATAAAAAATAAACTTAATTATTTCAGAAAAGGGCATTTTTAAACTAACCCTAAAACCACTTTAACATCGCTGAAAGAATATAACTAAATAATACATGAATACAGATATTTGAGAATTTCTAGTAAGAATATTAATCAAGTTTTATTAATTTTCCAACACTAAAAAAAATAATAAACAACATTCACCTTGTATAATTATGTGTTCTTCACACGTATACACATAAGTACTGGAATACTTGCTGTTCAGTTTTATAGTCACTGGTATATCTTTTGAGTATCAATGAGATATCATTTGACAATCATTGAGGTTCACTGATGTATACTGGAGTTCACTGTGGTATCACTTGGGTCAAAATTAGTCCAGAAATGTTTGTCAATTGGCCATGCAGCAGAACTTTTTTACATATTAACTCATTATTTATTTATTTATTTATTTATTTATTTTTTCTATGTCATTAACCGTTGGCACCAGTAGGCATATAGAGGCACAGATGGACTTGCCTCGGCTGTTTTTGGTGTAGATTTTTTTTTTTTATATAGTGACGCCTCGAATGATTAAGTTCTCTCTTGAATATGATGAGAACGTGTGAGGCTTATTGCTGCTACAGATGCATATTAACGTTGCAAGTCCCGTCTGAGGACAGTATGGCAGCAATTTGGGTAGTCTTTGGCCACTCGGCGGTGATATCAAATATTGAAAAGTGGTCAGTGGATATCGGAGATTCGAACCCGGGATCCTAGGCTCCCATGCCCGAACGCTGACCACTGCACCACCGCCTGTGTGTGTGTGTTATTGCTAACATTAAATGTAAGCCGCATTTAACCTACTAGCATATCGGCAATACCTTACGGCATAATTCATAATATCACTAACAGACACTTAGTATACCTCTATTTCCTCATATAAGCACTTGTACAGTCGTGGACACAATTAATCACCTATCCTCCGATCCCGCCTACCTCAGGCTGGCTCCCTTTCTGCACGGCAAGTCACAGTGGGGTGATGGTGCTGGGGTGGGGGTGGGGGTGGGGGGTGAAGAAGGAAAGATTGAGACAAGAGAATTAAATGCGAAGTGGTGGTTACATAATTTGGCCATTTTCATTCATTCAGGGCATGATATAAAGAAGTTAGATAATAGTAATGTTGCATTACACCTTTTATAGTGGCGAAAGATATCAAACTTTAGATAGGTTGTTATATCCAGGGCTGGTACACGAGAGATATTTACTGACGTGTCACACACACACACACACACACACACACACACACACACACACACACACACACACACACACACACACACACACACACACACACACACACACACACACTTGCTAGATTCAAGTGTTCAATAACTAATGCAACAGTATTAGAAGGAGAAAATATAAGTTTTATTTTACTAGAAACCAATTTGGTGGAGTATGATACAGCTATTTGTAGTAGGAAAGGCTGGATCTCACACATTATGCCCGGGGATAGTGAAATTAGAATCTGACAGAGAATAGAAAATCTAGATTCATTATACAATACATGAATGTGACAAATGAAAAAATTGAGTTAGAACCAAGGAAAACTATAGGATTTCTTCAGCCATGTAATAAAGAAAATTTGTCAGGTGATCAGTATAATGCTGTAAATGCAATAACAGAAAAAATAAGGAAGAATAACAGAAATGACTCTTTCAGACCATAGATGACATGTATCCTATAGACAATAATGAAAATAAGATCCTGAAAGGACTGGTTTGGTTTTTATTTTATTTCGTTTTGTTCCTATTTCAGGTTTGTTGGAATTGTTGTAACGAAGTAATCAGCAGGTGTGTGTGTGTGTGTGTGTGTGTGTGTGTGTGTGTGTGTGTGTGTGTGTGTGTTGTGTGTGTGTGTGTGTGTGTGTGTGTGTGACACGTCAGTAAATATCTCTCGTGTACCAGCCCTGGATATAACAACCTATCTAAAGTTTGATATCTTTCGCCACTATAGAAGGTGTAATGCAACATTACTAGTAGTAGTAGTAGTTTTCTATCGTGCCCCCGAAGGGGGCACACGGGCTAACAAAAAGAGCCCGTCGCAGTTGACGTAAATGTGTGGTGGTGGCGGACTCTGGTCAGTCTACACCAACACCAAAGCAGTTTCTGGAGTGTGTGTGTGTGGCCGCAGTGCCCCAAAGTTAGGGGACACACGGCGCAACACAACACACACCCACTGGGATCTGGACGCGGATCCAATGTTGAGCGACAGTTATAGTAGTTAGTTTTCTATCGTGCCCCCGAAGGGGGCACACGGGCTAGCAAAAAGAGCCCGTCGCAGTTGACGTAAATGTGTGGTGGTGGCGGACTCTGGTCAGTCTACACCAAAACATTACTATTATCTAACTTCTTTATATCATGCCCTGAATGAATGAAAATGGCCAAATTATGTAACCACCACTTCGCATTAAATTCTCTTGTCTCAATCTCTTCACCCCCCACCCCCACCCGAGCACCATCACCCCACTGTGACTTGCCGTGCAGAAAGGGAGCCAGCCTGAGGTAGGCGGGATCGGAGGATAGGTGATTAATTGTGTCCACGACTGTACACAGTTTGACTACGCCGGGACACATGTTTTGAAGGTCTGCTACCTCTTCTTGTGACCTGTATCGCTTTTAACGCATCATCTGTTCCATATATCAATTTTTCTTTCTTTCTTCTGCTCTTCCCGTTCCTCTCTGTAATAAATACTAATGTTATATGTGATATGTAATGTTTGCGTGTTGGAACTTATCCTTCTCTCGCTCCTCTCTTTTGCGTAACAAAACACAAGTCGGCAGGTGCGGCCGGCGCGTGTGTGTCTGTACGTGGCCCACCCCACCGGGTTGGAGGTGGGGTGCCCTCACCCTAACCACAATTGTTAGGAGCGTCGTTCCAAATATACACCTGGCCTTACAAGTGTTATGGAAGATGATTTTTTTCATGCTATCACCGTTAGCACCTGGTATGTGTGTGTGTGTGTGGGTGTGTGTGTGTGTGAGAGAGAGAGAGAGAAAGAGAGAGAGAGAGAGAGAGAGAGAGAGAGAGAGAGAGAGAGAGAGAGAGAGAGAGAGAGAGAGAGAGTGAGTGAGTGAGTGAGTGAGTGAGTGAGTGAGTGTGTGTGTGTGTGTGTGTGTGTGTGTGTGTGTGTGTGTGTGTGTGTGTGTGTGTGAGTGTGAGTGTGTGTGTTTGTTTCTCTTATGTCTTTCTCATCTTTTTTTTCTTTTTCCTTTCACCCTTCCCTATCCCCTCCCCCTTCGGCGTAATTCATCCTTTTTCGTCAACTTTCGGCGGACGTATCACTTATGAATCTGTTTCACTCTGAAAAATAGGCGAAAAAATCGTGACATACACTATGGTCACTTTTTAGTCACGATCATATAGGGACCAAAATTCTGAAACATTTCACTACCTTTCCCAGTCACCCCTACCATCCCCCTCCTCTAATGTGTTTAGTGACTTCTGCTCAAATTCCTCAGCCAACTCCCGCCATTTTCTTCTCTTGTATTTCTAATTCCTCTTTACTTTTATTTCTCTTTCGACCATTCGCTATTCCCCCTCTCCAATACCACCCCCAACCCAGCCAGCGGTCATTCCCTCTCACCGATCTGTCTCACACCCAGCTGTGTTATCAAATTTTCACCTGTAACACCCATAAACATTGTTGCCATACACTTTGGTACTTATATAATCGTGACTAAATCGATACTAAAACTGAAATTAAATATTATTATTTGGTTATCTCCTCATACCTGGTAGAGTCGCCTTGGGTTTTGACAGATTCCTTATCCACAACCATAAGATAGGTAAGGGTTGACGGCCAACGTGTATTCCCTTTACTACTATTCTGGCAGTGGCTTCCTTTCCTCCATTCAAGTGTTTTTACACCATTACAATACCTGGCACCTTCCATTATTACCTCGTATACTGGAAAATAGCGAAGTGATGATTCAAAAGAGAGAGAGAGAGAGAGAGAGAGAGAGAGAGAGAGAGAGAGAGAGAGAGAGAAAGAGAGAGAGAGAGAGAGAGAGAGAGAGAGAGAGAGTGTGAGAGAGAGTTATGAATACCAATCTCCCCAGCTCTCCCTTTGTACTTTCCATCTACACATTGGCTCTCCGGAGTTATCTGTTCTCAGTGTTTCCTGACAATGGTTCATCTTCCCTTCCATTTGTTGAGGTGTTATTGCATATATATCATATCATCATCTTTATCATAATCATCATCATCTTCCGTATCATCATCGAGTTCATAATCATGAGAACATTGGTTTCCTCTAAATTTTTCTTTTCCAAAGCTGTTCGCCGGTTTCATTTAAACACATGAATGTTATTTTTATTATCTTTAATCCATCATCCTTGTGTGCATTTCCGTTGATATTTATTTCTTAACTTAGTTAATTTTGTAGCTAATATTTTTGTCACATTATAAAGAACATTATACTTCTGTCTTTCCATAGACTCACTTAATACATACATCTTAAACAAGTTGAAGGTTTTTCGATTCATAAATCAAATCTAACGTAGTACAAACCCATTAATTATTATTTTTTCTCTTGGCTTGGTAGTGTTGGAACAGAAAAAATCCAATGTCTGGTGTGATTGTCATTTATTTTTATATATTAGAAACCAATCTATTTGTTTTTA
>JAPQNM010000006.1:2502586-2505086 GCA_029783475.1 Metacarcinus magister | reverse complement strand
TACAAGATAAACCGCATAGTAACTTAAGTTAGTTTTTCTTCGTTACATGGTCATGTTGTAATGGTATTTGGGGAATCAGAAATACAAATTAGAAGTTTTTTTTTTTTTTATTATTTCTGGGTGTTTTCTATATCATAAACCCGTTGAGGCGCCCGAAGTAGGCTTTTAATCGTACATCACAACAGGATTAGACTAGCTCTTGGAGCCGAATGTCTTGTGTGGATTGTCCTTTATTTTTTATATTATTCAGAAAACTGAATCTACTTTTGTTTTTTTACACTTTGACGCAACAGCATGCTCTACTCCAGAGCTAAGCTACACTAAAGTGTTCTTATAACCTATGCATCTAAAACCAATATCCGATTCCGAATTGGTATGCATAGAAGTTTGTAGGTTCTGACCTAGAGCATAAGGCCTGCTCTAATCAACTTTTCTATTTTCCATGCCTAACTGCCAAAGAGGCACATTTTAAAAAGTGATATGATCAATAATGTAATCTATCCTGCATATCAAATGCGTGAAACGCTGTGCCTAATTGTATATTCGATAATTAAGAAGGATCATAGGGTGGTATGGGATGCAGATTAGCGGATATAATGCAGGGAAGCAGTAGGCGGAGCGGGAACGCGGGTCAGCGAGGAGACGTGGGCGGAGAGGAGGGCGCATAAAGGAAGAAGCAGCGTCATATGAGATGACTAGGACAACAGACACACACCACGTGGCAGGAGAGGGGGGGGGTGCAGAGAATATCTCAAAGATTCTGTTTATGATCAGGTAATGAAGTGAATGATACAGACAGGTTGGAACTGCGTGTTTACTGATAACGAAAGTGAACAAATTCAAATAATGAATCTTCACACTAAAACATTACTCATTTTCAGGCCGTCAAAATAAAAAAAAAAAACTAAATTGAAGGTAACGGGAAAATCATGCATAACAAATGTATTTGATCGCATTCAATTATAAGAAAATAATTTATTACATACTTTTATTTTTTAACAAAACTTTTATAAGGGATGAAGATTAGATGTTATATAAAAGCTCATCCCCCATTTAGTATAATTGGATTTGATTTATGTGAGCTGGTATTCTCTTATATGATATCTTATTAGAATTATGTTTTGTTACGAGATTTAGAGATACAGTATATTCTGTGTCGGTGAAGAAGTCATTAGTGTTTACTAACATAAATCTTTATAAGTCAATTCCAATGATTGATTTTATATAGCATTCGTAACTGGGATCGTATAATGTAGTGTGAAGAGTTAGTAAAAAAATCATTGATACATCAAGAGAGGAAAAGAAAGACAGAGACTTTATTGAAATAGAAAATGGTACGAATTTACAGGCTAGAAAATTGGAATGCAAAGGCATATGTATATTAAGAGTACTTCTTTGATGATTGTATTTCTCTAATACAAAGCAAGAATGGTAAAGTACAACAAAAACGGGTTGAGTTTTCCTATGTCCTTTATTTTTGTTGGATACAAAAAACAGACTTTAAGATTGATATGTATGAAATGAGACCACGAGAGCAGGTATATATTTGAAGATCGTTGACGTGAGAGGGAGACTCGAATGTACTGGAATACTCTCATTTTGCCAAAGTCTGAGTAGGATGTATACTCATTCCTGAAATAAGATAGATCAGTAGGCCTTAGGTTGAGAAGAGGATATGATAAGGGACCTATCCTAATCCAGAGGTTACGAGTGTGTCCTGGGCAAAAAATGAGAAAAATAGGTCTAAGTTGAATCCACACTGATGAACTCTGAATTTGCAGATCTAGAGATAGTCTAATCCTAGGATAGATGGAATTTAAGGGACCGTCTATCCAAGAAACCTGACTTCGCTTCTTGCCGTGCGAATAACTGATTTGTGGACATTAGGATGCTATTGTGAACATATAGGGATCGGAGGAGAAGTAAGGCATCAGGATACACGTGCCATCCCGACTTGAGAGGGATGTCCATTTGAGTTCAAAGGTGTATAATAGTGAAGATTGATCTATGCCCATGGAATTAGTAATAGTTGCGATAGACTTGTAGAAATTCCGCATGTTAAACTTTTTGGATATCGTTGTTGTATTCTATGAAGTCATTTGACCTATGTGAGGATGTTATAGATTAGCCTCCGGGCGTGTGGGACACCTGGGTGGGCGGAGAAGGTTTGAAATGATACATGACTCTTAGTTGTTGATGTTTTTGCGGGGGGGGAAAAGAGGATGTCACATCTGGAGAATCCAATAGACTTCTTTAACTATCATAGATATAATTGTAGAACGAGTTATAGAAATGTATTGGTATGGTGAAGAAAGGAAGGGGTCGGAAATACAAATTCTACCCAATACTACCGCTTACTCTATAATCCTGGAAGGGTGATTAAAAAGTGAGACGGAGATTGTACCATTTGACGAAACTAGTGAATGTAACAGGGATTTTACAGATGTTCCATACTGTTCTTTCTCTCAATGACGAGAACGGTTACATCATTATCGTCCTC
>JAPQNM010000006.1:2436179-2502486 GCA_029783475.1 Metacarcinus magister | reverse complement strand
ATGGCACGTCCGGATACACTCCCTGTGACCTCACTCGACAACGAGAAGACGGACTTCCACGTGAACAGTGACAGAGAAGGGAGACAAACGGGGATATCAGAACGGGAGGAAAAGTCAACAAACACGGGAACTATGCTTCTTGTCGTGCCTTGTCATACCCACGTTTCCATTTGCTAGAAAGACATACTCCTGGTAGCGCAAAGGATATAAGTTCTTAGTTTGCATTTAAAAGCTCCGAGAGACGGAGCTCTTGGGACGCCGCCCCACTACTAACCGCAATGCTGAGAGAAAATGAGACACGAGTGCTCAATAGGCTTAACCTTGTTTTTACGACTTTGTTATACACACGTGGCTTGTTCAGAGTGGGGGGAAAAAGGAGCCATGTAATGTCGAGCTATCGAAAGAGACCGGAGCAGAGGGGAAAGGCATTGCGATAATGGGAATTGGTCGGAGCGCCCAAAAGATGGAAGTGGTTAAGGAGATGGAACAGTTGAGTTGACTATTGGACTGTGTTTGGAAAAGGTAAAGGTGCTAGTCCTCTGGGAGAGCAAAGGAGGGTGAGGTGTGAATTGCAACATCTTCGATATTAAGTGGGTACGTTCGTTCGCTTGGTGGGCTGTTCAACGGGGGTCGTGGGAGGCTGATTGGGTAGTTAACGCAGGGACATATGTCAATGGCTGTTCCCAGGAAACCGCAGGACGATTTGCAACAAGAGATATATAGTCAGCGCCGAAGTCCGCAGCGACAGTAAGCGGGAATGGATCTCGATCTCTGCTTTCAAATTAGACTTCCAACGGGAGCGCTGAGGGGGTGAAAGGAAAGATGAAGGGGGGGGGGGGCGGGGGGGGGAACGGGGGGGGTGAAAACGACAAGGGCAGATTGGAGGCTAACCAACTGCGGTCACTCCAGTCTCAGGTCCTCTTGTCCGTTGGCGTGGTGCTAGGCGTGCACCCGGTGCTATGCTCTTGCGGGGCTGGCCTCGCCTCGAGGACGGAACAGTCCTCTTCCCCTTTTTGTCTCGCGCGACGCGCCGTCCCCTTTCTCCACAACCCCTCCCCCTTGTTTTGTAGCCCCCCATAATGCTGGGAGGTGGTATTTAGCATACATCCGCATACAGAGTAGGATGTAGGACATTAAGTTAAGATAAAGTTAGCCGGTACAACACCGACCGGCCTACATACACCACACGGCGACGACCACACACACACAAAACACAACCACAACACACAACACCAACAACTAACACACACACACACACACACACACACACACAACACACACACACAGAACAGACGAAGTATACATTATCATTTCTCTGGACGGAATATCGTGGGTGAGTTATATATTGCATGATACCTCAGTCCCTGCCAAGTGTTCTTCTACCGATTGGTTTCCAGATATCGCTGCGGATGTGGGTGAACGAATTTTGAATGCTTTCGTGTTTTGTAGATTGCTGGTGGGGGGGGGGAATAATTAATACCGGCTCTGGGTAGCGGTTGAGAGCTGACTCTGGTGGATGAAAAGAAAAATACAACCACTATCTGGAACGGCAGGTGTAATCCATCGAGACCCAATGAGAGAAACTAACATAAATAGGACATGATGGAACAAAAAGGGAGGGTAAAAGAGGAAAAAAGTAAAATGGAAGAAACGGGAGGGAGAGGGAGGAAAACAAAAAAAAAAAAAAAAAAAAAAAAAAAAAAAAAAAAAAACAAAAAAAAAAAAAAGAAAAAAAAAATAAAAAAAAAATAAAAAAAAAAATATAAGAGAAAAAAGAAAAAAAAAAAAAAAAAGAAAAAAAAAAAAAAAAAAAATAAAAAGAAAAAAGAAAAAGAAAAAATAAAAAGAAAAGAAGAAAGAGAAAAAAAGGAAAAAGAAAAAAGAAAAAAAAAAAAAAAGAAAAAAAAAAAGTGAGAGAGAGGGGACGAAGCTTAAGGGGGGAAAGGTGACCTTGCAAAAGCCCGGGGCGGGGGAGAGGGGCCCAGTGTTGATGAACTTGACCGCATTCTTGGACACTATCACGGCCCTATCACGAGGCACAGTTTCTTGGATGTTCTCCTGCCCCTTGTGGAATTAATCCCATGGATTTAGCCATCCCACTTACCTTTGTTTCATCCCTATATAATCACGTAGTTAGCTCTGTCATGGCCAACCGTTTGTGTGCTGTATGTATGGCTTATAATTTAAGTAGGCTACCCTTTTGATTCTCTGACATCACCATTTTGCTACGTGTTCACACACACACCAGCTAGATATGTAGGATCCGTTCTTCACCACTGTTAGTGAACCAATATCTATCTAGGTCTGTCCTGAATCTAAGTTTTTCTAGCTTGTACCCATTTCCACGTGTCCTATCCTGACTACTAATTTCTAAAACTAATCAATGTTTCCCTTATTAATTCCTTTTACCCATTTGAAAACCTCAATCATATCCCCTCTTGCCCTTCTTCTCTCTAGGGAGTGAAGATTAAGGCGTTTTAATCTATCTTTGTAGGTTAAATTTCTCAGCCCCTGAATTATCTTGGTCATTCTTCTCTGAACTGCCTCCAAGGAGCCTATATGCTTCTCATAATAAGGGGACCAAAACTGAGCTGCATAATCTCCTCGATCTCCAGAAGTGATGCTTCGGACGATGGTGAAGCTACAGCTACTGCTACGATTTATGTAGTTTATGGCAAAAAATCGTAAGGACTCGCAAATACTCGTAACTGTTCGTAACAACACGTAAACAGGTCGTAACTAACACGTAAAAGCTTTGATGAATAGTAACATTCCGTAATATACTCGTAACAATCGGTAAAAAAAATTCGTAAAATGCCCGTAAGTTGCTCATAGTTATTTGTGACAACTCGTAACAAATCGTTGAATTTTTCCGTAAATACATCGTAATAATCCGTAACAAACCGTAAATAGCTCGTAATAACTCGTAACAACCCTTAAATTGGTCGTAAAAGTGACCATATCATAAGGATCCATGAATTTGTGCGATCCGTAAGGACTCGTAAGAAAAATCCGTGTATGTGAAGGGGGTATAAAGGTTGACTACCGCCAAAATTTCCCTTTACTACTATTTTGGCAGAGAGAGAGAGAGAGAGAGAGAGAGAGAGAGAGAGAGAGAGAGAGAGAGAGAGAGAGAGAGAGAGAGAAATGGGGGGGAGGGTGTTATGAATACCAATCTCCCCAGCTCTCCCTTAGTGTTTTTCATCTACACATTGGCCCTCCGAAGTTATTCGTTCTTAATGTTACCTGACAATGGCTTATCTTTCCTTCCATCTGTTCGGGTACTTTTGCATAGATATGGCGTTGGCTCATCCTTATTTTTCATGTATCTAAGGATAGACGCTACTGTCATAAAGCTCTCTCTCTCTCTCTCTCTCTCTCTCTCTCTCTCTCTCTCTCTCTCTCTCTCTCTCTGTCTCTCTCTCTCTCTCTCTCTCTCTCTGTCTCTCTCTCTCTCTCTCTCTCTCTCTCTCTCTCTCTCTCTCTCTCTCTCTCTCTCTCTCTCTCTCTCTCTCTCTCTCTCTCTCTCTCTCTCTCTCTCTCTCTCTCTCTCTCTCTCTCTCTCTCTCTCTCTCTCTCTTCTCTCTCTCTCTCTCTCTCTCTCTCTCTCTCTCTCTCTCTCTCTCTCTCTCTCTCTCTCTCTCTCTCTCTCTCTCTCTCTCTCTTCTCTCTCTCTCTCTCTCTCTCTCTCTCTCTCTCTCTCTCTCTCTCTCCTCTCTCTCTCTCTCTCTCTCTCTCTCTCTCTCTCTCTCTCTCTCTCTCTCTCTCTCTCCTCTCTCTCTCTCTCTCTCTCTCTCTCTCTCTCTCTCTCTCTCTCTCTCTCTCTCTCTCTCTCTCTCTCTCTCTCTCTCTCTCTCTCTCTCTCTCTCTCTCTTCTCTCTCTCTCTCTCTCTCTCTCTCTCTCTCTCTCTCTCTCTCTCTCTCTCTCTCTCTCTCTCTCTCTCTCTCTCTCTCTCTCTCTCTCTCTCTCTCTCTCTCTCTCTCTCTCTCTCTCTCTCTCTCTCTCTCTCTCTCTCTCTCTCTCTCTCTCTCTCTCTCTCTCTCTCTCTCTCTCTCTCTCTCTCTCTCTCTCTCTCTCTCTCTCTCTCTCTCTCTCTCTCTCTCTCTCTCTCTCTCTCTCTCTCTCTCTCTCTCTCTCTCTCTCTCTCTCTCTCTCTCTCTCTCTCTCTCTCTCTCTCTCTCTCTCTCTCTCTCTCTCTCTCTCTCTCCTCTCTCTCTCTCTCTCTCTCTCTCTCTCTCTCTCTCTCTCTCTCTCTCTCTCTCTCTCTCTCTCTCTCTCTCTCTCTCTCTCTCTCTCTCTCTCTCTCTCTCTCTCTCTCTCTCTCTCTCTCTCTCTCTCTCTCTCTCTCTCTCTCTCTCTCTCTCTCTCTCTCCTCTCTCTCTCTCTCTCTCTCTCTCTCTCTCTCTCTCTCTCTCTCTCTCTCTCTCTCTCTCTCTCTCTCTCTCTCTCTCTCTCTCTCTCTCTCTCTCTCTCTCTCTCTCTCTCTCTCTCTCTCACACACTATTTTTTTCATAACTTGTGATGGTTTTTTTTTCTCCTGTGTTTTTAACCAATTCTAACCTTAACCTGTAGCAGAGTCTGCCCTAACCAAACTGTAACACAGTACCCTTTAGCACACGCACGTTTTCTCTACCTGATTTATAGAAAATGTGTATTTGTAATCACAGACTATTATAACATTATTTTTATTATATTTTTCATTATTTCATGTATAATATTGTGTAACTTTATTTATGTTTTTCTTTTATAATATTATTATTTATTTAGTTGCGCTGCAATTCAGCAGACATTTTTAACTTTGCGCACACTATAGTGTGCGCAAAGTTAAAAATGATATATGGGTAATGTTGTTGAGTTTACTCAACAACATTACCCATATATCATTTAGAATCATCTCTGTTAAAATATTTATTTTGTTTTATTCAAGTTTTTTTTCAATAAAATAACCGTAACTGGAAATGAGTTTCTCTCTCTCCAGTCGACCAACTAGCACTACAACACCCGAGCACCAGCTCTAACAAACCTAACCAAACCCAAACTAACCTAACCTAACATAAACCTAACCTCTGTGTGTGTGTAGGTTTCGGTTAGGTTAGGTGAGGTTTTCTTAGGTTATGTTAAAAGCACAAAAAGAACACACATCAGAAATAGTGATATATATATATATATATATATATATATATATATATATATATATATATATATATATAGAGAGAGAGAGAGAGAGAGAGAGAGAGAGAGAGAGAAAAAGAGATGAGATATGTTTAGCCTAGTTAATAAAGTTTGGTTAGTTACTCCTTAAATTTCCGCGCGCCAGACGTTCTCGCGTCGGGTACGGAACTCGCTTGCAATTTGTGAATATGCTGCCCGTACACACCAAGATCCAAATCTGGATCTTAGTTCACACTATGGATTGCCTTCTGACTGCGTTCACGAGTCCTATGACCATATATGGAGCGATTAGTGGTTCATCCCGCGCTTGAGCTGAGAGTCTGGCAGTGGGTATTTCATATGAGTGAGTCCCGCGCAAAGCCCGCCAGTTGCTTGCTATTCAAAAACAGGAGGAGAGCTCTATCTGGATCTTGGTACACACTATAGCTTGTGCGCCTCCCTCTGACTGCGCTCATGAGTCCCATGATCATATATGGAGCGATTAGTGGGTCATCCCGCGCTTGACCTGAGAGTGTGGCAGTGGGCATTTCATATGAGTTAGTCCCGCGCAAAGCCCGCCAGTTGCTTGCTATTCAAAAACAGGAGGAGGGCTCTATCTGGATCTTGGTACACACTATGGATTGCCTTCTGACTGTGCTCACGAGTCCCATGACCATATATGGAGCGATTAGCGGGTCATCCCGCGCTTGACCTGAGAGTCTGGCAGTGGGCATTTCATATGAGTGAGTCCCGCGCAAAGCCCGCAAGTTGCTTGCTATTCAAAAACAGGATGAGGGTTCTACTCTCTCGCTTTATCCGACTATGGCTGAACAAAAATTTGAAGGGACGCGCTGGAACACTCAACAGTTCATTGATCTTATAAGGGAGCATCCATGCCTGTGGCAAGTACGAAACAAAAACTATAAAAACAAGACATTGAGGAGCGTAAAGGCCCGTATACACTATGTTTTGTGCGCCGACCTCTGAGGCTCTGAATAGGCCCAGTGAGGGGGTTGGGGGGTGTTGTGGGCACACTAGACAATAGAGTCTCGCGCGCTGCGGCCGCTATTAGTAGTTCATCTAGATTTGAAGTGGAATCTCGAGGTGTATCTCCATCACCAAGGAAAGCCAATGCGTCGTAGCACCACAGTCTGGGTAGATACAGGTCTTCTGGGGAGGGTGTGACGGGTAAAAGTGACGACCGTCTCAGAAGTGGCGACATCGCTTCTGCGCATGCGCTGGAATCTTCTGCGCTGCCAGCCGCATGACTCAAACATTGCAGTGACTGCTAGCCTCACTCTCTCCGTCTGTCTCCCTTGCCTCTGTCCCGCTCCGCCCTCCCCTGTCTGTCGGACTGTCCCGCTCTCCCCGTTATCAGGCTGAAACATGACGGCCTCCGAGATGCGTAACTATATATATATATATATATATATATATATATATATATATATATATATATATATATATATATATATATATATATATATATATATATATATATATATATAATGAAATAGTGCATGCATATTTGCATAACTTTATTAATGACAAACTCCTTCTCATTCTATCGCGTTCAGCGAGCGACTGTAGTGATGACCGACCACCATCATCTCCTCAACATTCTGCCGACAGCAGTACGACATTTCTACTCCCAGCGCATGCGCAGAAGCGATGTCGCCACTTCTGAGACGGTCGTCACTTTTACCCGCCACAAGGGCCTGTGTAGCAGTGTGAAGTGTCCACCCAGGATAGAGTAGCCCCAGCGGAGGTGCGCATGCGTGAGATCACTAGCTCACAGCAGCGGGCAAAGACAACACCCTCCCCGCCGCTCTCCATCACTCCTTGACGTGCTGCCACCCACCCACCGCATGCGCACCTCCGCCGGGCCACTTTATCCTGGGTGGACACTTCACACTGCTACACCTGCAAGCAGCTATTTCCCCGCACACTCTGAGCATACGCTGCAGTGTCGCCTCGTGATTGGCTGCCCTAACCTACCTAATCTGCCTATCCTAGTGTATCTAGTTTGCCTAACCTTACCTAAAGTAAGTTTTTTTTTTTCTTTATCTTCCAAATTATATATAAATTTACTATGCAAGTGCCATGCTCCCAACTGCCCAGCATCATCTAATGGAAACATAGAGGAACTTGCCTAACCCTACCTTGCAAACGTAAAGGATAGGTTAAAGTAACTTATATGTAGCAACCTTACTTAACCTAACCTATCCTTTACGTTTGCAAGGTAGGGTTAGGCAAGTTCCTCTATGTTTCTATTAGATGATGCTGGGCAGTTGGGAGCATGGCACTTGCATAGTAAATTTATATATAATTTGGAAGATAAAGAAAAAAAAATACTTTAGGTAAGGTTAGGCAAACTAGATACACTAGGATAGGCAAATTAGGTAGGTTAGGACAGCCAATCACGAGGCGAGACTGCTCGCGCATGCTCAGAGTGTGCGGGGAATTAGCTGCTTGCAGGCCCTCCCGTCGTCTATAGAGACTTTGCACGTGACGTCACCGCCCCGGGATCCACCCTGGTGACGGTCAAAACATTGTAAACAAACTGGGCTGCTTCGACTACAGGAGCATGTGTTTTTACTATTTATAACTGTAATAGCAGTGACAGTCAATTAGGAATATGCCTGACACATGCTGTGCATATGGCTGTATCAACAAAGGTGGACAGAAGCCAGGACTGCCCTTTAATAAGAATGTGGGGTTCTTGGGTGAAGACAAAATACAATGATTTACATTATAAACAAGGTGACAGACAGAATCACTAACATAACCTAACAATGACCTTTTGACAAAATACAATGATTTACACTATAAACAAGGTGCCAGAATCACTAACATAACCTAACAATGACCTATTGACAAAATACAATGATTTACGCTATAGACAAGGTGCCAGAATCACTAACATAACCAAACAATGACCTATTGACATAATACAATGATTTACGCTATAAACAAGGTGCCAGAATCACTGACATAATCTAACAATGACCTATTGACGAACGCACAATGCACTGACGGTCACAAAACCTGGCTTGTGGCTACGGAAATATTGGCGTCTGCATCTCTACCAACCCCCGATTTTAGGTCATCGAAAACATTTGATATCTTCTAAATTAACATCACATAACATAACCTAAATTAACCAAACCTTAACCTACATTGACAAATAACAGAACCTTGTTCAAACCAAACTAAACTTTACCTTATTCCCGAAGAGAACGTCTCACAGAAAACATTGAATATCTATCTAACTAAGAATTTGCGACGGAAATGTAGTAAAGAAAACCTTTTCAGAATACATCAGGTAATGTAAACACACAACTCTGAATTCTCAAGAGCATTCTGGTGAATGAAGTAAATAAAACACCGGGGGCTTCATATGGGTCACATGCCCCTAAAATACCCAGCTCTACATGGTATCTGTGCAATTCCTCACTTGTAAGGTGTTTGATGTGCTCACTGACTATCAAATTTGCTGCTGACATGATCAATCATAAGATTACAATGCTGGAAAGGTCTCATAGGTGTATTATTTACACACTCTGTGTTACGCCCCTTGACCGTCAGTGTGGCGGACGCACCAGCTGGGGTCACGTGACTGCAAAGCCTCTATACCTGACTTCTGCGATGTCTTCATCTCCTTCACCTCTCGGCGATATTGACTTTTCAACGTATGGAGTTTCTTCATAATCATTTCTGGTGTTATTACACAATTTACTGTACTCATGAGTTGTTTTGTTAGTGTAATAGAGAGTAGAGCCCTCCTCCTGTTTTTGAATAGCAAGCAACTGGCGGGCTTTGCGTGGGACTCACTCATATGAAATGTCCACTGCCAGACTCTCAGGTCAAGCGCGGGATGACCCGCTAATCGCTCCATATATGGTCATGGTGGTAGTGAGTCGAATCAGAGGTCGGCGCACAAGCTTTAGAGTGTACGAGTCTTAAGCCTTAAACACTAACAAAACAACTCATGAGTATAGTAAATTATGTAATAACACCAGAAATGATTATGAAGAAACTCCATACATTGAGAAGTCAATATCGCCGAGAGATGAAGGAGATGAAGTTGTCGTGCACACACACACACACACACACACACACACACACACACACACACACACACACACACACACACACACACACACATACACACACACACACACACGCACACACACACACACACACACACACACACACACACACACACACACACACACAGCCGTTGTGACCTGACGCCACACCCACACACACCTGACACCTGGCTAATCCCCTGACCCACCTTGAATTCCGCCCGGACTCGGTCAAGGTGGGAAGGGGTCAGTAAACGCACAGCCACGCTCGCATACAGACGCACAGACAACATGGCCGCTTCCGCCACCCTGTGTACGTATGTGTGGCTGAACTCCAAATAAATTACCACAACGTCCATATTGCACCTGGTTTTCCTTGTGTGAACACTCCAGCAAAAGCTCCACATTGGTGACCCCGGATCGACACACAATGGAACAAAACATCACGACGTGGGCTCACACGACACTCTCCGATGTCCAGAAGTTCCAGCTGGTCGTCGCTGCCATCCCTACTGTCGTCGCAGCCCTTGTATGTGGAGTACTACAGGCACCTCCAGACACAGGAAAGTATCCAGCGCTCAAAGACGCCCTCTTGCAGGCTTTTGGCAGGACACGGCTGTCATACCTGCAGCAGTTGAACTCTATAAAGCAGGATGGCCGCCGACCCTCGGCTCTGCTGGCTCATATGCAGGCACTTAACACCGCTTCAGGGATGCCCATCCCAGAGGCGCTCCTCCGTCACCGCCACCTGCAGCTGTTGCCCGCCGACCTCCGCCTCCACCTGGCCGCCTTGCCTGATAATCTGAAGCTGCAGGACTACATACAGAAAGCTGACGCCTTAAATGACGTGTACACCCACGCCTCCAATCCCGCACCCTCATCATCCCTCCCTGGTCCCGCCTTCGATTCCGCCCGGCAACAGTGTTCAGCAGTTACCACCGCCCGCCAACCTACAGTGAATAGTGATGTGCCCGCCGCTTTGTTGTCAGGTATTGACAACCTTGAACGCAGCCTTTCGCGTCAGTGTACACCTGCACCGCAGAACCCCAATCGTTTGAGTGTTGTGTTAGAGGCTTTGGTGTCGCGTATGGATAGGCTTGAAACTCGCCTCGGAGCTCGTAACAGTACGGTTAATGACGACAGCCTATGTTTCTATCATAGAAGATTCGGTGTTCGTGCTCGCCGATGTGAATCTCCCTGTGCGTGGCAGGGAAACGACCAGCGCGAGGGACGATAAACTCTACGTCTCCCGCACATCCCACGTCGACGCCCCGCACGCTGCTCTGGGTAGCCGACCAGAACTCGGGTGCCCGCTACCTCATAGATACCAGCGCCACGGTCAGCATAGTGCCGCCCCCGACACATTTTGAACCAGATAGGCTCGCCTATGACCTGGCTGCCAACGGTACCTCCATCGCCACATACGGCACGCAGGCCCGCCGCCTAACGTTGGCTCCCAACACTATAGTCACCTGGCCATTCATCATCGCTGACGTCAGCCAGGCTATATTGGGGATGGATTTCCTGGGCGCCCATGACTTTCTCGTGGACACAAAGGGCCGCCAACTCATTCACAAGCCCTCCAACACCAGAATAAGGGCAGTGCCGGGCCCCGAGAACGCGCCCATCATCTCACAACTCCAGCCAGCATCGCCCTTCTCCTCGCTCCTCCAGGACTTCCGCCTCATTACCGCACCTCACCCTCAAAACGGTAAGGTGGCCCATGACGTGACTCACTCCATCGTGACCACGGGGCCTCCTTGTTTCGCTCGTCCACGGCACCTCCCTCCGGAACGACTCCAGGCAGCGAAGGACGAGTTTTGTAGATTGCTGGAGGATGGCGTGGTGCGCCCTTCATCTAGTTGTTGGGCTTCCCCTCTCCACATGGTCCCTAAGGCCACCGAGGGTGAATGGCGACCCTGTGGGGACTACAGAGCCCTTAACGCCATGACGCGGCCTGACAGGTACCCCATCCCACACATCATGGCCTTCCACGCTAAACTCCGAGGCAAAACAATTTTTTCCAAGATCGACCTGGTGCGAGCGTTTCACCAAATCCCGGTGGCGGAGGAAGACGTCCCTAAAACGGCCATCACCACCCCGTTTGGCCTCTTCGAGTTCCCGATGATGAACTTTGGCCTGAGGAATGCGGCGCAGTCTTTCCAGCGGTTTATGGATCAGGTCGTTCGCGGGATGGACGCTGTTGTCGTTTATATCGACGATATCCTGATCGCCTCGTCAACACCACAGGAGCACGAGGTCCACCTACGACAACTCTTCAACCGCCTCCAAGACTATGGCCTCAGGATCCACCCGGCAAAGTGCATCCTCGGGGCGCGAGAATTGGATTTCCTGGGCCACAGAGTCTCCGCCGCGGGTATATCGCCTCTCCCGCAGAAAGTGCTCGCCATTCAAGAGTTTCCCCAGCCGAGCACTCCCAGGAAATTGAGGGAATTCCTCGGGATGATAAATTATTACCATCGGTTCATTCCTCACGCCGCTCATTCCCTGGCGCCGCTCAACGACTTGCTGAAGGGGACAAAGGCGACGTCCACCAAGCCGCTGGTATGGTCGCGCGAGGCTGAGGCGCCCTTCCACACCATCAAAGCACGCCTGGCCGACCTTATCCTCCTTGCTCACCCCGCTCCCAACGCGCCAACTACTCTCACCACGGACGCATCATCCGAAGCGGTGGGCGCGGTGTTGCAACAAGACATGGATGGCGTTTTCACTCCCATTGCCTTCTTCAGCAAGCGTCTTGAGCCGTGTCAGCAGAAGTACAGCGCCTTCGACAGAGAACTGTTGGCCATCTATGAAGCCATCCGTCACTTCCGCCATTTTCTAGAGGCCCGGCAGTTCCACGTCCTTACGGACCACAAGCCGCTCACTTACGCCATTCCCCAACGCGGCGACAACTTCTTCCCCAGGGTATCACGGCAATTGGCGTATATCTCTGAGTTCACGACAGACATCCGCCACATACGGGGCGTAGACAACACTGTGGCTGACACCCTGTCACGTTGGGTGGCAGCTGTCATCCCGGCGGCGCCACTCCCCGACTACGCCGCCATCGCTGCCGCGCAACGAACCGATCCCGAACTTCAACAGCTGCTCAATGGCCCCACCGCCCTTCAACTCGAGCAGCTGGAGGTTCCGGGCTCCCCGCACAAGCTGTGGTGTGATGTGTCATGCGGGGCGCCACGGCCGTACATTCCTTCAGATCACCGCCGGCCTCTATTTACGCACTTCCACTCTCTGGCCCATCCTGGCGTAAAAGGCACCCAACGCCTCATCGGTAAACGCGCCGTGTGGCCTGCAATGCGGCGTGATATTCAGCAGTGGGCGCGGGAGTGTCTAACCTGCCAGGCCAGCAAGGTGCACCGTCATACCAAGACTCCAATGCAGGCCATCCCAACACCTACCCAACGCTTCTACACGGTACACATCGACATCGTCGGACCCCTCCCAGCATCCCGGGGCCACAAGTACCTGCTTACGTGCGTGGACCGGTGTACCAAGTGGGCGGAGGCCACGCCTATGCCCGACATTACAGCTGAGGGTGTGGCACACCACTTCCTCACCAGCTGGGTCGCGCGTTTTGGTGCTCCGCACACCATTATCACAGACCAAGGAACTAAATTTGAGTCTCGGGCGTGGCAAGACCTCCTCACCTTCCTCGGTACACATCAGCAGCGAACTACGGCGTATCACCCGCAGAGTAATGGGGCTATCGAACGTTTTCATAGACGTTTAAAAGAAGCATTACTGGCTCAGCCACACCCAGACCACTGGGTTGACGCCCTCCCCATTGTCCTCCTAAATCTCCGCGCCACAGACAAGGAGGACCTCGGACACGCGCCGGCAGAGTTAGTATATGGGGAGGACTTACGGCTACCTGGCCAGATCAGGACACCCGCTGATGACAGAAGGCACACTCTCTCCTTCCTCCCCGCCCTGCGCCATGCCATGAACGCCCTTCGACCCACCCAGCCGCGACTGCCGCCACCACGACCACCTACATCCCACGCGACCTACAGGAGGCTCAAATGGTGTTCCTCCATAAGGACGTCCACACAGGCCCCCTTCAACGCCCTTACAGCGGTCCATACCCGGTCATGGCACGCACGGACAAGCACATGACGATACTGCGCAGCGGTCGACCTGTCGTGGTATCGCTGGACCGGGTCAAGCCTGCATCGTCGCCTCCAGCAGACAATCCTCTTCAGTACATGGGGGGCCCACAGCGGGGAGAGATTATCCACACTTCTTCCACCCTTCTCCCACCCTCCTTCCTCCTCCACCCTTCATCATCCTTCCTCCTACACCCTTCATCCACCCTCCTGCCCCGACCCTCCCACCTCGTCTCCCACCCTCCCATCCCCCTCTCACCCATCGCCACCTCCACCAGCCAACACCCTACCTTCCTCTCCCATCCTCCTTTCTCCTCCACTCCACCTCACCCCTCCGATCCCGCTCCTCCCACCCAATCTCCACCCACCACCGCCACCCTCACCCCCGCCACCTGCCCGCCCAGACACCCCACACCCGGAATCTCCGACACCACTAAGCCAGGATTCCTCTCCCCTGGAGGAGTTCACTCCTGAGGGCGTCATCCTCCGCTCCGGGAGAGTGGTAACGAGACCAGTATATTTTCAAGCGGGCCAATAGGTGATACTTAATTACCATGTACGAATGTAGTTCCTTTTTATGTATATTTATTTTCTCATACATGTACCGCCGCAATTATGTATATATTTTATGTGTTTGTTCGTGTTTCCCGCATGCTTGTAATAGCCGGCAGGTAACTCTGTATAACATTGTTCTTCATTCTTTGGGGGAGGGGAGTAGTGTCGTGCACACACATCTACACACACACACACACATACACACACACACACACACACACACACACACACACACAGCCGTTGTGACCTGACGCCACACCCACACACACCTGACACCTGGCTAATCCCCTGACCCACCTTGAACTCCGCCCGGACTCGGTCAAGGTGGGAAGAGGTCAGTAAACGTACAGCCACGCTCGCATACAGACGCACAGACAACACGGCCGCTTCCGCCACCCTGTGTACGTATGTGTGGCTGAACTCCAAATAAATCACCACAACGTCCATATTGCACCTGTTTATCCTTGTGTGAACACTCCAGCAAAAGCTCCACAAAGTCATCGCAGAAGTCAGAGGCAGGTACAGACCAAAGTATATTTACTATGTTAAATAGTATATATACTTTGGATACAGACAATCTGTATCTACCCAAGATCGAGATACACCGGTGTATCTCGATCTTGTACCTACCCAGACTGTGGTGCTACGACGCCTTGGCTTTCCTTGGTGATGGAGATACACCACCGCAGTGCGCGAGGCTCTGTTGTCTTGGATGTCCACAAACCCCCCCAACCCCCTCACTGAGGCTAGTCAGAGAGCGGCGCACAAGCCATAGTGTGTACTAGGCTTAATTACCCTGTCCTGTTCCTTCGTCCATCCCACACCTCTCCCCAGATACTCCTGATTCCCCGGCCCCACCTCAGCCCACATCAACACAGGAGCAGGGTACACCCACAACACGTGGGGAGAACACTGCCTCTGACCCAAGTGACGTGAGTGACCCCGGAGGACAACGTCGCTCTCCAGAAGGTGGCCAACAGCCTCGCAGGAAGAAGAGAAAGCCAGCGTCAAGAAGGAACACCGCCTCATGGGTAGCAGCCCCTGAGTCAAGTCTGCAGCCTTGTCGTAAAAACTTTTTTATGCGTTTATCCTGGGGAGAATACCAGAAATGATAATGCTCTGGACTTCATTTTATATTTTCTTATCATTTCTCGGTACATAGCTAGGAGGGCCACCGATTTGGTTTGTTTAATGTCATTTGTGCCCGCGTGGATGATGAATAGAGGATTCTCTGTTGTGTTAGCGGTCGTATTTTCATGTGATTCGGTTATATGGTCTAATTTGGCCCCCGGGAAACAATGACGGTAGAAACTTTTAGAGCGAAAACAAAATTCAACGAGCTATATAGTTACGTATTAGTGAGTCACCAATCAGTTTAATGTCTCGCTTTCCTGTGTCATTTCTGTTAGAATATTGAATCTATTGCTTATCGTGATAGACATCTGACGTTTTGACAAAGTTGATGCCCTAATACCGTTCCTTACGGGGGTGAAAAGGGAAGGCATAGAGGATGGAGAGGAAGAAGGCTAGGAAGAAGAGGGAGAGGAGGAGGGGGAGGAAGAAGAGGTAGAGGAGGAGGAGGAAGAAGAAGAGGAGGAGGAAGAGGAGGGTGTGCAGGAGGAAGAGGAGGAGAAAGAGGAGGAAGAGGAAGAAGAAGAAGATGAAGAAGAAGAAGAAGAAGAAGAGGGGGTGGTGGCGGAAGAGGAGGATGGGGATGGTAAAGGGAAGGAGAAATAGGAGGAGGTTAAGGAGGAAGAAGAGGAGGTACTGGAGGATTTAGAGGGGGGAGAGGATGAAGGGGAGGAGGAGGAGGAGGGGTTAATGTGGGAAGTTAGGGGGGGAAAGTGGGAAAGGGAAAGAGAGAAGGAGAGGGAGGAAGAAAGAGGGGTGGATGATGAGGAGCCGATGGGAGAGGAGGGGGAGGCAGGTGGAGAGGAAGTGGTAAGGTGACTTCCGGTCAGTTAGTATTTTCATGACGGTGATCTTTTGCTCAATCAGATATTTGTTTTCTAGTTTAAGTAAGTTTACGTCGTCTGATAACCTTTTCCCCTTTTTTTTCTCAGGTTGTTAAGAGCAACAACTCTTCGTGGCAATCTAACAATGGTGGTACTTCTAGTGACGCTGATGCTGTGCTTAACCTCTTCTTTGCTAAAGACATATGGTATGTTAGAGAAGTACTTTGCCTGTTAGTGAAAACGGTGTCACTTGCACTCAATTTTCAATTCACACTTGTATATTCATAACTTAGAAATTACCAGTCAATAATATTTGGGCAAGAACCTGCGTTTTTCGGATGTGTTCCGAGAACCTATATGGTTTGATTCCCATCTGGTTTATGGCTGTAACTCTGATACACACAACTTTCTCAAGTTTTCAAAATAATGCTATACTTGCCAGTAGAATGAGGGTTAAGTGTAGATACTGAACAGGTTGTTAATAAAGGTTGTCTCTTACCCGATACCATAGCACAAGTGTATTATAATAAAGCACCACTTCGAAGACGCCCTTTTCTTGTACCTTGACTGTGGTGATAACATATATGATTAGTGCATATATTAAGTGTGTGTTCGTTACTGCCTTGTCATTATGCTACATGTGTAATTCTGCTAATACCCTTTTGTGCAGCTTTCTAAATGGATTGTCGTACAATTTACATATTCAATGCAATTTTTTCACACCCATTTTTTGGTTACTTTTTTAAAAGAAATAATATTATAAATTCCCAAATGCATGTGAAAAGGCTGGACAATGATGCAGGTATTATATCAAATTACTTGAGTGATCTAACAACTAATCATAACCATGTCATCAAATGGTGGAAAAAATATGCAAAATGCACTAAGCCACTATGCATGACTTTCATTTGTGGAGTATGAAAAGCCCTTCGACTCAGTGAAACTCAGCTTACACATTCAAGTTAACTTTTTTTTCAAATTGGTCAGGAAAAATTTTCCCCCAGACAGTCATGTTTTCCCTGCAATACTTATACGGTTGACCTATGATTGTGTCATTTAACTGACTGTCTTGATACTTTAAGTCACCGCCGCAATGTTGCATCTTTATCTATCTTATATCGCTATTTTCATGCTGACTGCTCTTCTGAACTTGCTAACTGCATGCCTCCCCCCCTCCCGCGGCCTCGCTGCACAAGACTTTCTACTTCTTCTCATCCTTATTCTGTCCATCTTCCTAATGCAAGAGTTAACTAGTATCTTCACTCTTTCATCCCTTACACTGGTAAACTCTGGAACACTCTTCCTTTGTCTGTTTTTCCACCTGCCTATGACTTGAACTCTTTCAAGAGAGGAGTGTCAAGACACCTCTCACACTAAATTGGACTTCCCCCCAATGTCTATATTTCTCCTACTGTCTTTTTTATAGGGTCTGGCGACAAGCGGAATTTTTTTTTACTTGTTTTTGTTTTCCCTTGGCCAGTGCCTTTTTAATGTAAAAAAAAAAAAAAAAAAAAAATGCACGAGGCATCCTTACAGATACACATTTTAGAACAGGTGAGTCACCACTTCAGATTACATAAATGAATCCAGATCAAACGACATCCCAAAGAAACAGCATCTATAAAACAAGCACCTTACGTATGAACTTTTAATTGTTCTTAATGTTTCAGCAACTTTTTACATGCTTATCAATGTTACGTGTATCACTGAAACTGTAGCTCTTCATAGGCTTGAACATAGGATGCACTACACCTTGATAAATTCTCAGTCAAAAAATCAGTTGAAAAAACACGTCGCTTGCCTTTTTCTTCAAATATCTACTTATTTATGTTGTTACCTTCGCAGTGGAAACAGAGGATACGAGCAAGATAACAATTGATCCCTTAAGAAGAAGTGATATCTTGAGGCAGCAGGTAACAGACGCCTGTAAGAATCTTTCCATGTCAACAAACAGTGTTTATAAGACGTTGCAACACATGCATTATGACGACAAGAGGAAGGTCATATACTGTTATATTCCCAAGGTGAGGAAGCAACAAGGGGAGGGACAGGAGAGGTGACTACCGAGTAATAAGTATTAAACGGCAGGGTGCCTCACCAGAGACTGTTGACGAACTATCTATCCACAGGATAGATGGTAGGGTCTATAATTGAATTAAAGCGTGGCTTAGTGGCAGGGAACAAAGAATTAAAATATACTGTTATAAATCTAATTGGGATACAGTAAATAGTGGAGTCCCCAAGTAAGACTCCACAATGTGTATATTGTGTGTAATTTTTCTGTCCTATAATATATCAATTACAGATTACCCAAATATCTCACTTTGAGGATATAACCATGTCTATTATGAAATGGTTAAAATAACAAGATGTCAAGCGTCATAGCCCTAATTTATTGTCAGCGCAGGGTTATACCTGATGTCTTGAAAGAGAATCGGTTTACATCCTTTTTCCCACCAGGTGGCATGCACCAGCTGGAAGAGAGTGTTTCTCAAAATGACGGGAAAGATAAAGCCAGACGAAGACGAAAACACATTGGACAGGTGAGTGAGCATCCATATCTCCTCTCCTTCCACTATATACTTTCTTATCCTCCCACTTCTATGCCTGTATGTAACTTATGTTTCATTTAGGTACGCGGTGCACACCAGGCTTCCTCTGTTGGCCAGTGACAAAAACAAGACAGAAAAACTCAGAACCTACAAAAAATTTATGTTTGTGCGTCACCCTTTCGAACGTGTTCTCGCGGCCTACCGGGACAAGCTGGAGGGCAGTGATAGTCATTCCAGTTATAACTTCCACTTCGAGGTTGGGAGGAAGATAGAAAAGAAGTACAGGTGAGTTATGCGAGTAAGTCTCAGTCTCGCTGTCTCTCTCTCATTTGGATTTGATTCTCATAAGATATCCCTGTTTTGGTGGTTACTAATTGTAAATGTTTCAGTTTCTTCTACCGCATATATGTGTGTGTGTGGGGAGGGAATTCCAATGTGTCATGCGAAACACGCTTACACATTTTGTACTAAGATTATATTTCGTTTGACGCCATATGGGCGCAATGAATTTATCAAATCTCAAATCAAAAAATCTCTTTCTCTCTATCTCTCTCAAACTTTTTCAGAGGTACCATTGAGGCGGAGGGACACAACGTCACCTTCTCAGAGTTTATTCGCTTCATCTCAGAGCCGGGACGAGGCACACCTGAGCAGCAAAACGAGCACTGGTTGCCAATGCATGAGCTATGCAACCCTTGCGCTGTGCAGTATGACTTTATCGGCAAGTACGAAAATCTGAAGGAGGATGCCGATTATTTACTCAAGTGGATCGGGCCGACAGAGGTGATGGACAAATTCCCTGTGTCAGATAGACCCACCAACTCCAGCCACTATGTCTCAAAATACTATGGACAGCTCAGCCACAGCGAGATCAAAGCCTTCTACATCAAGTATATGCCGGACTTTCTTCTTTTCAATTATGAATAAGTGCCAACGAAAGTTTTATTACTAACTTGTAGCGTGGTTGGTTCTGATGGAGCTAGTGACTCGTCTCGTCGCATGTGCAATTTCTATGTATGTAGTTCTGTAGTGAGTATCTGGACTGTGTAACTTTTTTCTTTTATTAAAACCGTATAAAAAATTTGAAGTTGTATAAAATGTCATCAATAGTTTATGCAACTTCTATGGTATGCAAGCATTATGTTTGAATAACCTTATCTCCCAGTCACATTTGTATAAGACAAGATGTTGGAAAGACCTTTTTATGAAGATTTACAACATTAACGTTATGAAGTTAGAGCATACAAAAATGTAAATAATACATAAAATATTAATAAAACTTTATTTGCGTGCGTACATATACGTGTGTGTGTGTGTGTGTGTGTGTGTGTGTGTGTGTGTGTGTGTGTGTGTGTGTGTGTGTGTGTGTGTTTCGCCTCCTTTTAGAACTTGTGAACTTTTCTTGGCAGACTCTCCCTTCATCTGCTGCACATGACGCCACCATATGTTTTTTATTGATTAAAATTTAACCTTTTACATGTGCCGCATCACCATGTCTGCAGGCTTGGGGAGTCGTAAAATGTAAAAAAATTCAACTTCAGCATAGGCTCCATGTTATTACAGTCAAGTCAAACCAAATTTAAACTGTATAGCAATAATAAGTTTATACATATTAAATACATTGCATTTTACACAGACAAAGCTTGTCAAAATGTATAGGCTTACAAAAAGAAATTTATGAGTATATATAATGAGACTCCAACAAAGAAACATTAATTCAAGAATTTGAATTATTATTTGATTAAATCAAAATTGCAATAGCAATGGTAATAATAGTTGCAATATCAATTGTTAATTGTAATAGTAATAATAGTCTATAGTATATCTATATACCAGGCTGTTATCCCCCTAAAATGGGGTAACCAGGACAAAGCACGCATACACACACCCATTCACACATACATAAACACAGCAGTCATAAGGTTTACCCTGGCCACTGCAAATTCAACTCATTTCCTCTCCGCACCTGACATAATCCAAGAGTCATACCAGATGCACGAAAACCTCCTCCAAGTGTCGTCAGGACCGCGACATTATGCATGCATTCACCACTGCTCACTATTCACTTCTATCACACATAA
This sequence comes from Metacarcinus magister, assembly GCA_029783475.1. Lineage (NCBI taxonomy): Eukaryota > Metazoa > Arthropoda > Malacostraca > Decapoda > Cancridae > Metacarcinus > Metacarcinus magister. Next base: position 2,481,970 of record JAPQNM010000006.1, on the reverse strand, counting down.
TCATCCTTTCTTGCTCCACAGATATTCATCTTTCATTAAATGCTTCTTTCACACCATCCATCTATCCCCGTTTGCATATTTCAGAAAACTTGCAACAATTTTCTTGTGTCTGTTCTTCTCATGTATTATCTTGTATAACATTACCTAAATTATATCTGATTAGCCAAAAAATTATTTCGAGTATTTATTCGTATTTCAATGATTGACGTTTACGACATTTATAGTCATTTTGTTATTTTTTGTTAAAGTTTATGCGGTGGTGCCACGTCTGTAATACTTATGTTATTATTTTACTTAATCTTCCATAAATCACAATATATTTGCCTCAAATCTCATATTAGTATTATCTAGAATCTTTGTCTGAGTATTTTGTAAATATTAAATTATATTGTATTTGAAAGAATATTAAACTTACACCAGCCTCATTCAAATCTGCACTTACATCTCACCTTAGTGACCTTCTATTTGATTTTTACTAGTCCCCTGTTACTTTCGCCATCCATGTACTCGTTCTTTTTTCTTATTTTCTTTTCTTACTTTTCTTATTTTTATTATAACAAGCTGCTTATGGTGCACCTTCCAACCCTTTCATAACATTGCTTTCTTTCTGTACTATATCTTTTTCGGGGTTGGCGCACCAGCAGTGTGTGGCTTCCTCGGTCCCTGTACCGAGCAATCACATTCAGGGTCCGGGAAGCCCACCAGGTAAGAATACCAGGTAAGAGATAAATGTGGCATATATTCAGGTAAATAGTAAACACTAAACATTTGACACGACACCATGGTGGAGGTAAGATATTTATACTTCTTTGAGTTCTTTCAATCCCTTAACCTTACACGCCTCCTCCAACCCTGACTACGTTTCTTATGAGTGTTCTACCAGTGCCTAATTGTATATATTCCTATAGTATGAGTGTCGACGCACAGCTGATTGACTATCACCTTCCAGCTGCTGTCACCGACCATGCTGCCGACCCCATGGCTACTACCAGTCCCCCAAACACTGTCTACAAGCGGACTTGCTCTTCCATCTCCCTTGTCTGGTGAGGTTGATTAACACTCTTGGTAAAGATTCGTAAGACGACCCATTCGATATTTCTTTACCTTTAATAATGCACTGCAAATTCAACCTCAGATACTTGTTCAGATCACCTCAAACAGTTATGCCGCTGAATTACAGAAAAAATACGATTTTTTAAAGGTTACTTTAGGTTTCTTTACGTTTAGTTAGGTTTCTTAAGGCTTATCTAACTGCAGTTCTGGGAAGGTTATGCTAACAAAGCAATTTTTTTTTGTTTAAATTTTTACATCTTCACCAGAATGGCGTGTGGCTACGAAAAAAATGTGTAAATCTGCATAACTACTGCTCGGATGCTATCTATATAAATATGAAATCGTACAGGGTAATATTCGGTTCGTTAACCACTCAATATCTGGTTACCTTTATAATGCAAATCTAACCTCGGATACTTGTTCAGATCACCTTAAATAGTTATGCTGCTGAATTGCAGAAAATTATTATTATTTTTTTTCTAGGTTACGTTAGGGTTGGTTAAGGAAAGTAATATTTACCGTCGTACATACTAAACATGGTGTACTTAACACATCTGTGAAGGTTTCAGGTGGTGCTCGCTATTATAATAAAATATAGGCCATAATATGGCAATCCGGAAAAAAAAATCTAGAGTGAAATGCCTAACTTTTGGGTAATAAAATATAAAAAGCTTATAAAACCGAACCAAACCGTACCTAACTAAACCTAACATAACCTAATCTAACCATAACCTAACATAACCTAACATAACCTAACCATAACCTAACATAACATAACCATAACCCAACATAACATAACCAACCTAACATAACTTCAAAGATGCTTTACCAGGTAAAAAATAACGAAGTGCTGAGAGATACGGCAGTCGTACCACATTGTCATCCGCTATTCATCTGCTATTCCTACGGTTAGGTACAGTTTGGTTCGGGTAGGTTTGGTTGTATAAGCTTTTTACCCAAAAGTTAGGCATGTGCTGTATTTATAAGCGAGCACTATGAGGAGGTTATGGTTAGATTAAGTTATGTTAGGTTTGGATAGGTACGGTTTGGTTCGGTTAGGTTCAGTTATATAAGCTTTTTATATTCTATTACCCAAAAGTTAGGCACGTGTCGTATCTATAAGCGAGCACTTACAGGTACAGCTGCCGTACCTGTAAGCACTGCCAAATAATAGCGAGCACCGCCTGAAACCTTCACAGATGTGTTGAGTACACTATGTATAATATGTACCACTTCATATTTATATTGATATCATCTGAGCAGTAGTTATGCAAAATTACCAAAAAATGGCATCTGCACCTCGCACAACACCCTACTTTTAGTCATAGAAAACATTTGATAGCTTCTGAATTATCATGACATAACATAACAATCTGACTAAACCTAACTAAACCTAACTAAACCTAAAGTAATTAAATTCTGTAATTCAGAGGCATAACTGTTTGAAGTGATCTGAACAAGTATCTGAGGTTGAATTTGCAGTGCATTATAAAGGTAAGGAGATATTGAATGGGTCGTCTTACGAATCCTTACCACACTCTTTCTTTTCTTTCTTCTTTGTCAGCTTTATAAACTCGTCTTTGTATACTTGGTCACTGTTCTTATGAGCCATTTCCACCTGCATCTATCACCTGTCATGTTGGTATCCAGGCCCTTCTCTCTCCTATCCACTGCTATGTAATCTTTCCATTTTGTCTTGGGTCTTCCTCTTCTTCTTCCCTGTACTACTTCCATAACTAACACACACCTAACTATAGAAGAAGCAACCCTCGCTCTCTCTTTTTGTCTATTTATTTATTTCTATTGCTGTTTTTTCTCTCTCTCTCTCTCTCTCTCTCTCTCTCTCTCTCTCTCTCTCTCTCTCTCTCTCTCTCTCTCTCTCTCTCTCTCTCTCTCTCTCTCTCTCTATGAAATATTGAAGGTGGTATAGATGGTAAGGATTCTTTCTTTAGAGTGCCACAGAGTGTTCTAAGTTTCAAACTGGCATGATTTAGAGGAACATTAAACTCACACATTTCAGGCTTGTCATATTGAATACATAAAGTTTGGTGATAGAAGAGAGTAAAAGGAGAGAAAGTGTCTATATGCATGACTGTCATGAACATAAGTTCTCATCAGCTTGTAGTTTGGTGATAGAAGAGAGTAAAAGGAGAGAAAGTGTCTATATGCACGACTGTCATGTACACAAGTTCTCATCAGCTTGTAGTTTGGTGATAGAAGAGAGTGAAAGGAGAGAAAGTATCTATATGCACGACTGTCATGTACATAAGTTCTCATCAGCTATTCGCAAGACCGTTGTGTATTTACTTTTTCATCGGCTATTTGCACGGCCGTCATGTAATGTAATTTTAATTAGCTATTCGCATGACCGTCATGTTAGTTTATATATACAGTATATAGATATATTTTTTCTTCTTATTTAAATAATGAGTAGGGCACCAGTGTTGGTGCATAACATGCATATCACTCACACTACCACACTCTCTCTCACACACACACACACACACACACACACACACACACACACACACACACACACACACACACACACACACACACAATCACTACACTCGAGGAGAGAAGGGAAAGAGGTGATTTGATAAATGTCTATAGAATGGCAAATGGTATGGAGGACATGGATAGGGAAGACTTTTTACCCTTGGATACACGGAATACAAGAGGACATGGTTTAAAGTTGAAAAAGGAAAACTGTAGAAGGGACATCAAGGAATATAGTTTTCCTCATAGAGTTGTAGATAAATGGAACGAACTGGGCGAGGAAGTTGTGAAGGCTGGGACTGTGCATACTTTTAAGAAGAAACTAGATAAAGGATACAGAGACGGGATACCATGAGATTACTCCCCTCCCGTAAACCACAACTAGGTAAATACACACACACACACACACAGGAGGGTAGGTCTTCCAGCCTTCTGCTCCGCATTTTAAAAGACAAACCCATGTGGATGTAAGTAATAAGGGAGTATTGGAGTAACAGGAACTACAGTGCTCCCTCCAATTTTGCGTGAAATTGGTCAACATTGCAGGCCACAGAATTCAAATTCGCAAAATTGGAATCATTAACATTATGGAGATTTTAGTCATATTTTTGCCCTTGTTTGTACACAAATACATGTAATTATACATCCTACAATAAAGAAAATACAAAAAAACATAAACATTATCATTATCCATTAGAAAATTAATTTAAATGACCATTTTACTGTACCTGGGCTTGCAGAGATGGAAATTGGTCTCGGTCGCAAAATTGGAGTATCGCAAAATTGAAACCCACACATTTAAAAAAATTTTTTTTTTTATATATATCAATTAACCGTTGGCGCCAGTAGGCATATGGAGGCACAGATGGACTTGCCTCGCCTGTTATTTGGCGTAGGTTTTCAGATTTTTTATAGTGACGCCTCAAATGTTTACGTTCTCTCTTGAGTATGTTGAGAACATGCAAGGCTAATTGCTACTACAGCCTCAGATGCATATAACATTGTAAGTTCAGTCTGAGGACAGTATGGCAGCAATTTGGGTAGTCTTTGACCACTCGGCGGTGATATCAAAGAATGAAAAGTGGTCAGCGAATATCGGGGATTTGAACCCGGGACCCTAGGCTCGCATACCCGAGCGCTAGACCACTGTACCACCGCCTCCCCTATTGGAAGGAGCACTGTACCTAGTGCAGGCCTCTGGGCCTTTTGTAGCTTTCTTATATTCTTATGTTCTTATGTTCATATTTTGTCTTCACCCAACCTGGGATTCAAACCCAGAACATATCGGATGTGAGATGTTGTGGGCCGAGCATGTTAACCATTACACCACCGGGCTGTTGTTATGTCCCTGGTAAAGTTCGGTACAAAGTTATTTAACACAGAGCATTTTGGTAACTTCTACAAAGCATAGGTGTTGTTACTGGAGGAGGGGGATAATTTTTTTGGTAGGCCAGATATTTTGGGTGACGATAAACCCCACCCCATCACCCCACCCAACCCACATTTTAAAAACTGCTTCCATCATCTCTAATATGTCCAAAGGTCCCAGTTTAATTTATATCCCTGATTTAATAGATATATATATGTTTTTAAAAGGTTATTATGTAATTTTTTCAAGCATGAAGGTGCAACAAATATGTATAGAAGAGAAATTTTAGTCATTAAAGACATGGATATATTTAGCTGATGAAAAAATCAGAACAAGACGGTCATGCGAATAACCGATGAGAACTTACGTACATGACAGTCATGCATACAGACACTTCCTTGGGAGACAACTGAGTCAGGAGGATGAAAGGCTGTATTGGGAGGAATTTAAGAATGAGAGAGATAGGGGAATAAATGTTAGTAGTGAAGGGAAGGAGATGAAAGATATGGGAGGAAGTTAAAGATGAGAGAGATAAGGGAATGAATATTAGTAGTGAAGGGAATGAGATGAAAAATATGGATGGAGAAATATTAAGATCTTTATACTAAATCTTCCTGCTTTACACACACTTCTTTAATATTCCTATCTCACTTTTTTAAGATCTTTGCTGGCACTTCCCGGAGAATGGAGTGTCTAATTACCTGGATGCCCACTGACTCTACATCCTGATGGCCATGAAGCTGGTGGTACAGGTGCTGAGGCATAAGGAGCAGTGCCTTGTCATACCTGTCACATTACCACTCTTCAACCACACCAGGGGACAATGGGTAAGTCTCTTGTGTGTCCTGGTGAAGCTGTTTACCTATAGTTTCTTGAAAAGCTTATATCTAGGATCATTTTAATGAATGATAATCAATCTAATGTACTGTGTCTCATTAATTTTATTAATTTTTTTATAAAAAATTTTAAGTGTGTAGGGCACCAGTGTTGGTGCATAATACACATTCTACACACACACACACACACACACACACACACACACACACACACACACACACACACACACACACACACACACACACACACACACACACACACACACACAGGAGGATAGGCTTTCCAGCCTTCGGCTCCTGCCGGGATTGCAAGGTCACAAACCCTTGGCTTACTGCCGTACCTATTTTACTGCTGGGTGAGCAGGGGTTACAACATTTAAGAAGACAAATACATTTTGTCTTCACCCGACCTGGGATTCGAACCCAGAACGTATCGGTTGTGAGCCGAGCTCATGTTACTTGGAACTCCCTTAAGGTTGAGGTCATGACTCATGACAGAAGTGTTTCCGTTTAATACACTTTACTGTTGCATCCTGTTTATCAAGTATTGCAACACTCACATTTTATAGATTTTCCTCTCACTTCCACAACATCCACTCAGACTTTATATTTCCTGATGGTCATCTCACTTCCCTTATACCATGTAACTATACTATATGTTGGTGTTGTATTTTACTACTTCCACAACTTATTTCTTTCCCTTTAGCAGACTTACCAAACCATCCATATGTATTACCATTGTTTTCACCATTCATCGTACTTATAGCACAAGGACCTCAAATATCTCATATCCACAGCCTGTTTCGGGAGGATGAACAGCTGGGTGAGCTGTGTGCTGACTGCCCTCATCTGGGATTGAACTCGGGCCAGCGGATCCATAGTCAGACCAGTTTTAACTACTGCACTGCACTTACCGTAAGGAACACATATTCTTAGCTTCCACGTATAATTCCTGTAATGACTCTTACAGCTCAAAGCAGTTCATAACTAAGCTTTACAACACATTTAACCATCTTACAGACTCCTGTGGATTTGTAATATGAATCTCAACCTCTTTGATTCTATGGTGTATCTGCAAGGATGATTCTATGAACATAACTAATTTAAAGGTAATTTTAGAAATACTACACCTTTTCACCCTCAAATTAAAAACATAAAATTTTAAAAACTGAACATCAAATTAAAAAAATTTAAAATCAGGTACATCAAATTAAAAAAAAACTGAACAAAAATAATTTATAAACTGAACAAAATTAAAATAAATTAATTTCAAATCAAAATTGATGAATTTCAAATTAGAATAAATGAATTTCAAATGAAAATAAATGAATTTCAAATTGAAATATATTAATTTCATATTGAAATAAATTAATTTAGAATTGAAATAATAAATTTCTAATTAAAATAAATTAAGTTTATACTAAAATACCTAATATGATAAGGTTCTCATGACCACCACCACCACCATACACGTGTGCGTGTGTGTCTGTTCAGAATGCTTTTTCTTTTATTCTACGTAACTAACTTTTGTAACCGTTTTTTCTGCTTACATTTCCTTTCATTCTCCTTAGTAAGCTTCCCACTCTTAATATAACTCATTATTGGTCCCTTATTAATATTATCCTTACTATTTAACATTATTATACACTAAATAACCTTAATGAAAGGGGCCAAAATGCCTCACTCTCTCCAATGCTTCTTTCACCTCCTATAGGCTTCCAAGGTTGAGACAAGGTACTAAAAACCTTCTATACTAATATTCCAAAGATGTATGGAACATTATACATAGATATTCAGGTACAATTCAGGTGTTTTTACCTTTATTACATACTGTGGCGCCAGACAGTGTTTCCAGAATCATTTCAAGTCCAAGTCAGCTGATTTAGAAAAAGAATACCTTAAATATATACCTCAAAATCATACCTTACCTTTCACACTGCACTGAATATATTTTGTATAATGTTAAGGTAAGCACGAGGTAGTCCTATAAGTGTATCTATTCAAGTAATGTTTGGTGGAGTGGCCAGAGGTAGTTTCGCCTGCCTGGCATCACTGTAACTACAACATGGCAGTGATGGCACACGCTGGCCACAAGCTGTCAACTTAATTACCTTCCCAGAGCCTCACGTGACAGTAGTAAGTATAGTTTAAATACATGTAATACTAATCAGTGATGCCAATCAGGTAATTAACTTGTGCACGGTCATCAAGCAGCAGGCAAGGGAATGTAAAACAGGCTAGTAATACCGTGCACTTCTTTCCAACTACAGACAGGTGTTTTCAAGGCTTGCTGTGGCTATGTCTAGCTAGCCATGCATGTATATTAGACAAAAAGGTTGTATTATAAGTATCTGAGGTTGAATTTGCAGTGCATTATAAAGGTAAGGAGATATCGAATCTTTACCTGTATTATTGGTAGAACTTTACATCTTCACCAGAATGCACCTGGATATAAATAACGCTTTTCATATAGATTTTGATCCATTTCAAATGATTTTGACATGCATTTCCGTCGCAAATGCATATATAATAAGATATCCTTATCACCCCCAACAAGCTTGGGGACTTGTGGGAATGTGGGGTTCTTGGGTGGGGAAGACGAAATGCAATGATTTAGGCTATAAACAAGGTGCAAGAATCACTAACATAACCTAACAATGACCTTTTGACGAACGCGCAATGCATTGATGGTCACAAAACCTGGCGTGACTACAAAAAAAAAATGGCGTCTGCACCTTGCCCAACCCCCAATTTTTGGTCATCGAAAACATTTGATATCTACTAAATTAACCAGTAAATCTTACTAATAGCATCTCCTTACGGATCACCAAAATATTGACATAGGTGATAAGGTATGTAATGTACAACACGTTTGTGGTGGTTTTATTTTGGGGATGGCCTTAGTTTGGCCACAGAGGCTCTTTAAATATCTGGTAGGTGCTTCAAATTCTAAGTCCACACAGATGTTAACTTATGGTTAAGTTAAGGTAGTTAGGTTAGGTTACGTCTATGTTATGGTTAGGTTAGCTTCGGTTCAGTTAGGTCCGGTTATATAAGATTTTTACATTTTATTACCCAAAAGTTAGGGTTCTCAACCTTAGATTTTCTTCTGGTTTTGGGTAATAAAATGTAAAAATCTTATGTAACCGAACCTTACTGAACCGAATCTAACCTAACCTAACCATAACATAAACGTAACCTAACCTAACAACCTTAACCTAACCATAACTCAACATCTGTTTGGACTTAGAATTTGAGGCACCTACCAGATTTTTAAATAGCCTCTGTGGCCAAACTAAGGCCGTCCCCCAAATAAAACCACCACAAACGTGTTGTACATTACATACCTTATCACTTATGTCAATATTTTGGGGATCCGTGAGGAGATGCTATTAGTAAGATTTACCCAAATTAATCTACCTTATTCCCGAAGAGAAGGTCTCATATAAAACATTGAATATCTCACAAACTAAGACTTTGCGACAGAAATGTTATTGAGAAAACCTTCTCAGAATGCATCTGATAATGTAAATATACAATATATAGATGTAAAGTAATACCGTATGATTTTACATCTTCACCAGAATGCTCTAGAGAATTCAGGGTTATATTTGTGGCACAGCTTAATGTACGGCAGCTGTACCTGTAAGTGCTCGCTTATAGATACGGCACGTGCCAAAATTTTGGCTAATAGAATGTAAAAAGCTTATATAACCGAACCAAACCGTACCCAACCAAACCAAACCTAACCTAACCTAACCTAACCTAACCTAACCTAACCTAACCTAACCTAACCTAATCTAACCATAACCTAACGAATGCCGTATCCTCACAGTACTCGCTTATAGATACGGCGCGGCATTTTATTAATTGTCTAAGAAGTTCTTCCTCCTGTTGGTGATTCTGTGGTGTGGTTTGACAGTTGAATTTACAGCGTTAGTTGGCTTTCACTAATTTTGAGGATGAAACATTTTTTTCTAATAGTTTTGTTAGCCTTTTATTAATTTGCATAATCCAATGCAGTGTTGGAGTCTGTGTCCTTTGATCATTATATATATGTATATATATATATATATATATATATAAATTTTTTGATGGTAGTCTGGTTATCTAATGTCTCAAAAGTAACCCTACGCCATGATATATATATTTTTTTTCAATTTACAGGAAAACAAAACCATCCTTGAGTATGCTGTAGCAAAGCTGTACCTTCAGCCCATTCATATTAATCTGATTTGAAGTCTCCAATCACAGGTATGTTTGCAGATAATTTCACACAGCTGGTAATGGAACAGACTCTTTTTATATAAAAATTTTTAACATCCATTGGAGAATCCACATTTTTTGAATTTTTTTTAACAACTTTCCCTACCCACTTTCATTTCAAGAAATTGAGGGTGCACTGTATAAATGTGTTTGTGTCGAATATTGTATAGGTGTTTGGAAGGATCTAGGTGTCTAGTTGTAGAGCGATTGAGAATGAATGTAAAAAAAGGGTTGTATGAAGGAGTCGCTGTGCCAACTGCACTATATAGGGCTGAAATATAGAATATGGCTGTAGCAGAGAAGAAGAGATTGAAAGTAATGGAGATGAAGTGCAAAATGGAAAACTTTGTTTTTCGCAGCAGAATGGTTTAGAATTTTCATACAACCTGGCTTGTTACATTCATTTGGCATTATTACATTATCCATCGGCTGTTCTTAAATCAAGGTCAAATAGTTTTTTTATAATTAATATAATTTGGTGATTTTTTATTCACCGGAAAAGGGGTAAGAAAAAATCATGTAGGGGGAAAACAAAATCATATTTATTTTACTAAAAAAAAACACAAATTGTACAATTTCTATCATGAACATAACTGATATATGATATTTGTGCATCACCAAATAAAAACCATTATTCTGCATAAGATAATAAACAACCTTTTTGTCAATATAAAAAAGGACCAAATGTACACATATTCTTTGTTATTAGTATGATGTGTTACTCATGAATTTTCCTTTACATTATTTCCAATGACCTTCAGATGAGCATATGCCATTTCATCTGGAAATCGCAAAAATGTTTCTCATTGCCACGGGTACTTCTGGTCCATAGAATATGTATTCTGTATCCATGATGTCAATGTCTTTGTCCTTGTTCCTTTCAATCCATGTCCACTTCTTTGGGTCACTAGAAAGATTTTTCTTCCAAAGGCAGTCGATTTCTACTTTCGTCACTGAACCATCATCATTATCAGGAAAAGTTTTTGTTATCTTGCCTCAGTAGTAAACTGTTTTTGGCTCAGTATAATACACTGCATAATAGTTTCCTACTGAGTCATCTGTAATTACAGGAGGGTCTGTTGGAAGCGTTAGTGTCTGTGCATCATCTTCACATTCTATATCACTTTCATCTTTGTTTAAAGTGAAACTGACATCATCATCAAAATCACTTTCCATTTCTTCCATCTCTTCATCAGTTGTGGTATCAGATAGTGGTTCAGATTCTTTCTTTTTCTTTCTTGGCACTATGTTAAGCTTTTTTTTCTTTTGTGTGTCATGCTGTCATATTCTTGCTACATTCTTCTTGAGTTATGATTTAGCTGTTCATACTAATTTTCCTTCTTGCAATTTGTGGTATTCCACTTCTTCCTCTACTGTGCAAAACTTCTTCTAAAGTAGTTTCTCTCTCCTTCTCCACCAAAAGAATGTTGAACTTCATTCCTGTAGGAGCCCTGGCTTGGATTTCATCTACAAGAGTCCTCCAGCTTAAATGTTTAGTATACAAAGCACCTCGTTTTTTTATATCTGTCTTGACATCATCTTGTAGTTCAGTCTTGCTTCCAGTGTCAGTTTCATCCCAATGACTACAGCCAGGTAATGCCTGTTCCTACAGAGATGTAAGTGCTTCATCTGAGATCTCTCTCTCCACTTCAGATTCAGGAGCTGGTGAAGTGGGATCTTCTGTCATTGTGGCAGCACAATGCTGTGAGAGACTTTCTTGATTTTCAAATGGTGATGATTGTGCTTCTCTATTGTCTCTCTTTTCATGAGTTGTATCATCACCTAGTACAGGACTATTTTCATCATCCCTGGGGCTGCCTCTCTCAATCCACTTCTTGTACGTTTTCATTTTCAAAAAAATCATGTTTATGGTAAGAAAAAATATAAGCATCTGATATTTTCTTACCCCATGTAAGGTATCATCCTAAGTGTAAAAAAAAATCACCCCCTCCCTCCTCACGGATGGGGGTACAAGGGGGAGGGCCCTACAGAGGGACTAGTATGGTCTTACTGACTTTTTCTTACCCCAACCTGAGCTCGTCATCGCTCCTGGGGGAAGACTAAATCAAAGTTTACATATGTCACTATAAAGTTTTGCAAAACTTTTTCCCACGTTTTCCAAACTTTTGCGTATAGCAGGTACACATATAAGACAAATATTATGAAACATATATGAAGTCAACTGTACAAAAGCAGACTATATTTATAGGGCAAAATCAAAGCGACTGCTTTGACACAACGCTAGTAATAGCATGATTTGTTCTTACCCCACTCACCCCTAGATTTTTTCTTACCCCATTTTACTATATGTGTATTGTTAAAGTGGGGGCAAACGCTGTAGCTGCGCATAGCTGCGTACGCTCATCTGCCAGATCATAGGCCTTTGAGCCTGTGGTGGAAAGTAATTCCATTACGCCGGTACACAGGGTCACTGTGACATCTGAATTTCCACAGTTTACCTTCTCTAAGTACCCATTTATCGACCAACCTGTTTGGGAGGAGGAACAGCTAGATGAGTTGTGCGCCGACTGCCCTCGCCTGGGATTGAACGTGCTAACCATTGCACCACTGAGGCGTTGATGTGTATGGACCGAGAGAGAAATGAGAAGGTACGAAGGAGAACTGGTGTTACGAGAGTTGGATGGTCGACAAGAGCAGAGTTTGCTGAGGTGGTTTGCATTTATGGAGAGAATGGAGGACAGGTTGGTGAAGAGAATAGTAGGATCTGAGGTGAGAGGTGTGAGGTTGAGAGGAAGCCCATGAATGGGATGGATGGACAGTGTGAAAAGAGCGTTGAATGAAAGAGGAATGTCTGTGGAGCAAGGAAAGATGATTCTACGTGATAAAGTGAATGGAGAGCAGTGATGAATGCATGAGAAATGACACAGCTTTGACAACCAATGGAGGTGGTTTCTGCACATCTGGTGTGACCCTTGGATCAGATCAGGTTTTTGTTTTATGTATATTTTGCCTTTTTTTTTTACCATCCCATAGTTACCATTGTGTTACTTAAATTGTCCATTTATTATCTGTTCGGCACATGATACATCATGCCCAGGTTCAGTTTTTTTTTTTATTGTAGTGAAGTCTTCCACTTGCACCTCAGTGGTGTAGTGGACTACTAACATGTCTAACTACGAATCCTCTGGCCCGAGTTTGATCCTGGACGAGGGCAGTCGGCCCACAGCTCACCCAGCTGGTCATCCACCCAAACGGGTTGGTCGATAAATGGGTAGCTAGGGCAACCTGAGGAAGGTAAACAGTAGAAACTCGGATATCACAGTGGCCCGGGGTAATGGATTAATTTCCACCACAGGCTCAAAGGCCAATGTGACGGGAGATGAGCACCCGCAGCTACACGCAGCTACAGCGTGTGCCCTCACTTTACTTGACCTTCCACTTTGGTCTGCTCTATAATATATGATGCTCTCTTCATGTCATGTCAAACATTATATTCTCCATTCTCCTTCGGGCACTGAAGATTTAGTTTTGAGTCTTTCATAAGATTTCAGGTTTCTGATCCATGTTAGAACTGGTAGAATGCACTGATTATGAACCTTTCTCTTTTTAAACCTTTATTTTTATCAAGGAATATCACTTTTGATAACGTTTTATTTACCAGAAGCATTCCATCCCATCCTTATTCTTGGTTTAATTTCTTTTCAAGATCTTAATATCCTGAACAGTTTACAGTAGAACGTCACAGTACGAGCCCACCATTATACTACAAGTAGTTTGCTTTACGAGCTGAGACTTGTGAATATTTTTGTGTTGAAATACGAGTGAAAATTGGCAGTATGAGTGAGCTTCATATTAGCCGCCGCTAGTCGGCACTGAGCTTGCACACGCTCCCCCCAACAGTAACAGACTCCGTGCTTACAGTTCACCTGTTCATCTTATTGAGGTAACATTGCGATAATTTTGTTAGACATTTTTATCTTTCATGCATATTTTTGTTTTTATTTTGTGTTAATTAGTTGTGTTAGCCATGAGTCCGAAGAAAGTTAGTGCAAAGTATAGTGCTGATAAGAAGAACAAGCTTATTACGATAGAGTTGATAAAGGAAATAATAAAATAACATGGGAGAAGTGGACTTAGCACGCCAATACAATTGAAACATGTCGACGATGGGCACTTTTTCTGTTTTAAAAACCCATAAAAAATTATCTTATGAGCTGGAACGGATTAATTATATTTCACTTTCAATAGAAAAAATTAATTTGTGGAATGAGTAAATTGCTATATAAGCTCTGTCTTGGAACTAATTAAACTTGTACTGAGAGGTTCTACTGTATATTACTGCATTCTTTACTTTAATTGCATCGTCTCATATATAATATATAAAATCACCTTTGTTTTTTTCATATTTATTTTGAGACTTACTTCTGGGTGTGTGTAACTGCAGAATCAGCTACTGTAGTTCATCTGTAAATATCTTTTGTTCACAAATAATAGTGCATGTTCTTTAGAGTGGTAAAAAGAGCTCTGAGGTAATTGCTGTTCACACTATTGCTGATGGCTGTCATTGCACCAAACACCTTGGTTGGTCCAGGGGAAAAGACCAGGTGGTAAATACCTGCCTCACTGCAGGTGTAGTTGTGTATTAAGTGGTTACATCACTGTTCCCAGGTTCCATCCCTTAATTTTGTCAACGTACTTTCTGATTATACAGTTTCTATTCCAGTATTTCTTGATGGGTCCCACTAGCCTCACCGAGGAGAAAGCTCATATTTTGTCTTGAAAGGCTGAACAGTATCCACAAAAGAAAGTGCTTGGTGTATTGGTTTGGGTGACGTAACCATCAGATGCTTCAATGCCAAAGCCATCAGCCTCCCACCAAATGTTGCTTTTCACAGCCCTAACCTAACCATACTTGAATTAACTTTATAAATCTTACCTTGCCAAACAAGAATTTATCTAATCTAACATGCTATTGGACCTTATATATGTTACAGTGCATGCATTCAGAGTGTATGTTCATCAAAAGGATTTAAACACCATTAGATTGTTCTGAAAAGTGGCAAATAAAATTTAGCTTTGATAAATGCCATGTACTTTATATCGGAAATTACAATTCTCTTACAAGTTAATCGATGAAAGACGTTCAACTCAAAAGTGTAGGTAAAGAAAAAGACTTAGTTGGACTGAAGTAGTAAGAACTGCAAACAAACTTGTCGGTTTCATTGGAAGAACTTAAAATTTTAAACCAGAAAAAGTGATACTTACATTATATAGCTCACTCATGCATCTCCATTTAGAATACTTTGTACAATTTTGGTCACCTTTTTCCAGGAAGGACATCGAAAAATTAGAGAGAATACAGCGTCGCGTAACCAAAATGATACCAAGATTACGTAACAAACCATATGAAGAACGACTCGCAGAACTAGATTTGTTTCCCCTAATGAAACGAAGGCTAAGAGGGGACTTAATTGCAGTTTTCAAAATCTTAAAAAGTTATACAAACGTAAATCCAGACTCCTATTTCACAGTGGACCGTACTAACATCACAAGAAACCATGGTCACAAAATAATTGGGAAACGCTCTGAAACTAACAAGACCAAATATTTTTTCTTTAATCGTGTTGTCAATGTTGGGAACAGACTACCCTTGAACGTCATTAACACAGCTACTGTTGAAACTTTTAGATAACACCTCGATAATTATTTCATATCAAATTTCTGACTGGCACTGTTGTCTTGATGGTAATTGAACGCGTAAACATACCGTCACTTATTACTAGCCTTGCTACGAGCAACTGGTCCACTCTGTTGAAATCTCTAATTCTTACTGTAAGTAACTCATGCAATGGCATGATTTTACATACTCAAACTCACTACAATATATGTGTACTTTTACCCACTCCAGTGAGCTGTTTGTTGGGGACTTAAGGACTTATCATATCAACACAAAAATCAATACAAAAAATATCATTTAGGACTATTGTCTTCGTCTGCTTTATTAACCCGTCTTTACACGGGATCACTGTTCTTATGAACCATTTCCACCTGCATCTATCACCTGTCATGTTGGTATCCAGGCCCTTCTCTCTCATATCCACTGCTATGGAATCTTTCCATCTTGTCTTGGGTCTTCCTCTCCTTCCTCCCTGTACTTCCATATCCAGTGCTCTTTTCTCGTCACTTTCTCTATTGCTTCTCATGACGTGCCCGTACCATCTAAGTCTTCCCTCCTGTGTCTTCTTTGATACCTCCCCCACCTTCACTGTTCCTCTGATCCTTGCATTGCTTATTCTGTCCTCCATTATCATGCCACACATCCATCGCAACATCCTCATTTCAGCACTTCCATCCTCCTCTTGTTTATTTTCTTCACAGGTACTGCCTCTGCCCCGTACGTCATCGCTGGTCTTACCACAGTTTTGTACACCTTCTTCTTTAATTTCACTGGCATTTTCCTGTCGCACAATATTCCAGATACGTCTCTCCAACTTTTCCATCCAGCTTGGATTCTTCCAGTTATTTCCTTATCTTCACTACCGTCTGCTGATAGAGTGGATCCCAGGTATTTAAATGCATCCACCCTCTTCAGCTCCACACCATCTAGTCTGATACTTTCAAGTGTTTCCTGCTCTTGCTCTGTACACATCATATATTCTGTCTTTGTTCTACTTATTTTCATTCCTCTTCTCTCCAGTGCTAGTCTCCACTCGTCCAGTCTGCGTTCTATCCCTTCCTTAGACTCACTCACCAAAACCACATCATTGGCATACATTATGTCCCACAGTGTCTCCACTCTTACATCAGTAAGGACTATCGTATATTGCGGCTTATAAGTCGATCTGGCACATTAGTCGACTTCTATAATTTGACCCCAAAATGTTGTACTAGAGGTTTACCTTGCAGAAAAGTCGACCCCTAAACTATTACTTAGCCTGGCCTGAGTCACTAAGTACTGGTTGTAAATTAAGTTTTATTTACAGTAAAGAAAATAAAACAATTCAAACATTGAAAACACCACCGACTTCAAGCATTTCAACATAAACAAAGTCAGTTTTTACTGTACTCACCTGTTTCACCACTATATCGGACGAATATTTACTTTTAAAACCCTAATGGTAAGTGTCCAACCACTTAGTAGAATAACATGTGTAAACACAACCCTTAGGCCAAGGTCAGTAGCAGTTTTCCGGTATCCTGATGTTACTGGTGCAAATATATTTAAAGGTTGCTATTTTGTATCTACCCCATAAGTCGACCCCTAGTTTTGACCATAAAAAAATGACGTTAGAAACTTGACCTATAGGCCGCAATATACGGTATGTTATTTTCAAATTAATGATTTTTCAGAATTGGTAGTTTTTAATGAATTAGTTTTTCTCTAATTTATTCAATGCTTATGTGTATACCTTTGACTGCTGCTCTGGCTGTTTAACTAGTAAGTAGTCTAAGTCACAGATTGATGATGGCTGGCTGTTTAACTAGTAAGTAGTCTAAGTCACAGATTGATGATTTTTTTAAGTCAAAAATTTTTGCAGAGTTTATTACCCTGAAAAAGCCAAATTCTAGGGACGGCGAAGCTACGGGCAAAACGCTCCTTAAACTTAGTGCGCATAGTTTTGTTGTACTACAAAGGATACTAATAAATTTCAAATTAGAAAATGTTTTTTTTATTAATAACCATTCATACAACAACGAACAATATTGACCAAACAATGGCCAGATTCTAAAAATGAAAACTCTTTAGGTCGGTAAGTGACTCCTTCACCAGACTTGTCCAGAGTGAGATTCCGCATAAGGGCAGGCGTTCAAGGCAGATTATTTGCTGCTTCATTATTTCCAGACTCCATCGAGGTCTTCGGGAAGCTGTCGATGAAACGTCGGATTCCGCAGAAGCCAAGGCGCCTTCTTCTAGGACTTCCTGAGTGGAAAATAAGAAGAGATAATATAAGACGGAAGAAGGGTGGTGTGTTATAGATTAGACCAAAACTGGAATACACAGAAGTAATATGGTGTTGAAATTAGAAAGAATACAGAGAATTGCAACTAAGATGGTGCCAGATTTGGAAAGCCTAACTTATGAGGAAAGATTAATAGAAATGTATCAAACACTAAAGGAAAGAGGAGGAGACTTAATTACAATATATAAATTGATGAACAACCTTGAGGAAACACATAGTAACGATCAAATAATGAAAAGAAAAGAAGAGGCTAGATATTCAAGACAAAAAAAATAGCAAAACTTGAACGATACAAAAAAAGTAGTCTTGGCAAAGAATGTACATCAACTGAAAGAAAACTGAACAAATATAGATTCTGAGACAGAACCACACTAAACTTACATCTTACAAACCCTTTTCTACTTGTTCACTATAACTAACCATTCTTTATGTCCCCATATTTTGCCTTGCTGTTATCTCTTTGCTCTGCTGTTTGCCTAACATAGTGCCCTATGACCTTTTATTGTCTGGCGTTTACTTTATTCCCATAAACTCACTCACTTTATAAGATGTTAAAGCGATCTTAATTAATCTCACTCCCCACTTCTTGAATTAAATGTACTTCCTTTCCATACCCATTTTTTTCTGCCATGGCTTATACCCACCCCCTCTAATTTGCTCTTCTGCCCTTTCTAATTCTTCCAAGTCTGATACACCAACTTACATCTTACGAACCCTTTTTCTTGAACACTACTACTCATAATAATTGCACCCCGGTATATACTGATGGCTCCAAATCCCAATATAACTCGGGTATACAGTTCTGTTCCCCTCCCAATATTTCCAGTTCCAATTACCAGATGTAGCCAGTGTTCTTACCACTGAGCTATATGCTATTCTCTTTGCCTTAAGAAAGCTTCTTTCCTACCCATCTTCATCCATTGTAATTTTCACACTCAAAATTCCCTCTCTCTCTGTACTATTCATCCTTTAGTTCGTAAAATCCAAGAGTGGCTATTTCGCCTGTATGCCTGTAAAAAGTGTCTGTTTTTGTTGGGTTCCGAGCCATGTTGGTATTACTGGCAATGAGCGTGTTGACTCACTGGCCCATTCTGCTGCTATATTAGGATGCCATTGTTTCACGAAAGTCCCAACCTATGATTATTTCCATTCTTTTCGCTCCTTTCTATTTAGCCATTGGCAATACTTCTGGTCTGATCTCTCAAATGATAAACTTTGTGCAGTTAAACCATCCATCTCTCCTTGGTCAGACCCACGTCACAAGAATAGACAGTGGGAGACTACACTTACATGATGACGTATTGGCCACACTACCTCACGCGCTCTCCACCGACTCTTTGTATGACTTGCAATACCCTCCTCTCTGTACCCCACATTCTACTTTTCTGTCCTTGTTACACTGCTGCATGAGCTACATCTTTCTCTCACTTAAGTCATCTATCTCGACCTCTCTGCCTCAATGATATTCTTACAGAATCACCACATTTCCACTTAGACAACATAATTTCCTTCCTACAACAAATACACATCCTTCATTTGATCTAATCCTTTGATTATAACTAATTGCTCTCTCCCTCCCATTATTTGCCTAACCATCACCTCTACTATACCAGCTACCTTTCAGATTAACATAGCGCCATATGACCTTAGATGTCTGGCGCTTGCTCCTCTTTGCATTAACTAATTATCTTAATTAAAATGGTTTCTTTGCCTTAAAAACATGGAGGTAAATGACAGGCAGAATAGTGTGGAGAATGAGTATAACGAATTGGTTAGCGAGTTGTTGATAGGACAAAAAATGTTTAACCCTAACAGAAGTATAAGGTCAAATAGAAATCACTCAAAGTGGATGACAGATAGGCTAAAACACTTGATAGGAATGAAGAGAGAGATACAAAAAATTTGAAAGAGGAGAGAATGATTTAAACAAGAGATACACTACATTAACTAGGTTAGTTAGGAAAAACACAAGAAAAGCGAAGAGAATACGAAATGAGAGTAGCTAGAAATGCCAAAAGAGACCCTAAGGAATTTTTTCAAATATACAAAACTAAAAACAAGGATAAAATAGGCCCACTAAAAAAGGATGATGAAATAATAGATAATAGTGAAGATATGAATAAAGCCTTAAACGTTTATGTTGGTATTATTGTAGTTTCAACCAATACACCACACGTAACTATAAACTATCTCAGGGTCTAGATGACACTTAGGAGCATTTCTAGCCCCATATTACACTGTCGGAAATTAATAATTAATAATAGGAAATTTCTTTGACTTCTAGGGAAATTTCCTTAGATACTTTAGTCCATATTGGTGAATGTTTTGTTATATTATTGTCATTATTATGAAGTATTATTGCAGTTATGAAGGTTAGGTTAGGATATTGAACCAGGTTTCTGGTTGTTTGAATAGTGTCCTAGCGGTGTAGCCCCCCTGTTCGAATAGGTTTGTCGTGTTTGCTACATTTAGGGAATTTTTAGGGAAATTTCCCTAGATTTTCAAAGTCCATATATCATTCGTATATGCCACCCCCCGAAAAAAACCAGATTCCCCACAGCCCCCAAGCTTGCTTCAGGGGTTGGGGGGGGGGGGGGTGTGAGTAGAGATAGGAAATATTGGTTGAAACTGCAAATTTACCTTTGTTTTATCAGTATTTACCTACGAGAACTTAACATTACCTGGTGCAGACCGAGTATTCACGGGGTGGGAAGACGAAAGATTAACGAACATTAACGCAAGTCAGCAGGTAATCCAAGGGATAGATAAGCTTAGGATTAATAAATCACCATGAGTAGCTGAAGTATTTCCTCACGTATTAAAGGAGTAAGAACACAATTAGTGTAGTACTAACAGATATATTTAATAAATCAATAGCTTCAGGAGACATACCTAGTTTGTGGAGATGGGCGAACCTTATTCCAATTTTTAAGAAGGGTGATAAAAGCGTGATGAGCAATTACCAGCCAATTAGTCTGACATCATTAATAGATAAAATGTTAGTTTATTATTTCCAAGAATGTACGGTGGCATCTAGAGCTACGTACATTAATTAATTATGGACTCAAAATGGGTTCACCAAGGGTAAATCACGTCTCACTAATCTTTAATCTTTTTATAGGGCAGTCTATGAGGCAGCAGATAAAAGCTTAAACTATGACGTAATTGGTCCAGATTTCAGCAAGGCGTTTGACAGGGTGCCTCACCACAGACTGTTGACAAAGTAAAGGCCCATGAGATACATGGCAAGGTGAATAATTGGATTAAAGCGTGGCTTAGTGGTAGGGAACAAAGGGTTCAAATAAACGGTAAAAAATCTAATTCGGATGCAGTAAATAGTGGAGTCCTCCAGGGATCCGTACTTGCCCCATTACTTTTCATTATCTATACAAGTAATTTGGATTCTGTGATAAGTAGCAACATTAACAAATTTGCAGATGACACTACGATAGGGAGACAAATCAGTTCGGATTGAGAAGCTGCGGTATTAGAGGGTGAGCTAAACAAACAATGCATGAGTGGGCGGTCAAATTCACGTAGGTAGACATAACACAGGAAACAGATATCCCCTAGGCAGAGTAGATATAGGTAAAAGACTTAGGACTGTTGGTAAGTCAGGACCTGAGACAAGTTCAGATATAGGTAAAAAATGGTTCACTAATATGGTAGAGGAGTGGAACAAACTCAGCAAGCATGTGGAAAGTGCTAGGACAGTAGATACTTTTAAGGAAAGGTTGGACAATTCAATGGATGAAGAAAACAGATAGTAAATGGTAAGTGTTAAGTGCACATGAGCTACCTTGTGTAGGTCAACTGGGCGGTAAATCTTACTAATAGCAGCTCCTCACGGATCACCAAAATATTGACATAGGTGATGAGGTATGTAATGTACAACACGTTTGTGGTGGTTTTATTTTGGGGGACAGCCTTAGTCTGGCCACAGAGGCTCTTTAAAAATCTGGAAGCTGCCTCAACTTCTAAGTCTACACAGATGTCAAGTTATGGTTAGGTTATGTTACGTTTATGTTATGGTTAGGTTAGGTTCAGTTAGGTTCGGTTATATAAGATTTTTAAATTTTATTACCCAAAAGTTAAAATGTAAAAATCTTATATAACCTAACCTAACCTAACCTGACTTAACCTAACCATAACATAAACGTAACAAAACCATAACTTAACATTTGTGTGGACTTAGAAGTTGAGGCAGCTTCCAGATTTTTAAAGAGCTTCTGTGGCCAAACTAAGGCCACATAAAACCACCACAAACGTGTTGTACATTACATACCTTATCACCTATGTCAATATTTTGGTGATCCGTGAGGAGCCGTTATTGGTAAGATTATCCCAACTGGCCTTTTGCAGCCTCCTTATTTTTTTATGTTCGTAAATGTTATATACCTCTACTTACAATAAACATCCAACACTATGATCTTGAATGTTGTTGCAGTGTTATGTAAGGAGTTCTCAATCAGTTCAGTTAAGTTTCCTGTAGTCTCACTTGTGCTTCTTGCAAGGTGTTACAACTCGAATTTTGGTTTGCTATTATCCTGTGGGAGAAAATAAAGTTTGGATTAGAGTTGTGGATGTTAGTGTGTATATGGTATTAGTAGTGCGAGGGATGAAACAAAGGGAGGCTTTTTATAATTATTTTGGAATGTCAATTGTGGTTATGAAATTTAAATGTTCGTGTTGGTGATGAGGTAGTTGAAGACGTGGTTAGGCTGCAAAGTGTGTCAGGGAGAAATTAAAGTTTCCCCGTTCACGCCATATGACCCGGTTGTTATGGCTCCTAACAATCAATCATCCTCCCCAGTTGTAAACATCAATGATTCAAGCACCATTAACTACGTAACTGCCTCAAACAACTATAACCAGTGGATCACGTACTGTCATGCACTTAAGTGGTTGGCTCGTTATAGTCTCATGGGATCATCAGCTGATAATAATAGCTTCAGTAACTGTGATTACATTGTATCAAGAACCAGTGATAGAATTCCAAATTTCCCTTTCACTAACCTGCCGGCGCTGCAAGCCTTTGATACCATTGCGGCGCCGGCAGGTATAATGACCAGACACTGACCGTAAAATAATGTTCCAGAATTACAGATTTACTGGTGCTGTCACTACTAAAACAATATTGATGAAACTAGTGAACAAATTCATGAATACAAAGTAAAAATAGAGCTCCATACCATTCACTGAAGCTGAAAGACGATTGGAAATGTTCAGGGATCCCTCGACTACTTCACCTCACGGCTGCCTCGGTGCGAGTGAGGGAATGTTGCCAGCTTCCCCCCGCACCGGAGACTTCGAACCAGTGACCGAAGCAGCTTTGTTCGTAATTAGTGCCTTGTTCCGTATTTCAAGAAGCTTGTTTCCCTATTAGTATACCTTCGTACACCTCGTTCTTGTATTCTGTAGTCCATACATAATTCAAAACTAAAGCAAATTAATTCACAAAACCCATCTGACTGGTTGAATGAATGCAACAAGTCAACAACCAATGACTTCCTTCCATTAAGAGGACTAACGAGTCGGCAGATTGTTGGGAAACTTTTAACAACTATAGTGAACCACCAAACTGGCAGTTAAAGTCATTACGAAGTTCACCGCAGCACCAATGATACAATGACGTATCTAGGACTGTTTGTGGCACCATTCATGATGGGGAGAGTTTCAGAGGTGAACAAACTAGCACTGCCCAGGGAGATCACGTATACCCTTTTGACCTTCCCGTCCAAGTACTATTTCCACATCATAGCTTATTATCATTAACACCTTTTACATGAAACAAAGAGGTACATTCAATCACTTGATATAAATAACAAAAACATATGCATACTTACAGGCCTGTAACATGAAAGTCACCATTCTGTAAATTAAAATGTTTAGTGGCTTTCATAGCTACTTCAAAATTGACTTCCACAGTGTTCATGCAACCTGAATAAAGGCTCGTTTTAATTTACACAGTTTAAATATGTGAATTTGGAGTAACACAATGTTGCATATTCAAAAATACTTATAAATATGTGTGCTTGTATGCTTGTTCTGTTAACCAGAATATTTCCAATGCTTATATTAAGAGTATACATATATATATAGTAATGGTAAAGAATTCACAGCTATTCCATACCCTTAAAGCTGCTGGAATTACATAGGTGCCACTGCATTTGTGCATATCTTGCAACTTCAGGAGGGACACCACCGAAGAAAACTGGATCATCTACTTCTAGGTACTCAAGGTCACCAGCATTGACCATGGAGCGAGCCAACCCACTATCTACGCACAGTGTGAAGTTCTGGCGCTCAGACAACGGTTCAACAGTATGCTCTTTTTCATCACTCACCAACTCATAGCTGCTGATTTTTAAATTTTATTACCCAAAAGTTAAAATGTAAAAATCTTATATAACCTAACCTAACCTAACCTGACTTAACCTAACCATAACATAAACGTAACAAAACCATAACTTAACATTTGTGTGGACTTAGAAGTTGAGGCAGCTTCCAGATTTTTAAAGAGCTTCTGTGGCCAAACTAAGGCCACATATGCAAATTGTTTCATTCTTTAGCACATTATTCACAAGCTGAAGCAAATTTAAGACATGCTACCTGAACATTGTAGATGCTGGATGATTTCCAACATCATAGCTGATTCTTAGTCGGCCCTTGAACACTTCCACTGCGAGATGTTGTTGCTCTTCACCCAAGTAGAAAAGCACACCATTGGGAGATTGTGTGGTGAATCGGATGGTGACGTTGATTGAAGGTCTCACAGGTGGGTTGGTGAGTTGAACAAAGCTACTCGAGTCTATGAAGTTTACAGATGTCATATGCTGACAGTATTTACCTGAGAGAATTTAGACAAGTTAAAAGATGCTCTTGTAATATAATAACTTGCAAAATTATTTGTCATATGAATAAGTTACCAAGAGGAAAGAAGACCCAGTTTTAAAAATTCAATCATACAAGTATTAAATTTCTAACAATATTATGTTAGATCTGTAATAAAATACTTACATCTTTTCCCAACCTGTCAAATACTATAACAAGTAATCTATAGCACAGAAAAAATAATCAATACTACTTTTACTACAAAACCAAGACTCCTGCAACTCAAATACAAGTGTCAACACAAAATTCCAGGTTTAACTGAATCTCACCTGAGTATCCTGGTGAACACTTGCAAACATACTCCAGTTCACCCTGTGGCACCATGCACACTCCATGGCGACAGTCATGCTAGAGGCACGGCTCTGTCTGCGGCAACACTGAAGGCCCAAGCTCACAGTACCGTCCACTTCAGTCTCCGAAACATTTGCACTCGTAATCTCCAATACCATCTACACACTGTCCCCCATTCTAGAAACAGAACAAAAGTTTAAATGTAAAATATGCATTCTTCATTCTTTCCAGTTTTCCACTAAGAAATATAGCAAATCCATAAATTGTAACCCATCTAAGAACAAAGAACTATTAAAGGGTAAATGAACTCTTCTCTTTACCCAGTGTTATGGCAGAAAATTAAAAATAATTACTCTAGAATCTAGATACTCGAAACATATTTTGATAATTATGACTAAATTATATAATAGAGTTCTTTTTATATCAAACCTTTGGACTTCCGTCTTACTAATCTTTATCATGTATTTCTACCTTTGATAACAAAATTTAAATAAAAGCATAAAGAATTATTTTTCTAATAATGCTGAACTTGTAACAGAATGTCTAACAAAAAATTAAGTATTCTGCTACATTCAATTTCACATCATCTTACTCACTTGACACATATTTACATCGTATTTTTATTTCTTTTCATGTGAGATTTTTTAGATATTAATAAATTGTAATGTCAAAATTCTTTTTATTATTTGATATAACAAACATTGCCTACAATGGGTTGACTGAGCCTGTGTAGGGAAGCGCATCCAGCACACCTGTATGTAGACCTTCTCAATAGTGGGCGGCATTTTCTTCGTCTCTGCAGACTTCATCGAGAACACATTGGTGCAGCTTGCCAGGGAAAGGACCGAGCTTCTCCTGGTATCGGGATGTGAAACTGTCATCTCCTTCCGGAAACTGTGGGATATATACTCTTCATTTCCAGGATAGTGTTGTTACCGTTTTCACTTCCATGTCCTTGCCAACGAAGATTTCAAAGGAGTCTCCCTGTGTATGATATTCCATTACACTCGGTAGAATCAGTCGGTCTATTTACTGCATGCAAGTTGTGTAAGGAGACTGATTTTTGCAGTCTAAAGACAATGGAAAATATACTATTACATTATTTTTCATAGAAATTTAATCTGATTTATGGGTGACATTTTCTTGGTGAGATGACATATTACTGCTGTATTCCAATGGCAGTAATATGTCACTTCACCAAAATCATGTCACCCCTACATCAGATTAGGGCACAGCAGTCAAGAGTGCGTGCTGTGGAAATAGAGTTGAGAGGAGCTTGTAGCTTGACAAAATGGGAGGGTGAAAACAATGAAAGGCATGGTACCTTGTGCAAATGGAATAGTGAGTGGTGTAGTGGAATGAATTAATATAAATACTTTGGAGGTGGTTTGGTTCTATTGAGAGAGGAGTGAAGAAAGTTTGTGAGTGAAATTAAGGAGACTAGGAGAGGAAGGCCAGTTGTAAGATAGGTTAAAGTAGTACATCCATGAAATAGGTGCTGGCTGAGGGGGAGTGTTTGGATAGGGAGGCTCTTCTGACGGTTTATAGGGAGGGAGACGTCAGGAACTAGATAGATAGATTGACATACTACTTGTACTCTTAACTAACCTTTGCCCTAAAGTGTAAGAGCCGTGCTGAGAGGATGAAAGGCTAACAACAAGTTCAGTCATGAACGGCCTAAGGGTGCCATGGGCACAGTATACCCTCCCTTTTTCATTGCCCTTACTCTCCATGGGGGTTATGGGGAGCAGACCAGTTATATCCCCCTCTTACACTTGGCTCACCATGGCCAATTATGAAATTTTCAATTTAACAGGTGCACTGAGGAATGCACCTCAAAAAATTAATCCCTCCGACTTCCCTGGCTTTGACAAGGACACACCTCTGACCACGGCTCTGAAAACTCCTCTAACCACCCACCTGTCAACTCCCTCATCTCATCCACCTCCTCTTTTACATATTTCTCAAACACCAACACCAACCCCTACTTCTACATTTGTATTTTCCTCCAGTATAACCACCTTTGAACCATATATACCATCAAAAAGTAAAACCACTCACCAACTCTCCACCCTGGCCTCTTCCTCTTCTATAACTCAGACTGTTCTATCCTCCTCTCATGCTCGCCCACGCCCATCCACTACCACTAATCCTTTATCCATCCTCTTTGGTCCTCGCCGATGTAACAAATACTTCCATATCCCTGCTTATACTCCATACTCAAAAAACACTTTCCAATTTCAGAAATGCATCCAGACAGGTGGGAAGGATAACCTTCCACACACGACCTGACAAATCTCGCCTAGTCATTGTTGACTCAGAATCCGAGGCTGAAGCAATGCTCACTCTAAAAGACCTTGATGGGAAACCATTCCCTGTGTCCCCTGATACTCACCTCGACACTCTTACTGGTACCGTTCTCATTCCCAATGAAATCTGCCCAGACGGCACCAGTTGGTGTGACTGTTCTCCTGACCTTTCTGAACTGATTGCAGACGAACATGATATCGCTCATGTGTCCTGGTTCCATTAATCTTTGTGGCCGTCGCAAACATCCAGTAAATATTGCAAGAATTGCATTTAAAGGACAAGATCATCCAGACAGGGTATATATAGGTGGAGCCTTCTATAAGGTTAAACCTTACATTCCCCCAAACGTCAATGTCAAAACTGCTGGAGATTCGGACATCCAGCAAAATACTGTAGATCCACTGCACGTTGCCCTCTCTGTGCCTCACCTGGCCATATCTGTATAAACTGCCCTTCAACAATATGCATCTGTGCAAACTGCGCCTAAGAACATAATGTTTTCTTTAGAGGCTGCTCTGTTTACAAATTTGAATCAGATATTGCTACCCTCCAATTCAAACATGGCCTAACATTCAAAGAAGCTAGACAAGAAGCCCGTCTCTGTGGCTTCCAACAGGTTCCTCTCTCTCAGCGCATCTCCATCAACACCCCACAGACCTCGAATAACACTGACTCTCCTCCTACTACATGCTATCCTTCTTCTTCCACTCACATCGCTTTCTCTCCCACTCCTCTTGTTCCTTTATCTAGCACAATTACCTCCTCCACTTCTCTCACCCATCCTGTAGTTATTTCAGTGCCAGGGAATAATATTTTTTCTCTCCTAAACCCAGATACCCCAACCTCTACTCCTTCAACTTCAAACCTTACTCTCCTTCCACGTCGTACTCGAGTACCAAACTCCAAGCGTCGCTCCTGTGCCTCTCCTCCAAAACCTTCTACTGATTCTACTTCCTCTTTAATCACTAAAGCCTAACTACAGCCTTCGGCCAAGAAAGTTTTTACTCCCACTCTCTCATCCCCTAGTGAAACCATTTCTGACATTGAAGCCTTCATAGCAGAACCTTTCATTGATACCTCACTCCCTTTTCCATCCTCTACCCCACCACATACCACCTCCGAGAACATCCTCTGTGTTTCAAGTGAAGTTTATCAACCACCCAATAACCTTCCTTCCACTCCTATACCACCTCCCCCTTCTCCTACCCCTACCCCTACTCCTCTCCTCCTTTCCCACTCTTCACCTCCCACCCTCACAGCTCCATCTACTAGAAAATCTCTTCTTGACTATCCTTTACCTCCTGGAGTCTCTTGTGAATTCTTGTTACATAATTCCTCAATCCAAAATCCCTCCTGCCCAGATACTGCCCTTACTTCTATAACTCCTACTTCTGATCCCTCTACCTCTCCTAATCCCATTACTTCTATCCCTACCATTATCACAACTCGTTGTTCCTCAATCCAAAATCCTTCCTGCCCTGATACTGCCCTTCCTTCTATAACTCCTACTTTTTTATTATTCAATGATGTCCATACTCCACTGGAATATCCAAGAATCTTTTACAGATAAGATCCTTGGGAATATACGTGGTATCCGCAAACTAACCCATAGAAATGACCTCCGCTAACATAATTTCCTCCCAACAATAAATACACATCCTTCATTTGATCTAATCCTTTGGCTGTAACAGATTGCTCTTTCCCTCCCAATAATTTGCCTAGCCATTACCTTTTGCATTAACTAACTAACCAACCTTTGCATGTGTCGATGACAGTGACCCTCATTGAATTGATGCAGGAGTCAATCAATTGACAGCCATATTTACACATTCTTCCCTTCCGTTTCAAAGCCCATTGCCATTGTGGAGGGGCTTCTATAAGGTTAAACCTTACATTCCCCTCCCACCGTCAGTGCCAAAACTGCTGGAGATTCGGACATCCAGCAAAATACTGTAGACCCACTGCACGTTGCCCTCTCTGTGCCTCACCTGGCCATACCCGTATAAACTGCCCATCAACAATAAGCATCTGTGCAAACTGTGCCCGATAACATAATGTCTTCTTTCGAGGCTGCCCTCTGCTTCAAATATGACTTAACACTCAAAGAAACTAAACAAGAAGCCCGTCTCTGTGGCTTCTAACAGGTTCCTCTCTCTTAGCGCATCTCCATTAATACCCTACAGACCATGACTAACACTGACTCTCCTCCTACTACATCCTATCCTTCTTCTTCCACTCACACTGCTTCCTCTCCCACTCCTCGTGTTCCTTTATCTAGCACAATTACCTCCTCCACTTCTCTCACCCATCTTGTAGTTACTTCAGTGCCAGTGAATAATAATTTTACTCTCCTAAACCCAGATACCCCAGCCTCTACTCCTTCAACTTCAAACTTTACCCCCCCGTTCTGCATTGTACTCCAGTACCAAATTCCAAGCATCGCTCCTGTGCTTCTCCAAAAGCTTCTATTGATTCTGCTTATATCATTAACCATTGGCGCCAGTAGGCTTATGGAGGCACAGATGGACTTGCCTCGCCTGTTATTTGGCGTAGGTTTTAGAATTTTTATAGTGACGCCTCCAATGTTTACGTTCTCACTTGAATATGTTGAGAACGTGTGAGGCTTATTACTGCTACAGTTTCATATGCATATTAACGTTGTAAGTCCCGTCTGAGGACAATATGGCAGCAATTTGGGTAGTCTTACTCTTACTTACTTACTTACTTTTTTTTAATCACTAAAACTTTTTCCCTACAGCCTCCGGCCAAGAAAATTTTTACTCTCACTCTCTCATCCCCTTCTTCCCCTAGTGAGACCATCTCTGACATTAAAGCCTTCATAGCAGAACCTTTCATTGATACCTCACTCCCTTTTCCATCCTCTACCCCACCACATACCACCTCCGAGAACATCCTGTGTGTTTCAGCAGAAGTTCATCAACCACCCAATAACCTTCCTTCCACTCCTATACCCCCTCCCCCTACTCCTACTCCTCTCCTCCTTCCCCATCACCCCTTTCCCACTTTTCACCTCCCACCCTCACAGCTACATCTACTAGAAAATCTCCTCTTGACTATCCTTTACCTCCTGGAGTCTTGTGAATCCGTTACATAATTCCTCAATCCTAAATCCTTCTTCTGATCCCTCCACCTCTCTTAATCCCATTACTCCTATCTCTACCATTATCACAACTCGTTATTCCTCAATCCATAATCCTTCCTGCCCATATACTGCCCTTCCTTCTACAACTCCTACTCTTTATTCAACGATGTCCATTCTCCACTGGAATATCCGTGGTCTCCGCCCACATAGAAATTACCTCTGCAATCTATTCTCTATCTATGAACCTCATGTTATATGCCTTCAAGAAACCTTCTTGGTTCAACCACCCACATCAATCCCTAACTACCACTTCATCCATTCTCCTCATTCTATTGCTGCTGCTTCTATTCTTATCCATCAAAAGACACTATATACTTACCTCAACATTGACAATACTATTCCTTGTACTGTGCTACGAATCTTCCTTCAACGTTGGATTACCATTGTTTATGACATACTCTCTGTACCCCACATTCTACTTTTCTGTCCTTGTTACACTGCTGCACGAGCTACATCTTTCCCTCACTTAACCCATCTATCTCGACCTCCCTGCTTTAATGATATTCTTACAGAATCACCACATTTCCACTTAGACAACATAATTTCCTTCCTACAACAAATACACATCCTTCATTTGATCTAATCCTTTGACTATAACAAATTGCTCTTTTCCTCCCCATAAATTGCCTTACCATCACCTCTACTATACCATATACCTTTTAGATTAACATAGCGCCATATGACCTTAGATGTCTGGTGCTTGCTCCTTTTTGCATTAACTAACTAACTTACACATTCTTGATCATCAGAAGCACCACACAACCTGGAACACATTAACACATTAGTAAGTGTGTTGTGGAGATGATGTGATATTACAAAATAAAATTATTATAACCAATTTATGTATTTAATTTAGTCACCATTGATTCAATTTAGTGGTGTAGGATCTTAGATGGAAAGAATGTGATTATGATGTATGATCTGAGCCTGACCATGATTATAAGGATTTATGTTCAGCAACAGTTAATGTTTGAAGACAGGTTAGATAGGTGCAGGTTTAGTGTCTTGATTATCATATCAGCCACTGACTTCAGAACCAGGGTGGAGTAACCTGTTAACCTCCAAGAGTAAGTCCTCTCCTTCCTATTTGATTTATAAACCTCGCTTCCCCCCATACTCCATACTACCATACTCAAAATATTCCCTTTGTACCACCAAAAATAGTTTCAGAGACCATCAATTAGACTCAGTTCACCACTTAAGTTGTGTCCTATGTGAAGGGGTACACTTAACCAAAGATTGTAATATATATCTGGACCGTCCCAACTGGGTCAGGTGCACTTGTATGCACCAGACTGAGCAATGTAATTATAATTCAAATAAGTGCTCTATATGTCAGAAAGGCATTCACCATAACGGAAACAGTAAAAACATACGTTCACAAATTTGTTCAGTCACTCCAATTGATTATCATAATGTTTCCACTGCCTTACCAATAGGGGCTATTTCTATAGTAAAAAAATATAACCAAGGTTCTCAAAGAACTTTCATCTCACAAAGCTTAGTTAACAAGTGAAATTCAAAACCTAGTGATACCATACCGGATGTCATAGTGGCCCTGTGTCCCGGTGTAACGGATTAATTTCCACTACAAGCTCAAAGAGCAATGTGATGTGAGATGAGCGCCTGCAATATAGCTATAATGCAGCTATAGTGTGTGCCCCTCCTTTACCTTTTATTATTAGGTTAAAATGAGTTAATTTCCTAAGAGCACAAGGGGGTTTAGTTCCCTATGGTAATTTGCCAACTAAATTTATAACTCGATCCTCTAATTCTGAGGCTCAAGTTGCCATGGTCACTAATATGTGACCATGACAGATGCAATAGGCCAGTAATCCTGTAAGAGATTACTTGATTTGTTAGGTTTGAGGAAAGAGATGATAAGGGCTTCACACCAAGTAGTGGGAAAGTCTCCGTTCATTCAGATTCTATAAAAAATTGTTAACAGGAAAGCTGTGCATTAGGAAGGAAAATGTTGAAGCATAAGATAGTGAATACCATCAAGACCTTCGCAGGTATTACGGCAGGACTTGAGAGCTGATATTAATTCAGAGAAGGAAAATAGAACATTATATTACTCAGTAAATGATAAAGAGAAGGTGGGATGGGTTTGTGCAAAAGAAGTAGGGACAAGGCAATTGACAGGTGGTCAGATAGGGGAATTTTCAAAGCCGAGGTCAGAGGGGTGTCCGGGTCAAAACCAGGAAAATCTGGGTGATAAATCTTTTAAGGTGCATTCCCCGATCCACAGGGATCCACAGATACATAATAAATTTTGCTGATGATTCTAAGATAAGAAGGATTACTAGATCAGATTCAGATGCAACTGACCAGCAGTGTGACCTAAACAAAATGAACAACTGAGCAGCGACTGCAGATGGAATTCAATATTTGCAAAAGAAATCAACATACTTAGTATCAGTAGGGAGAATCCTCGTAAAACATATACCATAGAGAATGATTTAGTGAAAAGATCATATAGTGAAAGAGATTTGGGGGTTTTAGTGAACTCATATCTCGGTCAAATAAAACAATGAATTGAAGCCAGAAATAGAGATAATAGAGTATTAGATTTCATTAAGTGAAGTGTAAAAAGTAGTAATGCAGTGGTAATATTAAAGTTTCATTTAGCATTGGTCAGGCCACACCTAAACACTGCTGTAGTTTTGGTCCTCTTATTATAGGAGGATTTTTGGATTGTTCGAGTCAGTGCAGAGAAGAATGACAAAAATAATTCATGATGAGAGAAGATTGAAGCTTCTAAATTGACACTCTTTAGGGCGATGTAGAATAAGAAGGGATTTGATCAAAGTATTAATAGCACCAGCGATATGTGAAAAAATTGGGCATTTTTAGGTACAAGTATGAAACTTGGTACACATGTTTCCTAGGTCATTGCTAGTATATTCAGACGTGGGGCCACCTCATTTTCTCCTTATGGACAAAATGGCGGCCATTTTTTATGCTATTACCAAAACACTATTTTCTGCACTATTGATATTCATGAAAAAACCCAATCTTTAGAATAAAAGTACCTGAATCTATGTTTTTAGAGTCAGAGAACTTGATCAAGCCAGTAAATATATTAAAAATATGCCAGAAACATAAAATTAGCTATTTTGTTCCCAATTTTTCAGAAAAATGGAGATAGTATTACAGTGGTCGTAGTTTAAGATTTTCTAATCTCGTGTTTTTGCCTTCCAGATTATGAATGTGCATGTTTGAGAAGAAAGTGCATGTTAAACATATAATGATGTCTTCTTGTGAACCTTCAACTAGCACTGCATCTACAGACTGGATAAAGTGTGCTCTATGTCAAAAAGTTACGTCTGAAAAATTGCAGTGTCCTGCTAAATCCTCACGCAATGACAGTGGTGCAGGTTATTCTACATTGGCTGAAAATATTGAGCATTTTAGTGAACTCAACCATCTACCAATTGATATTGATGTTGCTAGGCTTGATGAGGGCACTGGCATATCAGATACACTTCAACAACATCAAGCTATGTGGCACAAATCATGCAAGGATAAGTTCAACAGCACTAAACTCAAACGGGCTGAAAAGCGGGCACAATAAACCATTTCAACCTTACCCAAGAAATACACTCGCCTTAGTGGTCCAGATAGTGAAATATACACAGAATTGTGTTTCTTCTGTGATACAGAAACAGGTGATCCTTTGCGAAATGCTTCTACATTTCAACTGGACAGCAGGGTTCGAAAATGTGCACTAGAATTACAGAATGATCGTTTATTAGCAAAGTTAAGTGCTGGTGACATGGTGGCATTAGAAGCAAAGTATCATCCACGGTGCTTGGTTGCATATTATCGCAAAGGAAATGAAGTGCAAAAAGCTGAAGAGAGGAGCAATCATGAAAAGATGTGCCATGCCATAGCTTTTGCTGAACTCGCACCATATCTTGATGATCTGCGCAGTGAAGAGGATTCTGGATATGTGATAAAGCTGGCTGAGTTAACAAAAATGTATGTATCACGGTTGGAGCAGCTGGGCATCGAGCAGCTATCACGTGTCTTCAGCACAACCCTGAAGACCCGTATACTTGCTCAATTTCCAGATATAAGTGAGCATAAAGAGGGACGGGATATTTTACTCGCATTCAACAAGGATATTGGACTAGCTCTGAAAAAGGCCTACAATAATAACTATGATGATGATGCAATCTGTCTTGCAAAAACAGCATCTATTGTTCGCAGCTATATTCTCTGGATCTTTCAGCAATGACAGTCAGGAAAAAGCCATACCAAATTCCCTCCTCGCACTGACTCAAATGATTCTGGATGGTCCCGATATCCAGTCACAGTCCATGACCGTCTCACAGGAGGCTCTTAGTGTTTCACAACTGTTATTGTTCAACAGTCATATTAGATGTCGCTCTACAAGCTTATGGTCTAAACACAACACAGACCGAGAAACACCACTTCCGATATATGTTGGCTTGATGGTTCATGCTAAAACACGCAGTCGTGATATTGTGGATATGCTTCATCACTTCGGCCTGTCTATTCCATATGATAGGGTCATGAATATCAGCACAGCTCTTGGTAATCAGGTTTGCAACCAATACAGTGTTGAAGAAAAAGTCTGCCCTGTAAACCTGAGAAGTGGCTTGTTTACGACTGGTGTAATGGATAACATAGATCATAATCCAACTTCCACCACAGCAAACAGTTCCTTTCATGGTACAGGGATATCACTTTTTCAGAACCCAACAATTAACTCAAGTGGAACATCTCGCTGCAAGCTCGATGATCTGGAAGTCACAAAACATCGAAAGATGGCTCCTCTTCCAGAGTCCTACACTTTAGTACCTCATGTCGAAATAAGGAAAGCTGGTATTGCCGCCCCTGTCCTACCTGGTGCTGTGAAAGGGAATGGAGCAGACATCAAACATGCACTCAATGCAGAAAACAGGTTAGTGACTAAACTTGCCTAACATTATCTTATAAAAATGCTACAAGCATTCTGATAGATATAAAAATCACAAACTAACTTATGGCAATTTCATTATTTCAGGTGGCTGGAAAATGCAGAGCAGAACATCGTGGATGGTGTAGAAGATAACAACATATCTTGGGCTGCATACCATGCCAGTAAACAGCCAGCATGTGAACATACTCCAGTGATATCTGCCATGCTACCTCTGTTTCCTGATGATTCCAAGTCCGTAGGTATGATTCGTCACGGTATGGATGTCATCCGGGTGGCAATACAGGAACTCAATCCAAGACAGATACCCGTCATAACTCTGGATCAACCTCTGTATTCACTAGCCAAGCAAGTGCAATGGTATTGGCCAGAAACACATGGAGAAGATAATTTTGTAATCATTCTTGGAGGTCTCCACATCGAAATGTGCTGCCTGAAGATGATTGGGGAGTGGTTACAAGACAGTGGATGGATAGAAGTCATTGTTCAAGCAAAAGTAGCTTCTTCAGGTACTGCAGATTCCTTCTTAAAGGCCACTCATGTGAGCCGTACCAGACATGCTCACCAAATCACAGCGAGCTGCCTGTTCATCTTGTTGAAGAGAGCATTTAATCAATGTATTGAAAAATATGACATGTCCACAACTATGGAAGAGTAGTGTGAAGCTCAATCACTACAAAGACCTCAATTCAGATTCTAGTACATTGCTCTCAATTTGCAGCTACTTGTACTGGCCTACATAAGATCTATCCGTGAAGGCAGCTGATGCTGTTAATGAAGGTCATCACAAGATTATCATTCGTACAGTGGATACTGATGTGGTGATTATTGCAGTCTTAATCATTTTCACACTCAATGTTAATGAGCTCTGGGTGGCATTTGGCACTGGGCGCCATCTTCGATACATTCCCACACATTTGATTGCCCTATCACTCGGTCCAGTCAAGTCTAAGGTTCTTCCAATGTTTCACAGGATGTGATACAGTGTCGTCCTTCGCCAATAGAGGGAAGAAAACAGCCTGGGATATAGGGAAGACGTACGACAAACTCACAGATGCCTTCCATTCAGTAATGTTAGCTCCAGATGAACTTACTGAAGAGACGATTTCCACAGTTGAGCGTTTTACTGTTCTACTGTACAACAGAACCAGTGTTCTATCCAGCGTTGATGCAGCTCGCATGGAACTTTGTCAAAAAGGGGCGCAGTATGGAGGACTTACCCCCAACAAAGGATGCTCTTATGTTCCACATCCGTAGAAGTGTATTCCAGGCCGCATACTGCTGGGGTAGAACCCTGGATCTTTCACCGAAACTCCCCTGCCCTTCAGACTGGGATTGGCTAAACCAAGAAGGATGGCAGCCAATGTGGACCACACTTCCACAAGCTAGTCAAGCTTCACGTGAACTGATACGTTGTGGTTGCCAAAAAGGGTGCCGAAATTCCTGTAGATGTGTTAAGGCAGCTTTCAACTGCACAGCACTTTGTCATTGTGGTGGTGATTGTGCAGACTGAGTAGACTGACTCAATATATTGATATAAATTTTCTTAGAAAATGAGAACGCTTATTGTATATGATAACTGTAACAAACTCATTCATTTAACATTGCTTGCTTCCATTTGAATTTCTGGAAATTCGCGTGTTTTGTGAATAATGTACAATTGCATAGCATTACAATGATCTGACATGATTTTTGATGTGTTTATCGTGATCCTTAACCCTGAAAGCCTAGTAGCAGATGCCAGTTTTAATGTCATAAGTCTGTTAGTTCATGAGATATGGCAACTAATAATATTCCCGGTAATGGCAGATCCAAAATGGCCGCCACGGCTAAAATATCGCGTTTTTCGAGTGGCCCCACGTCTGATATTTGTATTCATATGATGGTTTATCATTGTGCAAAGTTTCATGCTTGTACATAATTTTGCCCAATTTCATGTTTTTTATGCACATAGCGCTTGTACTATAAGTGGCTCAAAGGATTCAACAAGTGTCAACTGGATGAAATCCTTTGGGTTAGTTCTCTTGATAAAATGCGAAGTAATGGTTTCAAGCTGCATAAAGTTAGATTAAAAAAGGAGATAGGAAGATATTAGTTTTCAAATAGTGGTGGAGGAATGGAATAATCTTGGTGAGCATATAGGTAGGGCGGATTCAGTATAGAGTATTAAGGGAAGATTAGACAAGTTTATGGATAGTGATAAGTGGACATAAGTTGAATTTATATATCATACAGGGACTGCCTTGTGTGGGCCTGCTGGCCTTTATGCAGCTCCCTTAAATTCTCATGTTCACATTTACGTAATATTACAGTCAATGTTTAATCACTGTTTCTTTAGAAATTTATATATTTCTTTCTTAGAAATCAATAATTGTTTTACAACTCCTCTACCTCATTATGAAAAAATAAGTGCATTGCAAAGAAAACAAGACAGATTAGTACAAAACACACCAAAATCTATCATAAAAATAAAATGTTGTCCTTTTAATTGCTAAGTAACGAGACAAAATACTGATAATCAATGGTAAGGATACAGATGCTGACGACACACACTGATTTAAAAAAAAATTAAATAAAAAAAATTCCTAACCAGACCTAACCTTTGAAACCTAAACCAATCCACAATACAATGAAGGAACTCCGTGAATGACATTACTGGTGAGTCAAGCATGGCTAGATCATTTTTTCTTAAAAAAAAAATGCGTGATTTTGACCAACGTAACAATTTTCCATGATTGTTGAAGGTTATTAGAAGATATTTATGGCAAGAGATAAGTGATTTATAAGATAGGAAACGCGATATAGACACGGCACTAAAATTAATCTTTACTGAAACCATGAAACCTGTTGGTCTATGACGATATTATCTGGTGTACTACTGTATATACAACTACTGCTAAACTACATGTGAAAAATCAAGAATAGAATAAAGCACGGCTCTACAGTTACCTGTATTACCAAGCAAAGATGTTAACCAGGTTCAATTGCAATTGCAAGACAGATTACCTACAGTTTTAAGTAGTTGTATTAGGTGCAAGAACCAGTCTTCATACCATTATTTACCTTGTTATTGTAGTGTGGCCACCACGTAGTGTTTAGGCTGTGGATTCATCTTCTTGGAAATTTGATGGGGCCGTACAGAGTGCGGTGCAGGTAGCATACGAGTCAGTGGATCAGATTCTGTAGAGTTGACCTATCCTCTGGCATGTTGGAGTACTTTAAAGACCAGGCCAGGGTCCTGAAAGCCACCTAAGAAGTCAGTTATTGTTGGTCTGCGGAGGTGGAGAGAGGACAGTGAGTGGAGAGCCATGTGGTGGGAGTGGTGGCGAGGACAGTGCAAAAGGTGTTTGGTTGTGTAGGCATCCAGGGGCAGTGAGGGTTATTTGAGGGAATCTGAGGATTCTGCCTGAAGGGCTGTGACTGGGGAGGACTTAAATGCACCCAAGGCTATACCCATGGCTGTTTTTTTAATAACATCTAATGGTATTATTTCACATCTTCACCATAACGGTCTAGAGAATTCAGAGTTATATTTTTGGTATTATTTTACATCTTCACCACAATGCTCTAGAGAATTCAGGGTTATATTTTTGCATTACCTGATGCATTTTGAGAAGGTTTTCTTCAATTACATTTCCGTCGCAAATTCTTAGTTTGTGAGATATTCAATGTTCTCTGTGAGACCCTATCTTCGAAAAATAAAGTTTAGTTTTGTTTGAACAAGGTTCTGTTATTTGTCAATGTAAGTTAAGGTTTGGTTAATATAGGTTATGTTAGGTTAGGATAATATAGAAGCTATCAAATGCTCTCTATGACCAAAAGTAGGGTGTTGGACGAGGTGCAGTCCGAAGATGGAGACGTAAACAAACGCCATTATGGTGAAGATGTCAAATTT
Source organism: Metacarcinus magister (assembly GCA_029783475.1). Classification (NCBI taxonomy): domain Eukaryota; kingdom Metazoa; phylum Arthropoda; class Malacostraca; order Decapoda; family Cancridae; genus Metacarcinus; species Metacarcinus magister. The sequence goes on along the minus strand of JAPQNM010000006.1, from coordinate 2,442,524 downwards.
TACCATATTTTTGCATTACCCGATGCAATTTGAGGTTTTCTTGATTACATTTCCGTCGCAAATTGTTAGTTAGTGAGATATTCAATGTTTTCTGTGAGACCTTCTCTTCGAAAAATAAAGTTTAGTTTGGTTTAAACAAGGTTCTGCTATTTGTCAATGTAGGTTAAAGTTTGGTTAGGTTAGGTTAAGTTAGCAGCTATCAAATGTTTTCTATGACCAAAAGTAGGGAGTTGGACGAGGGCCAGTCCCGATACGTAGATGTAAACAAACGCCATTATGGTGAAGGTGTAAAATTTTACCCATCTAATTTATGGAGGAGAGAAGGTGAGGCAGCCCCATAAACCTCACATCCGTAGTCTAATGACTCCAGATATAAGCACAGTAGAAGCAAAGGAGGGTACGCCTGAAACCTTCACAGATGTGTTGAGTACACTATGTATAGTGTGTACGACGGTAAATATTCGTTTCCTTAACCAACCCTAACTAAACCTAACGTAACCTAGAAAAAAAAAATCGTATTTTTTCCTGCAATTCAGCGGCATAACTATTTGAGGTGATCTGAACAAGTATCTGAGGTTAAATTTGCATTATAAAGTTAACTAGATATCGAATATTAACCCGCAGCCCTAGCCGAAACTCAACTGACCCCGGTGGACTACGTTCCCCCCTACCCCCCCCCCGACACCCTCCAACCTAACCTAACTTCAAAGACGCTTTGCGAGGTAAATAATGACGAGCACCGACTGAAACCTTCACATATGTGTGGAGTGCACTATGTATAGTATGTAGGACTTCATAATTAGCTATATCGATATCGTCTGAGCAGTAGTAATGCAGATTAACCGAATGAAACACTCAGTAGACCGGATGAGGATGAGTTTTGGGTTATGGGGTTGAAGGGGCTGAGGTTGGCGAGGGGGCACAGCTCTAGGCATTAGGTGAAGGTACAGTGCAGAAGGCAGCTATTGAAACGAAAGTACTAGGGTTGGTTTTGATAAACTTAGCTGTGTGCTTGTTGACCTCACCAGACAAGGGAGATGGAGAGCGGGTCCGCTTGGAGACAGGGGTGGTGGTGTCCATGTGGTCGGCAGCAACAGCTGGCAGGTCACAGCCGCCATCAGTCAGCATCAATTCGTCTGCCGTCCGTCGGCTGTCAATGCAGCGACACTCAATACTGCAGGAATACTTACACTTAGGCACAGGCCAAGTACCCACCGAACCATAGGCAGGGTTGGGGGAGGCGTGTACGGTTGATGAAACTCGGTGGCCAGAAGTGCGTCCTCAATGAGCTCACACTACCGTGGTTCTCGTGCGAGTCCGGCTGTAGGTTGAAGTGGGTTCAGTTTGTTATTTCAGTTATACATAAACACTATACATAATATGCGTATTTCTCTGGATAACCAAAAGAACCTCCACTGGATAGTAGACCCGAAGGTACTGTATTGAAAGCTTTTGAACGATATCCAGGAGAATGGCAGTCAGCAGAAGCAAGTTACACGAGTGCCGTGACGAATTGTTCCTCTAAAATCAAGAGAACGATTTTGGCCATCAGCCATGGCATAGGCTATTAGGCCATTTAAGTTTTAAATTTGAATTTATATTTTTTGTTCTTATTTTGTTAATTTTAATTTATTTAATTTTTATTTGTTTATTTATTTATATATGTTTATTTTATTTTATTTAATTATTTATTTTTCATTAATTTTATATTTTTGTACATACATAAAAATCAAAATATACTTTCATACAATTTCAGTCACGCATCATGTACATACACACATTCATACTTGGGAGCCTGAACCTAAAGCAAAAACTAAAGTCATTAGTCATGGGAGGTGAGGGACAAAAAATGGTACATACATACAATGGGGGAGGATACGTACGAATACGTATTTAAAATAAACATGGGGAATAATTGACATTTACGCCAGACACAATACATACAATCATTCATATCAAAACATATTTATAATAAGAAAAAAGTGCAGTATATACAAAGTGGTAAAATAACAATAAACATTGGAATATACAAGTAAGTCATAACTCTTTGATTAAATTGGTCTCGGCCAGGAAAATCATCAGGTTATCGACCACATCCGGATGCTGGTCACCCAGAAGGGTGGTCTGCGTCATCGGAAGGCGGCGGGCCTCACAGAAGCCTGCAAGGGACCGTCGCGCCTCCCGATAATGCACACAGTGAAGCAGGATGTGGTCGATAGAGAGGGTAGTATGGCAGGTGATGCATTGGGGAGGGAAGGCGTGGGCGATGTAGCGGAGCATGTAGGGTGCAGCCCATCCTGAGGCGTGCGAGGACCACCTCCTGACGCCTTGTGGGGCGGTTGGAGGAAGCCCACTCACCCAGGATGGGTTTTACAGTGTGAAGATGGAGGTTGTCCCAGTAAGAGAACGAAAAGAAGCCCACACTTATATAGGATGGTTTCGGATTGTAAATCACAATGTGATATGTGAGTATAAAATAATGAGCTATAATAAAATCATTAAAGAGTAATACAGAGTAAAAGGATGAAGAAGTTAAAGGTAACGTATGGTACTTCTAAAAATTATATCCAAAATTAATGAAGCAGCTCGCGACACATCACACAATTAAATGTAGCTATATAGGTTATAGGCTACCACAAAGGCACAGTAGTCTTGGCAGAGATCATTTAGTTAGTGTACTTGGGAAATATTTGCTCTGACTTATGTACTATAATAGTGTCAAAATGCTCACAATCAGTTGTGTGTGTGCAAGGGGTGTCCAATCCTACCCCCGTTCTGTATTGTTGTGTGTGTGCGTGTATGTGGTGTGTGTTTGCGTGAGGGTGTGTACTACCATGAGTGGAGGTGCAGGATGGTGTGTGTGTGTGTGTGTGTGTGTGTGTGTGTGTGTGTGTGTGTGTGTGTGTGTGTGTGTGTGTGTGTGTGTGTGTGTGTGTGACACTAGGTTAGTGAGTGTGATCAGCATTTTGTTACTGTGTGGTGTGGTAAGTGGCTGTGATACGTGGTATGGTGTTTAACTCACGCTTTGTGTGACTGTGTGGTGTGCTGTACGCATGTGATGTGGTGGTTAGTACTGTATGTGACAAAGTGGTATGGTGTGCTACTGGTTTTGTCGGTGATTTTATGATGTGGTGTAATTATTTTTCAAGTTGGCAGTGCGGGAGATGCGAAAAAACCACAAGTGAAGTTTGTCCCAGGACACCGATAGTACGCCAGTGAGGTCTTAAGGGAACAAGCAAAGTTTTATGATGCATGAGAAAACACTTGCCTCCACCATCGTGTCGAGCAGTTCACTTGTGCTCGTGAGAGTCATGAATAATCACTTAAAGATGTAATTTTTTGGAGATACATAACGACGATATTTTTTTTTCTTCATGTGGCTTAATGAAGGTTCCTGTGAACGCTCTGTTATATATATATATATATATATATATATATATATATATATATATATATATATATATATATAAATACACACACACACACACATATATATATATATATATATATATATATATATATATATATATATATATATATATATGTATATATATTTTATTGAAAGGAGGTATTGAGATACATGATGAACTCACTCTCAAATTATATATTTTGCATTACGAAGCTCCACCTTAAAGTCAATATTAATTGCATGGCAATGTTTTCTAGATCTTATAAAAAATAATGCATTCCTGCTTTCTTACCCGTGACCTCGTTTCTTCAATTTTTCCAATATCTGCTTGAGACTTAAAGGTCAACTTTGTTTGATATATGCCTCTCACCTAATTCAACGCACTGCTTGAAGAAATTCTTTCACTGTTTTACTTCAAACGTGGAGCAAATATGTATCATAAGAGAAAATAATTTGAAATCATATCGCCTTAACCTTCAAATAAAATACAGCCCAAAATATCAAACTCATCAAAATGTTAAGATCATCTAAAAAATAATTGTAATTGTTTACTCAACACTAATAACCCACCTATCATATAAACACTGCAGACCTAAACATTCTACACACACACAAAAAAAAAAGAACTATAAAAATCTCATACTGATCAAGGGGCAGTAAGCAATAGTGTCACACTTTACAGGTTTACAATAATGAGATCAGACTGTAGGTTTAACAACTCTGAAAAAAGATGTAGAGTACTTTGCAATACAGAATTTCAATAAAGCGACACATTTTTTTTCTTTACCAAGATCATCATCATTAACATCATCAGCCTAATTGATTCAGTGCAGAACAAAGGCCTCCCTTAACCTTCTCTACTTATCTCTATCGGCTTCCTGTCTATTCCAGGCCACTCCAGCAAAACTTCTTGTCTCATTCCTCCATCTAGTCCTCTGTCTGTCCTGCTTTTTTTTTACCGTCTCTGGAATGTCATATTCTATTACTCTAGTTGTCCACTTATTATCTGTTTGGTGCATGTCCTGCCCATGTCTACTTTTTTTCTATCAATTTTAGTCAATTTTTTTTCAACTTTGGTCTGCTCCCTAATCCATAATGATCTCTCTCGATCTCCCCATGTTATGCTAATCATTATTCTCTTCATTCCCTTTGGGGACTCAATGTTTTCGTTCTAGGACTTTCGTAAAACAACAGGTTTCAGATCCATATATTAAAACTGGTAAGATGCACTGATTATATATCTTTCTCTTCAGTGATAGTGGGAGATTATTTTTCATAACATTGTATTTTCTATCAACCAAACGCGATCCAGTCCCTATTTTTCTTTTTATTTCCTTTTCATGATCTGGACTTCCACTTACTCTCCGTCCTAGGTAAAGATATTCCTGGTCATATTCTATTACTTCATCACCGACTTATATCTCACGGTCTGGTATGTAACTTATCCTGATGTAGGAGCTGTAAATCAATGGTGCAGTATACCTTACCATGTGGAGGCTGAGATGAATGCTATTAATAGTAATGGAATGTACCAAGTAATGAGTCACTACTGGGAACACAAAAAGAGAACAGATAAGAGGCTTAACTATTGGTCTTCGTCCCTTAGCGTCTGATATATTTTCTGGTTGACAATATTCCTTTCTCATCCACTATGGACCTAAAGATTGTGTGATCTGTCTGTCTGTCTCTTTCTTTCTTTCTTTTATTTTTTTTTTTCTCTCTCTCTCTCTCTCTCTCTCTCTCTCTCTCTCTCTCTCTCTCTCTCTCTCTCTCTCTCTCTCTCTCTCTCTCTATTCGTGAAAGGCTACAAGGGATTCTACAAAATCAGATGCAATTCGGTGGCGAGGGACGCTGGCTCCTCTTCTTTGGGCAACAAATATTACTTGGAAAAAATTGCAGAATTAAGACTGTCGGTAGTATTTTGTTCTTTTTTTTTTTCCATCCACACACGGATACATACTCAAAAAATCCCACCCTTGCAACATTCTGCCTCGCCGCACCGCTAGCACTATTCTGCTCCCCCCGGCACCATTATAACTCCCCCTTGCACCATTTTATCCCCCTCCCTTTCCCCGCCCTGTCACCAGCCAACACACTTACCCCAGAGACGTCAAGAAAATATACTGCCTCCAGTCGGGTACGGATTTTCTCTCTTTTACATATTCAGTTCAGCTGTTTGCGGAGTTACTTTGTACGTCTGTGCTGTACTTATTGTTGCAGTTATTGTCAAGTGACAATGAATTAAATCAACGACTAGTCTATGAGGCTTAATATCAAGTAAAGGGTCCATGATCGTCAACTCCGGTTATAAGGAAATCTGGTTTGCTACCGGGAAATCCATTAAACTCAACGAATTGAGTTTGCAGGAGACGACTCTGATTGAAAGAGGCGAAGGAAATGTCCGCTGATCTTGTAGTTGTAGCACATACATCAATTTTGGCGGGGAAGTTGAAGGATGTCTCCGTGAAGACCGACTCTGCGGGGGTTCTGAGTGTGTATTAATTAATGATGAGAAAGGTGGAGGTGGTGGTAGTAGTGGTGGTGGTGGTGGTAGGGAAGGGAAGGGATGATGTTGTTGTTGGTGGTGGTGGTGGTGGATGTTGTTGTTGTTATTGTTATTGTTATTGTTATTGTTATTGTTATTAATGTAGTTGTTGTTGTTGTTGTTGTTGTTGTTGTTGTTGTTGTTGTTGTTGCTGTTGTTGTTGTTGTTTGTTACATAATAATGCGTTGCAGTATCCATTTGAACACCACCTTATGGTATTGATTCAAAATTGTCCTCATATCTCCTCCAAGTCTCTTTGCATTGATATATGAAACATTTATGGCCTTATATTTATCTTATTTTCTATCAGCAGAAATTTATTTGACCTCTAAACTTCACCTTCTGAATGAGAATCAGGTATCTGAGGCTGCTGATATAAGTGGTTATTTTT
>JAPQNM010000006.1:2428679-2431179 GCA_029783475.1 Metacarcinus magister | reverse complement strand
TATATATATATATATATATATATATATATATATATATATATACACACACACATATATGTGTATACATACAAACACACACACACACACACACACATATATATATATATATATATATATATATATATATATATATATATATACATATATACATATATATATATATATATATATATATATATATATATATATATATATATATATATATATATATATATATATATATATATAACTATTATTATTAGTTTTCCTTTACTTCAATATCAATTTTACATTAAAAACTGCGGATACTATAAACTAAATTGATGTGAGTGATATTGGTCCTACTTTAATATGTAGATACACATGGAAAATATAACAATAAACATACATGTAAGCCTGTACCAATACCTTCCCTATAGAAACCCAATTCGTGTAATCGTCCTTAATTAGTATATTAAAAAATGGTAAAAAAATTTCTTTGCTATGTTACACTGCTAATTCATTATTTGTATGTTTGCTATTATTTTGTGGTGGGATCCACGGTCTGATCGCACAATCCACGAACAGGGTGTAAGACTATTATCACTTTATTTCATGCATGCCGTAAAAGGCAACTAAGAGGGACGGAGCGAGGGAGTGTGGAGTTTCTACTCTGCATAACTCTTCCTTCGATGAAACAAGGCGTAGACGTGGAGAGGGAAAACAAATTTTCCCCGAACTTTAAAGATTGTGTTAATGAATGTACGTTGATGTAGTAAGTAAGTAAGTGGTAGTGGAGTCTAAAGTTTTTCGTCTCATTAACTCTTCTCTTCTAACTGACTGTTTTGATTCTCTAAGCCACCGACGCAATGTTGCAGCTCTATCTATTTTCTACCGCTATTTTCATGCTGACTACTCTTCCTTGCTAACTGCATGCCTCCACCCGTCCCGCGGCCTCGCTGCACAAGGCTTTCTACTTCTTCTCATCCATATTCTGTCCATCTTTCTAATGAAAGAGTCAACCAGTATCTTCACTCTTTCATCCCCTACACTGGTGAAATCTGGAACTCTCTTTCTTTGTCTGTTTTTCCACCTGCCGATGACTTAAACTCTTTCAAAAGAGGAGTGTCAAGACACCTCTAATATTAACTGGATCTCCACCCCCTGCTTCTATCTCTCCTACTGTCCTCTTTACAGGGTATGGCGACAAGCGGGATTTTTTCTAACGTTTGTTGTTGTCCCTTAGCCAGTACCCTTTTAATGTAAAAAAATAAAAATAAAATTAAGGCTAAAAAGGAGATTGGGAAAATATTTGTGAAAAGAAAAGTTGGATAATAGTAACAATAACAATAATAATAATAATAATAATAATAATAATAATAATAATAATAATGATAATAATAATAATATAATAACAGTAATGATAATAATAATGATGATAATACTAATGATAATAATGATAACAATAATGGTAATAATAATAATAATAATAATAATAATAATAATAATAATAATAATAATAATAATAATAATAATGATAATAATAACGACGATAACAACAATAGAAATCTTATCACCAAAGAACAATCGAAGCTACAAGTTACACGACAATATCAAAGGGAAATTCTCTATCTCCCCCCCTTCCCTACTTCCTGCCTCTGATACAGGGAAACAGACTGTCACCTTTGCCCGCCTGTACCTCACCCACCGCTGGTCTACTGCTGGAGTGTGCGCGCCTTGATAACCCTTGGTAAATTGTACTTGAGTTAGTTGATTCCCGGCTGCTGGGAGACGCGGCAGGGGTATCGCCATGCGTCATCGTACGGCTGGCACTCATTACACGCCGCCAGCTGAGACGTGGCTCATTAGGCGGTAATGAGACAACTTGTATCTATACTTACCAGGAAGACTTTAATTAAATTTTGGATTTAAGGCAACGGGCAGGTGTCTGGGGTCGGGAGAATTGGAGGCTTGGCAGCGATGAACGAGGAGGGGCGGGCTATGCATGGAGGTAGGCAACGTGTGAATGTGAATGTACAGGGATAAAGCACCACCACTACCATTACTGTCACCGGCTGATGCATAATTATCACCACCACCACCACTACCACTACCACCACAACCAATATCACCACCACCACCAACAACAACAACAACAGCAACATCAACAGCAACATCAACAACAACAATACAAACAACAACAACAAAAACAACCTTACAATAACAAGGAGCGCCATTTCTTGAACGGTCTTTCAAAGGGAACTAAATCATCCCCAACAATACAGCAGAGAACGCTAAGTTCTGGCTACCTCCTCATTCTGAATGCAGAAGCCGAACTCTCGCCCATTACTGTAGGAGCGAAGCCTATTTTTCTGTATTTATCAACTTATTCTTTCTTTCAAAGGACTAAACTTTAGTCACGATTTAAGGCCTCCCAAAATATTTTGCTACATCCACTCTACACATGCGGTGAAGTTACTGGTGCTGATGGCTGCCGATGTACCACCATTCTCACCAACGAACTCAACTATTATTCTATCCT
>JAPQNM010000006.1:2418679-2423679 GCA_029783475.1 Metacarcinus magister | reverse complement strand
GAGTTTGCCACGCGGAGCACGAGAACGGTGCTCGCTAGTGGTGACAGTGTTGAGGTGCCGTATTCCCGTGCCAGCCAGCACCAACGCACCTTTGTGGGCCGCGTCTCCAGGATGTGGAAAATTTTTACGGCCGCCGTCCCTCACACCCAAGTGATGAACACTCACAGTGTCAAACTGGCGGCCAATACCTGGAGACGGTCACAACCCACCCCACTGACGCTGATAAATTTGTGACAGTGAACAGATACCACAGTGCCAGAAAAATGCACTGAAACTGGTGTTTTTTTTTTTATGTGTGTAGTGAGGTGCTATGAGGTGGAACACGTGTATATATATATATATATATATATATATATATATATATATATATATATATATATATATATATATATATATATATATTATATTGTAATTGTATATATTTATATGTAATCTTATATTTAATGTTTAATATATTAATGATTGCCCTTAAGATAGGCAGAACACGACAGTTCACCTTTGGGCAAAATAATTTATATAAGTTTAAATAAAAAAAAAGAGAGAGAGAGAGAGAGAGAGAGAGAGAGAGAGAGAGAGAGAGAGAGAGAGAGAGAGAGAGAGAGAGAGAGAGAGAGAGAGAGAGAGAGAGAGAGAGAGAGCGAGAGCGAGAGCGAGAGAGAGCCAGAGAGAGAGAGAGAGAGAGAGAGAGAGAGAGAGAGAGAGAGAGAGAGAGAGAGAGAGAGAGAGAGAGAGAGAGAGAGAGAGAGAGAGAGAGAGAGAGAGAGAGAGAGAGAGAGAGAGAAAGAAAGAAAGAAAGAAAGAAAGAAAGAAAGAAAGAAAGAGAGAGAGAGAGATTGTTCAACATCAACATTTTCAATCCATAAGTTCTCTCTTTCATCACCGGCTTACACGTGCCTCATCCCTGCTCCCAAAGAACTTTTTTCACTACTTATATTGCATTTTTATTTGCTAGTTATTTATTTCTCACCTATTCTACGGAAAATCCTGGCCCACGGCAATTGAACATTGTAGACAAGTGTTTTTCCGTTCGTTCACTTGCGTACACATATCTTTGTACAACACTTTGTACAATGCTGACCCTTGAATGGAGAATGCCTTTCATGTATAGTTAAGGGAGTTTGTGGGAGTTGGGGGAGTGCTTTCACTTACACAGCTCTACTAAAGATGATGGAGTCAAAAGTTTTTCATCTCATTAACTTCTAAGAATATACCTCATGCATTGTGGAGGGAAGGAGGGAGTTCCTCTATCCTTACAGCTCTACAAAGATAATGGAGCAAAAAACTTTAAATTTCATTAACTCCCATTATATAATTGATTTGTAATCTTTCACACCGAGTATTGCATTCTATGCATTTTTGTACCGTTAATTTCAAGGTTTTGATTCTTCTGACCTTGCTAACTGTATGCCTCCTTCCTGTTTTGCGGCTTTGAAAAAGAAAAATTCTATACCTAATGTGACCCCTATACGTCCATTATAATGTGACTGTTAAGCAGTCTATTCATTATCTAATCTCTTTGACTGGTAAACTCGTGGAAGCTCTGCCTCTCTATGTTTTTTCTACCTCCCTACAAATAGAAGCCCCTTTTTTCAAGATAGTATTACGAGTATCCAATCACCTCTCGAACTAAATACATTTCGGAATTCTTCTACTTCTTTACGAAGCGCAAATAAAGAGGCTGGTTTTCTTCTTACCTTTCTTAGCCCTTGGATAGTCTCCTATACATAAAAAATAAGTGTCCTACAAGGAAATTTACTTCAACACAATGCTTTAGTAAAACATAATAATAATAATAATAATAACAATAATAATAATAAAAAAATAATAGTAATAATAATACTAATAATGACAATAGTAATAAAAATAATAATGAAAAGCCATTTTAAAGCTCCTATTGGTAAGCATATCTTGCATCTTTCAGTACTAGGAATGCTATTTTACACCATTCAACTCAAGCTTTTCCTGGCCTGTCCTTGCCTTGCTGCCTCGCCTCGCTTCACATCGCCTCGCCTCGCCTCACCCTGTCTGTCGGCTGCCAACCACCTTAGCCCTTGCAGGGGTGGGCATCGTCACGGCCTCCTGCATACCATTGCAAAACAGAGTGTGTGCAAAGGCGTGAAGGCCGTGGCATCACACCCACCAGCCAGCCTTTGTGGTGTGTGGTGTTGTCGACTCCATCTAGCACATTAAAGATTTCCTCTTGCTTTATCCATATGTTTATTAATACTAAATATGATAATAGAACAAACAACCCCTTCAAGCTTTTCTCATGTGTTATCAATATCTTTGTTGATAATAAAGTTTGGGTATAGCTTGAAGTGAACTAACTCCATTTGAATAGGTCTACTTTATTATTGTATCTTGAGGTGAGGAGAGCTACGAACACCAAATATTGTACATGGTATATACTATTATTCATTCATTCATTCAATAACATATCACAATTTTTTTTGTTATCCCCGCACTTGTTCTGCCCTCCCTGCATCTTAAATCTTCCTCAGATTGTCATGTAGTACATAAGTAAATAAGTAATGATTTTTTGCATTTTGAAAAAAGAAGTAAACAAAGGAAATAAGATATACCCATTTTCTCCAGCACCTCAGCCGCTCACTCACCCGTCATGTTTGAAGACGACACCACTGAAATCCCGCGCCCTCCCCTCCCCTGTCACGCCGGCGACTCATGGAGCTGAATCATGCAGGTGTTACCCCCTCCCTGAGCACTTTCACCCTTAGGACTATATTTCAGGTGCACGTCTTCCTGCGTCAGTCCGACTACTCTGGTCGATGGGACACGAGAGAGAGAGAGAGAGAGAGAGAGAGAGAGAGAGAGAGAGAGAGAGAGAGAGAGAGAGAGAGCGAGAGCGAGAGCGAGAGCGAGAGCGAGCGAACGAGAGAGAGAGAGAGAGAGAGAGAGAGAGAGAGAGAGCAGAGAGAGAGACGAGAGAGAGAGAGAGAGAGAGAGAGAGAGAGAGAGAGAGAGAGAGAGAGAGAGAGAGAGAGAGAGAGAGAGAGAGAGAGAGAGAGAGAGAGAGAGAGAGAGAGAGAGAGAGAGAGAGAGAGAGAGAGAGAGAGAGAGATTATGTAATTTTGTGAAACAAGATTTTCCAAAGATATTGAACACCTATACAGTCCCAAAGGATACAAGCTATTAACCAACAACAGAAACCATTATGGAGGGGGGTTGTATGTAAATAAAAAATTTAACTTTGTATCATATTCTGAGGGACATGTGCACCATGAATGATATTATTGAATCCCCGTTCATTGAAAATGCATACATCAAGAGATCTATACTCTTTGGTGTACTATATCGCAGACCAAATGGAAACATGTACTCATTTATTAATATACTTGAAAACCTCATCAAAAGTATATTTTTAACCGATAAAACTTGTATCTTAATGGGTGGCTTTAATGTAAATTTATTAAATAGTTCCGATAAGAACATCAAAGCATACACATATCTCATCAGCTATGGTTTCTATGCTTGTATTAATAGACCTACAAGACTTAACAAGCAAAGTGCAACTACTATTGACCACATATGGAACCATAACCTAGACATTGTTTCAAGAGCAGGTATTCTTTTAACGGATGATTCAGACCATTTTGCTCATTTCTTATGCAAAGGAGCTCACCTTTTCTTTTCGAAATTATGACACTGTGGACCATACTACTATCAATAAAACCATGCAAGAAATTATATATAAAGTGACTATTGATGAGAATTCCGATGCCTCTTACAACTCTGTTTCATATGCTATAACTAGTGTTATTGATGAAATTGTTCGAATTAAAACAGTAGAGATAAGGGACAAAAAGTTGAATAAACCATGGATCACTGCTGAAGTGTTGCAACTTATGAAGGATAGACACAAATTATATATAAAAAATGTATTTAATTTGGCATTCAATATAAAGAGCTCAGAAACAAGGAAAACAATTTGATAACTAATTCTAAATAATACTATTACACACAAATTTAATGCCAATGCTGGTAATAGCAAGGGAACGTGTAAACTCATTAATAAAACGGGTAACAGTAGTTCCACTATAGAAGCATTAAACATCGGAGATAGCCAAACAAGGGATTCTAGCACAACCTGCAATTATATCAATACTCATTTCTCCACGATTGAGCATAAACTAGTGAACGATTTACCAGCATGTGATATGTCTGCTATGTATTATTTAACTAAAAAAATCCAATATTTTCCCATCAGACATTACACCTAACGAAATTGTTGCAATAATTAAAGTTTAAAAAGATTCTGCTCCATGGGTAGATGACATATTTATAAAAGTAATGAAAATAACAGTATATGTTCTAGCACCTATTTATCTCAAAAATTAATCAATTTATCTTTTCGAACTGGCATTTTTCCAAGTAGACTAAGGGACGCCAAAGTTATCCCTATATTTAAATCGGGTAACAGAACCGATGCAACAAATTACCGTCCCATTTCTATACTCAACTCTATAAGTAAAATATTTGAGTGTGTTATGTCTGATAGATTAGAAGAGTTTCTGAATAGTAATAGTATATCAAGTAATAGCCAAATTGGATTTTCAAGAACCTATCTCCACAAGTTGCCGTCACACAATTGATAGCTAAAAATTCTGCAAGATTTCGGTAATGGAAATTTTATTATTAGTACATTTCTAGATTTAAAAAAAGCCTTTGGCAGTCTAGAACTCTAGATCATGATATTTTGCTGAAAAAATTGCGTTTCTAGGGAATTCGGAATATATCTCAAGAATGGTTTAGGAGTTATCTATTTAATAGAAGACAATATACTATTATGAGTCACTCAACATCCAAATGTGTCAAAGTTGTTACAGGGGTCCCTCAGGGCTCCATACTAGGCCCTCTCCTATTTCTGTTATATATTAATGATATTGTTGAGTCCTCAAAAATCATAAAATTTACCCTTTTTGCAGATGATACCAATATCACCCCCTCTGAAACAGATGTTGTCTCTTTGACTAGAATCATGA
>JAPQNM010000006.1:2403679-2406179 GCA_029783475.1 Metacarcinus magister | reverse complement strand
TAGTGAGAAAAGATGTCCGGCGAACCAATAATAAATCATATTTACCCACCACAATATTTAACAGGTTCAAGTTCCTCGTGGAAGAGAAAAAAAAAAAGACCATGAGACGAGATTCATCGGCGACTCTATCGTCAGAGACCAGCTTCAAAAATTCTGCAGGAAAGCGCGAAACACCAGGAAATAGATGTGCATGTCTGGTGGTCGTCTGGACGATATATCGGCAGCCAGAGATGAGACAACCAGCATGGCTGATAATAATACTGTTTTAATTATTCATGCAGGTACAAATGATGTCATATACACCAGACCTGAGAAGTTGCTAGAGAAATACAGGCGGATCCTAACCTAATCACTGCAACAGGGCCTTCAACATTAAGTCCATTTGTACAGAAGAAGGTATTGATTTCATCAATTGCTAGGATGACTTATATATTAAACCTTTCCTTTTCAAGAACGATGGCTTGCATCTCAATTTGGTTGGAGTAGCTCGTCTTGGCAGGCTACTAAGTAACAAAGTTTCTGATTTCAGGAAAAAACAAAACATTATCCAGCCTCGTACAGCCTCAGCTGTAGAATCATCACACGTAGAAAAACTAACGTATACATTTTTTTTTTTTAAGTTGCATGTTTATCGCGCGCAACCTCATAAACAAGTTTTTGGATCTAGAAACCTTTGCACCATATTATTGGCGTATTGGAATCCTGGATAAGCACAGAAAATAGAGACTTCTTAGCGGTATATAACTTGACAAGTTTTTCAATGTTTAGCTACGAACGACAAAATAAAAAAAGGTGGATGTGTTTTGATCTACGTGAAAGCCGGTCTTAACTCGACAGTCTTGCAAACCGAAACAATAATTAATGTGGATGTTATATTTTTACAACTAAACACACATTTAAGGAAGTTTATCATCGGACTCATCACCAGTGCACAATAGAAAACTATACGATCAGATAAACGAAATAAATAATTAGTTTGAAAGTGCCAATTTTGGAGACTTTAATCTTCCTATAACTTTATGGTAAATTGGGTGCACACGCTGTAGCTGGGCGTAGGTGCGGGCGCTCATCTCCCGCCTTTGAGCCTGTAGTGGAAATCAATCCGTTACCCCGGGACACAGGGCCACTGTGACATTCGAATTTCTACAGTTTACCTTCCTCAGGTTTCCCTAGTGGGAGGGTGAACAGCTGGATAAGCTGTGCGCCGACTGCCCTTGTTCGGGATCGAACTCGTGCCAACGGATTCGTAGTCAGACGTGAAGGAAATGGAAAGGAAATAGAAAGAAGTACACGAAAAACAGAAAAAAAAATCAGCAGATAAATCAATACACAGCAGTCACTACCACGGCACAAAATTGTTGGTCAATGATCTCCCGACAATGCACATTTGGTCCTTCTGACTAGCCAATCATGGAAGGCTATTTATCTCCCTACCACTCCCCTGAAGCACTGAATTGGCTCGTTAAGGTGTGTTTGTTGATCATCCCGTCCACTGCCCTCCCTCTACGACACCAATCCCTTGCCCAACCGATATCCCAGCAGTGGTCCTAAGGTTACGTCTTTTCTCCAGCAGGTGGTGCGTCCCAGAAAAACCCGCCTAGTAGTGCACAAGCGTCCGCCTTTTTCCCTCTTCCTTCAGCGGGAAACACTCCCACTCAGTGTCTTTAAAGCTGCCTGTGCACGCAGGTGTGGTTCTTCCTGAGGGCGTCAACTTGCTCAATGGTGCTCCTCCCCTGAGCCATCGTTTTCTCGATAAGGAGATCTTCATGGAAAATGGATCTCTCAAGGGTGGCAAGGAAACAACGCTATCATAATTAGGGAGGAAAATATGGTATACTAAAACCTCATTTGGTAACAATATTAAACAGTACAGTACATGGGATATGCGAGTATAATAATAATGGATTTATTCATTAAAGTTATAACGCTACTTCAGACAACATTTACTTGCTTTAAGTGATTAATAAAACAGGGATGGAAACAAAATGTAATTTTACATAATAAAAAAACTCACCAGTCGAGTACCTTATGGCCGTGTGTGTGTGTGTGTGTGTGTGTGTGTGTGTGTGTGTGTGTGTGTGTGTGTGTGTCTGTGTGTGTGTGTGTGTGTGTGTGTGTGTGTGTGTGTGTGTGTGTGTGTGTGTGTGTGTGTCATTTATCATGGTCTGGAGGATCACGTGCTAGACTCGTGATCGTCAGTCATTATTCTCCCAGAAGGAGCTCATATGGGTAAGAATGGGACTCCTGACACATCCATCGCACATCCCCTTGCTCAAGGCAGTAACCACTGCCTGTCAGTGAAAAATCATTTGTGAGCAGGGTTTGAATGCACTTCTTCATCTTTTAATGCTCCTGGATGATGAAATAGTCTATGTGAACCCATTAGAGACCATCGGTCAGTCGGTCAGTGTGGCGGGGTATATAAATATACACACACACACACACACATATATATATATATATATATATATATATATATATATATATATATATATATGAA
>JAPQNM010000006.1:2376179-2378679 GCA_029783475.1 Metacarcinus magister | reverse complement strand
TGACTGACTGAAACACCCACATAGTAAGTAAGTAAGTAAATAAGTGCTTATTGACCACAATTTCAGTTAGTTACGCATAATTTCAAATAATCATAAGTAAGAACAAAATAGATTAAAACATCGGTTAATCAAAAACAATTACGGTCCATATAGTAAACAGAAAAAACGCATAAAACATTAAATATCTATCAACGTTAATATTTAAAAAGCATGAACTCTCAAAAATTTGTAAAACTTGGTGTGAAAAAAACAAACAGATAAATAAATAGACTACTTAATAACATCCATGTAAACTTAAATGCACAGTGATAACAAAGTGAGCCCATAGATATATCGGTTATATAAGTTGATATGGTAACATAATAAAATGTTTGAACTAAATTGGTACAAATGACTAAAACTAAAACTAAATTAAAGTAGACTTGCACCGTAAAATGATAGTACATGACTAATATGATAAAATTAAGAACAGTAACATAGAAAATAGTCCCATGGAAAACAGCAGGACAAATGGCTAAAAACTAAAATAATACTGCTTAAAATTTCCATCAAAAATAATAGTTACCAATCATTGACATATCTACATAATCAAAACAGGAAATTACTTTCTATACTATCTCTTCAATACAAAACTGGGCCTCAACATCGATTAACTGACTCCAAGAAGTAAAGTTATGTGTCGTGCGACTGTCCTGAGTCAGCGGACACGACTCCAATACATGCAGCTCTGTTAGCACGTCGCCGCACGGACAGAGCCGTTCAGCCACCTCCAGACGATCTCGCCCGCGCCGATTCCAGCGGCCCGTCTCGATTGTCAGGTTATAACCGATGACCCGCTGTCGACTAAATGCAACTCTGTATCTAATCGGTTTTACCGCGACATTTGTAAATGCTATGAACTGTAAGGTTAGGGTTCATTATAATATAACTCTGACGTCTAGATGATGTAGAGGAAGCACTTGTTTGTTTTAAAGATTCAATGTCAACTGTAATATCAACATAATTGTTGATTAAGCTATGTATGTTTTTTTATTTTTTTTAATCCTTTACTCGTGGCGCCGGTAGGCTTAATGGAAGCCTTAGATGGTTGGCCTCCACCTGTTAGTAGCGCGGGTTAGATTTTTAAAGTTACGCATCGTTTTCTTATTGAGAGGCTCATGCTCCTCGAGCATATAACTGTGCAGTCCCGTCGAGGATAGTGTTATGGCAGCATGTGGGGATCTTTGGACACGGCGGTATTAACAAAGAAAAGTGGCCAGCGGGTATCGCGACTCGAACCCGGGACTCTGAGTTGGTATGCCCGACCGCTAGCCACTAGACCACCGCCTAGTGGTGTATTGGTTGCTAAAGTGAGCGCAATGGCATGTGCCCACGGGTAATCGGGCATTCCCTGTCTCTCATCCCACAACCGCTGGAATTTTTTTCTTTGTTTCGATAAAACTAGAGACTTTAGCAGCGGATACTCGAGCTCCACGTAACAAACCTCTGTACACGTCGTCATGCGAACCCACCAGCAACTGCTTGATACCCAAGTTGTACAATTTTTGTATAGGCCTTAGGTCTCGTTCTAACCAGGACTCACAGCCGTATAAAATGGTTGACAATAAGGCTGCTTCGAACATCATCTTCTTCACATAAAATGGTATGTCCTTATTTTGATCTAGAAAGGATACACATATCAAAATGTGGCACATTTTTGTTTGGGCGTGGGTGGTAATGGCGCACGAAAGGGTACCGTCACTCGTGAATACACTGATCAGGTACACATATCTGTCACACCACTCCACTACCATCTCGCCCACGTAGAATGACTCACGATCCCTCCCTGATGCATGGATTGTAAAAAACTTAGTCTTAAGGTTATTAACAAGCATACCGTTATCTAAACAAAATTGATCAAGTAGTACAAATTTATGTTCCATCCCATGGTGCGTGGTCGAAAGAACAGTATCGTCCATCAAAACAAGGAGATGAAGTAGATACACGCACACAACACAAACACAAACACATTCTATGGATTTATTCGTCCCTTTGGCTTAGTAATTAATATGAAAGAGGTAAGAGTAAGACAGGTAATGTATGGCGGTGTAATGCTTTACCGGAGTGTGTGTGTGCGTGTGTGTGTGTGTGTGTGTGTGTGTGTGTGTGTGTGTGTGTGTGTGTGTGTGTGTGTGTGTGTGTGTGTGTATTTTATTTTATTTTTTTTCTCTCTCTCTCTCTCTCTCTCTCTCTCTCTCTCTCTCTCTCTCTCTCTCTCTCTCTTTCCTTCTTTCTTTCTCTCTCTATCTGTCTATAACATCTCTTCCTATCTAAGGACGGTGAATTTTTTGTGGTGCAGCAAGCGACATGTGGCAAACTAAGCATGTGCTCCGTCCTTTGTGATCTGGGAAAAGGAACGGATGAGCACACTAACAAAAACCAAGTGAAGCAACTGGTTCACAACTATGTATTGTTAGTGAGGTGAAAACAATAAAGGACGCTTTTTATTTAAGTGGACATT
>JAPQNM010000006.1:2363679-2368679 GCA_029783475.1 Metacarcinus magister | reverse complement strand
AGGTTAACAAGCCTGCTGGACAGTCTTACTATGTACTAAAAACTCTCAATGACCTTATACTATTATTTTTTAGCATATCATTAAATATGTTGTGGAGACATTGTTGTTATTGTTAGTATAAAAAAAATATCATAAGCGTTATTTTGTTGGAAAGAAAGATTTTCTGATATTTGTTTTTATATTATATATAACTATACTTATGTAGCTAAGTTAAAACTGAATTAAATAAAGTTTAAAATACGTAGTCTAGCTTGTTTTTATCCTATTGGAAATCTTTATGGCATGAAATGATGATGACTTATAATTACGCAGTAAATAGAAACTGTATCCTTTTTCCAAAAACATGATTTTTTCCTCATCGTCTCGAAACCTATTAGACATATTGGACACATTGCAGCATCTGATAGACCTAATGAAACTCTACAACTGTTATTATGAATATTTGTTCTAGGACTAATAATTACGAAGTAAAATGAAACCGTATTCTTTTTCCAAAAACATGACTTTCTTCCTCATATTCTCGAAAGCTATTAGAGATATTGGAAATATCATTGCAGCATCTGATAGACCTAATAAAACTCTACAACTGTCACTATGAATATTTGCTCTGTGACTAATAATTACGCAGTAAAATGAAACCGTATTTTTTTTTCCAAAAACATGACTTTCTTCCTCATTTTCTCGTAAGCTATTAGAGATATTGGAAATACCATTGCAGCATCTGATAGACCTAATAAAACTCTACAACTGTCATTATAAAAATTTGCTCTGTGACTAATAATTACGCAGTAAAATGAAACCGTATTCTTTTTCCAAAAACATGACTTTCTTCCTCATCCAAACATCCTCCTTTGCATTATCAAGTCCACTTCATCATCTTTTCTTTCGTTGGCTTGACGTATTAAAGAGAAATACGCCTGTCAGCCAAAACAGTGAAGGTTTTCTTATCCATCATCCTAGTTCAAGATAAACACAAAATGATAAACATCCTCATAATAATAATTATGATTGTTTATTGATTTTCAGATATTCTTTCTTTTCTTCTGATTGGGTGAGGTTCCTGCGGGAGGAAGTCGGGCAACAGGCCCTTGAGGTCCACCAACACGTGCTCGCCGAGGGAGACGGTGAAGTACGGGTTGGTGGACCACTGACATCCTTCTAAGGACTCACTGGCGGCAAGAAAAGAAAGATGGCGTGCAGGAGGTGTTAAGGGGATGCCTTTTAAGGAAAGAATGAATGTTATCCCTAAAGTGGTATTGTAGCAGTCTCCCCTACACACCATAGAGAACGTGAGATACCCGTTCCCTGAGAACGGGTCACAAAGCCCATACTATTATAACTTTATTTTTATTATATTTTTCATTATTTCATGTATAATTTTGTGTAACTTTATTTATGTTTTTCTTTTTATTATATTATTGTATATTATATTGCGCTGCATTTCAGCGCACACCACCAACTTGGCGCGCACTGCATAAACACAGTGCGCATATACAATTTATGATATTTGTTTCTCAAATCTTTACTTTATATATATAGTCTATATTTTGTCAATAAAATAACCTTAACTGGATCTGAGTACTCTCATTATCCAGTGGACCAACTAGCTACAAACACTCACAAGCTTCCAATGCTACAATTGGTGACCCAAGAGTGAGCTAAGGTCAAACAGTGACATACTGCCTGTGCTAAACAAAGAGCACATGTTCCTAGTGTGAAGGCCTGGGTCTTACAGATTCATTCGCTTTTACACTCCCAAGGCAAAAAGTCTCACCTCCATTATGGGGTTCGTGAGAATGAGCCGACGGACGGGAATATTCTACACACTTGTGTAGCTGTCACTTGTAAGGTTCCCCCTCCCACCCACCCTGGCACCCTCTGTGCCCCCTCAGACGCCTCACTGCGTCTTCAGCGGCCTAATGCGCATGCATGCGCGGCCTCTACCCCCTCAGACGCCTTCACTGCGTCATCGGCACGGCCTTATGCCCTCCCCCCTCAGACGCCCTATTGCGTCTTCAGCGGCCTAATGCGCACGCATGCGCGGCCTCTACAACCCCCAGACGCCTTATTACGTCTTCAGCCGCCTCACGCACACTCTACACCCTCTGACGCCTTCTTGCGCCATCATGTGTCCTCAACACACCCCTTTGCGCCCTCAGTCCAACTCCTGCCCCCCGCCTCGCGGCGTTAAAGTGATAAACCTCACCATCGCCACTCACCGCCCTGTGGATTACTCATCATCGCCCTGTGGATTACTCATCCTCCTATGGATTACTCTACTCTCCTGTGGATAGTAAAGTGCGGTGCAGATAACTCTCCAGAAGACGCCCTCCCACTGCCGTGTCGTCTTCTCACACTCCCAGGCATCAAGGTCGCTCTATGCTGATGGAACTATAGATGCAAATCGTCTCTTTTCGTCAGCTTCACGACCTCTCACCCTGGCATCTGAGCCTCACGGCACATCTGGGGGGACTTCACCTGGACCCACACCTGCACCGACTGTCAAGCCTCCATGGGGATTCGGCACTTGACCTCGTCGGCCCCCCCTGCCACACTGCCGGTTATCGCTACATCCTCTCGGCAACCGCCGCTAAAGGACTCCCAGCTACCACCCGCAGTCGAATGGCATGGTCGAACGGTCATCACCAGCCTCCGCCCAACGCGAGAACTCTTCCCAGGCGAACAAGCATCCACAGGATGACATCATTCCTCCCTTCCTCGTCACTAGGGGGGGGAGTATTGTAGCAGTCTCCCCTACACACCATAGAGAACGTGAGATACCCGTTCCCTGAGAACGGGTCACAAAGCCCATACTATTATAACTTTATTTTTATTATATTTTTCATTATTTCATGTATAATTTTGTGTAACTTTATTTATGTTTTTCTTTTTATTATATTATTGTATATTATATTGCGCTGCATTTCAGCGCACACCACCAACTTGGCGCGCACTGCATAAACACAGTGCGCATATACAATTTATTATATTTGTTTCTCAAATCTTTACTTTATATATATAGTCTATATTTTGTCAATAAAATAACCTTAACTGGATCTGAGTACTCTCATTATCCAGTGGACCAACTAGCTACAAACACTCACAAGCTCACAATGCTACAGTATTACGTGATACCCTTTAGGGAAGGAATGAATGTTGTCCCTAAAGTGGTATTACGTGATACCCTTTAGGGAAGGAATGAATGTTGTCCCTAAAGTGGTATTACGTGATGCCCTTTAGGGAAGGAATGAATGTTGTCCCTAAACTGGTATTGGGGGATACCTTTTAGGGAAGGAATGAATGTTGTCCCTAAAGTGGTATTACGTGATACCCTTTAGGGAATGAATGAATGTTGTCCCTAAAGTGGTATTGGGAGATACCCTTTAGGGAAGGAATGAATGTTGTCCCTAAAGTGGTATTACGTGATGCCCTTTAGGGAATGAATGAATGTTGTCCTTAAACTGGCATAAACCCTTTTCAATCCTGCACAGCAAATCAAGAAAATCATAAACAAGAACACAGACACAACACAGAACACCACGCAACGCAACACAACAACACAACACAACACCACGGAACGCAACACAACACCACGGGTCCTTAGGGGAGTAGGGACCCGTAACACAACACAAACACAACACAACACAACACAACACAACACAACACTACACAACACAACACCACGGGTCCTTAGGGGAGTAGGGACCCGTAACACAACACAACACAACACAAACACAACACTACACAACACAACACCACGGGTCCTTAGGGGAGTAGGGACCCGTAACACAACATAACACAACACAACACAACACTACACAACACAACACCACGGGTCCTTAGGGGAGTAGGGACCCGTAACACAACACAAACACAACACAACACAACACAACACAACACAACACTACACAACACAACACAACACCACGGGTCCTTAGGGGAGTAGGGACCCGTAACACAACACAATACAACACAACACAACACAACACCACGGGTCCTTAGGGAAGTAGGGACCCGTAACACAACACAACACAACACTACACAACACAACACCACGGGTCCTTAGGGGAGTAGGGACCCGTAACACAACACAACACAACACAACACTACACAACACAACACCACGGGTCCTTAGGGGAGTAGGGACCCGTAACACAACACAAACACACAACACAACACAACACTACACAACACAACACCACGGGTCCTTAGGGGAGTAGGGACCCGTAACACAACACAACACAACACAACACAACACAACACAACACAAACACAACACAACACAACACAACACAACACAACACCACGGGTCCTTAGGGGAGTAGGGACCCGTAACACAACACAACACAACACAACACCATACAACACAACACAACACAAACACAACACAACACAACACAACACAACGGGTCCTTAGGGGAGTAGGAACCCGTAACTCAACACAACACAACACTAGACCAAACAACGCAAGGCAACACTACACAACACAACACTAAACCAAACAACGCAAGGCAACACAACACAACACAACACTAGACCAAACAACGCAAGGCAACACAACGCAACACTAGACCAACCAACGCAAGGCAACACAACACAACACAACGCAACACTAGATCAAACAACGCAAGGCAACACAACACAAAACAACACAAGGAAACACTAGACCAAACAACGCAAGGCAACACAACACAACACAACACAACGCAACACTAGACCAAACAACGCAAGGCAACACAACACAACACAACGCAACACTAGACGAAACAACTCAAGGCAACACAACACAACACAGCACAACGCAACACTAAACCAAACAACGCAAGGCAACACAACACAACACAACACAACGCAACACTAGACCAAACAACGCAAGGCAACACAACACAACACAACACAACGCAACACTAGACGAAACAACTCAAGGCAACACAACACAACACAACACTAAACCAAACAACGCAAGTCAACACAACACAACGCAACACTAGACGAAACAA
>JAPQNM010000006.1:2348679-2353679 GCA_029783475.1 Metacarcinus magister | reverse complement strand
TGAGAAACTTGTCTCTTTGTATGCTTATAAGCTTAAAACTGTTTACCCTAAGAAGCACACAAAGTCGGTAGGGAGATCCATACCACTTTTCCAGCTTTGTAACCGAAAATAGTCAGTATGAGCACGCAGACGGAAAACGGTGGGTGTGATATGCCAACCAATAGAAAAATGTTTTCAATAAGAATAAAAGGATGCGAAGAATGACTTTAATATCCGTATCTTGGATAAAAATTGGCGGAGAATTTTGTGGGAAACTAAAATGTGCTCAACATTTACTAAAATGTCCTGGACATTTAGGAAAATGCACAACTGTCAAATTTAAGAATCCAATGGCCTCAGGAGACTCACTGCTGAAAAGCCCACCCATCCTTCGACTCATTTGCATAATTCTTCCTTTTTTATAAGATACGACTTTTGAAAAGACTTGGTGAAGACACTTATTTCGCAATATCCTTCTGTTCCTTCTCTTTTTTCCTGGGATATCAATTCATTCACCATCTCTTTTTATTACCTCCCACAGTGAGCCTTTTAGTGGACGACCAAGAGAGAGTGCACGGTCACCGGCAACCCATCTCACCGAGATGATTCTCAGTTGAGCCACTCTTGTTTGTCCTTCATATTTCCCCCAAAAGAGAAGCTCCCACTTTTTTTCCAGCCCACTCCTCTCAAATATTCTCTCTTCTATTCATCCGGTTTTCTTTTAACTCCTCCTTCCCCCACCTGTCTCTCCTTTTCCTTCTTGAAGACAGGCAAACGCAACTCACAATAATAGTGAGTTAAACTTTAGTAAACTTGGTAATATAAAAAATCTAGAATTACAATAAAACAAAGAACAAAATGTAAAGGTATTACACCTGTGATGTTAGGAGTGAAATCATAAACTAAAAAACAGGACTGAAATAACTGTTTATATATATATATATATATATATATATATATATATATATATATATATATATATATATATATATATATATATATCTTTAGTAGTAAGAAATAGCTCTGGTCAACATTCTTTATCCATCTGTCTGTTATTCATAACCAATTTTCCTCTAATTTTGTTTCTACGCGTGCATGCATGCGGTTGTGTTTGTTTGTTTGTTTGTTTATGTGTGTGTGTGTGTGTGTGTGTGTGTGTGTGTGTGTGTGTGTGTGTGTGTGTGTGTGTGTGTGTGTGTGTGTGTGTGTGTGTGTGTGTGTGTGTGTGTGTGTGTGTGTGTGTGTGTGTGTGTGTGTGTGTGTGTGTGTGTGTGTGTGTGTGTGTGTGTGTGTGTGTGTGTGTGTGTGTGTGTGTGTGTGTGTGTGTGTGTGTGTGTGTGTGTGTGTGTGTGTGTGGTGTGTGTGTGTGTGTGTGTGTGTGTGTGTGTGTGTGTGTGTGTGTGTGTGTGTGTGTGTGTGTGTGTGTGTGTGTGTGGTGTGTGTGTGTGTGTGTGTGTGTGTGTGTGTGTGTGTGTGTGTGTGTGTGTGGTGTGTGTGTGTGTGTGTGTGTGTGTGTGTGTGTGTGTGTGTGTGTGTGTGTGTGTGTGTGGTGTGTGTGTGTGTGTGTGTGTGTGTGTGTGTGTGTGTGTGTGTGGTGTGTGTGTGTGTGTGTGTGTGTGTGTGTGTGTGTGTGTGTGTGTGTGTGTGTGTGTGTGTGTGTGTGTGTGTGTGTGTGTGTGTGTGTGTGTGTGTGTGTGTGTGTGTGTGTGTGTGTGTCGGCCTCCTTCTCCCACTCTGGGTTACTATTCTGTCCACATACTGGCGGCTCTACGTGACATGACTTGGTACGTGGACTTTTTTTTGTCATCTATATGGAACTATCGATATTTGCTTGACAAAACTTTTTCATAACGCGCACTCACACACACACACACACACACACCCACCCACCCACCCACCCACCCACCCACCCACCCACCCACCCACACACACACACACACACACACAAACATACACACACATAAAAAAAGAGAGAGAGAGAGAGAGAGAGAGAGAGGAGAGAGAGAGAGAGAGAGAGAGAGAGAGAGAGAGAGAGAGAGAGAGAGAGAGAGAGAGAGAGGAGAGAGAGAGAGATAGAGAGAGAGGAGAGAGAGAGAGAGAGGAGAGCAGAGAGAGAGAGAGGAGAGAGAGAGAGAGAGAGAGGAGAGAGAGAGAGAGAGATAGAGGAGAGAGAGAGAGAGAGAGAGAGAGAGAGAGAGAGAGAGAGAGAACAAAATCAACCAGTAAGATTTGCTGTCTCATCTCGTCATTTAATCCGTATTGTCTGCATTATACATTGCCTGCTTTTCCCACTTTCAGTGCATAAATAATCATCCCTTTTTTTTTCTATTTATTGAACACACTCTGACGTCATGTTTTTCTTTACATCCACCTAATACCGGTCTCTCGTTTTCTTTGCATTCTGAAATAAACTTTTCATATATCCAAGTCACTTCAATGTTTTTTTTTGTAGATAAGGGAGCATGCCAGCTGCATTACCAGGCACAAAAAGGTGAAATGGAGTAAGGATGTTTGCCCGGCGGGATTTAGACCAAAATGTAAAAAATCATGCCTGAAGTGGCCGGACGGTGACTGCAAACCAACTGCCTACTACTACTACTACTACTACTACTACTACTACTACTACTACTACTACTACTACTACTACTACTACTAACACTACTACATGTATAATACTACTACTCCTTATCCTTGCGATCCTAATATTATTCTAGTCGACACTTTAAAATGATAGGATGTAACTTTTGACACTAAACATTCCTACAGTTGAGCCTCACTCATAATTGTCGTTGATAGTTCGTTAATATCTCTAAAGGTTGTTATTCCTTGGATGTGAAGATAAGACTGATGGTGATTGTGCTATTCTGTTTTTTTTTTCCATTCTTTTCTATAGCCATTGATTATATATTTTAGTACTGTGCTGTATCAATTATTTCAGCTGGGGATTCAAATTTAAAGCTTTGAATCGAGCTATTAATCAAATAAATGTTTTTGCTCGACATCAATGACCATCTTTTGAAAAAAACATAAAATATTGTTCAATCATCAATACACCATTCTATGCTTTCAAGGGTTTCACTGACATACCAGTCTTCCCACTAAACCAGTTTCACCATAAGCCAAAGTAATTTGTTCTTTGTATCTTTTAAGTAATCTATTTATCTTATCTCATAGATTGAAAAAGTATGGAATTTTCTCTTCGACTTCCTCCATTTTCTTACACTTCAAATCCGCTAACGATAAACTAAACTGTAGCAACGACTTTTGGAGCTCCTCCCATGAACCACACCACTTGTCCTTGATATTTTAGAGTCAAGGACATCCACTCTGTCTTAACCCTGTATCTGTACTTTACTTCATAAATCAAATACGTATACCACTAGCTTCTTTAAAATCAATTTTTCAACATAATGAACGTCAATCCAGCTCATTTCTCAACACGGATGGTCACTACTGAAAGCATATAGCACTCAAGACAGTTTTATATAGTACTGCTCGTACTGTAAATAAAGATAATACAATAGCAATACACCACCACATCAGGACCTAGTCTTCTATCATTACCACCAGCGGAGCTTTCACATGCTGGTAATGTCGAGTGCTCAACAAGGATAGCTTCTCGTGATGGCCTTCCCCTAGTAGATGACTACCACTTTCAGGAGACACTACCACTTAAAGTTTTTTCAACTTATTCTCTACCGATTTAGTTTCCATGAATATCATTAATATGCCATAACTTTAGGTATATAGTGGTTTCAAACCTTGCGTTTCGAGTGTGATGGATAGAAACCTCGCATGACAAGTTTGAACTAATGAAATACTTTCCATCGTATACTGGTACGTCCCTTCATTTGTTTTCATGCTGTCTCTGTAATTCTATTAGTGCTTGATCCGAACAGTTCAATTCATTGATCAAATTTTCACTGTTAATGACGCAGGTTTGAGCATTGTATCAACATTGGTTTTGTTACTTAAATACTACTATAAAACTTTCTATATTGAAGTCAAGGAGCATTTTTTGTATTTTCTCTACGGTTTCCGTAATTATGAGGATGCTGTCTTGAAATATCAGACGGCTTATATATTTTCAATGTATGCTTACTGATATTCCTTTTGTTTTCTAATCAAACTCTCTGAAAATGTTTTAAAAACATGATGTAATTAACTTTGGTATCATTGTACGCGTGTGTGTATGTGTGTGTGTGTGTATGTATGTATGTATGTATGTATGTATGTATGTGTGTGTGTGTGTGTGTGTGTGTGTGTGTGTGTGTGTGTGTGTGTGTGTGTGTGTGTGTGTGTGTGTGTGTATGTGTGTGTGTGTGTGTGTGTGTATGTGTGTGTGTGTATGTGTGTGTGTGTGTGTGTGTGTGTGTGTATGTGTGTGTGTGTGTGTGTGTGTGTGTGTGTGTGTGTGTGTGTGTGTGTGTGTGTATGTATGTATGTATGTATGTGTGTGTGTGTGTGTGTGTGTGTGTGTGTGTGTGTGTGTGTGTGTGTGTGTGTGTGTGTGTGTGTGTGTATGTGTGTGTGTGTGTGTGTGTGTGTGTGTGTGTGTGTGTGTGTGTGTGTGTGTGTGTGTGTGTGTGTGTGCGTGCGTGCGTGCGTGCGTGCATATATGCGTGCAAGCGTGCGTGCGTGCATGCGTGCGTGCATGCGTGCGTGCATGCGTGCGTGCGTACGTGTGTGCGCACGTGTGTGTGTGTGTGTGTGTGTGTGTGTGTGTGTGTGTGTGTGTGTGTGTGTGTGTGTGTGTGTGTGTGTGTGTGTGTGTGTGTGTGTGTGTGCGCGCGTGCGTGTGTTGAAGCTTTTGGCTACACATATTTACACTTTCAGCTTGCTCTCATGTAACTTTTCTTTTTATTCACTCTCTGGAAACGGAATTGTGAACATTTATAAACTAAACTATTTTTTCTTTCTATAGCAAAAGTATATGTAGGCATTCTAAATTGTTACAAGTATCAGGGCGGTACAATGGGTTTCTCTGGTTTTAAAGGAAAAACAAAGGACACATTTTAGGA
>JAPQNM010000006.1:2331179-2333679 GCA_029783475.1 Metacarcinus magister | reverse complement strand
AAAAGTCATACAAACACACACACACACACACACACACACACACACACACACACACACACACACACACACACACACACACACATACACACACACACACACACACACACACACACACACACACACACACACACACACACACACACACACACACACTCACACACATATTATAAGCAGACAAACACAACATACACACGTACATACACATACAAACATTCATAAATACATAAATGCACACACACGCACATACATACACACACACACACACACACACACACACACACACACACACACACACACACACACACACACACACACACACACACACACACACACACACACACACACACACACACACACCCTCAGTCACACAAACAAATACACACACACATACAAACATATTTACACACACACACACACACACACACACACACACACACACACACACACACACACACACACACACACAGAGAGACACACACACACACACATACACACATACACACACACACACACACACACACACACACACACACACACACAGTCACACACACACACACACACACACACACACACACACACACACACACACACACACACACACACACACACACACACACAGTCACACAAACACACACACACACACACACACACACACACACACACACACACACACACACACACACACACACACACCCGAAAAGAAAGCATTCGTTATCCTATGAAATATTTACGTACAAAGATTTTATCACATAAATCATAAAACACAAAGAACACACACACACTTACATACATACACATACATACATATGCATACATCCATCCATACATACATACATACAGACACACACACGCTAAAAAAGAAAGCATTCTTTATCTTATAAACTATTCACCTACAATAAACTTTACCACATAAAACATCAAGCACAAAACAAAGAAACACACAGACGAACGAACACACACATGAATTAACTAAGAAAGAGACACGTGGAATGACATAAAAGTACAACCAAATAATGTAAGACACACACACACACACACACACACACACACACACACACACACACACACACACACACACACACACACACACACACACACACACACACACACACATATATATATAGTAACTCAATCATTCACCACGTCTTCAGTTGTACATTGAAATAGGATAGCAGGTGAGGGGATGTTGGAGGGAAGAATAGAAGATGGAGGGAGTCCGTGGTGACACCAGGGTTTTTCTCTGAGCAAATGCATCAGCCGCTGCGTTGAGGTGTTGTTAACCTTTCCAGATTGCCGTCCTGCGATGGAAGGTTGCTTAAAAGGAGTATGTCTGGTCCAATGACAGACTTCTGCTTCTCTTTGATATGTTCTCTCCCTCCTTATGCATTTACTGCTTCTCTGATATTCCATCTTTGCATTTTCAGTTTTCCTTAGGGAGTTTTTCTCTTTTCTATTTCTCCATTTTCTCGATTTCATGTCTCAAGTTCTTTTACATTTGCATTTCCGACCATTTCCTCCATTAATTTTCCTTTCCTGATTTTTCTCACTTGCCTTCCAAGTTTTCTGAATTTCTCTCCTTTCCTGCAGGTTTGCTTCCGTATTGCCTATACAAGTTCATATAAACTCTTTGATACTATGCACATACACCATTACGTTTGCCCTACCTTGTGTACCTTTCTACATCTTTTAACACCCTATTTACATCCCATTACACCTGTCAATCGCAGTGAAGATCTCGCTACATCTCTGAAAACCCGGCCCACGTTCCCACCGTCCCTACATACAGTACACCAAACAAACCCAATTAACCTAATACCTGGGCCTCCTACCATCAGGTCCATCTAAAACGCCGTCATAACCAGCAATTCCCAGTTCCCTCTAATATCTGCTGCCAAGACATCAAAGCCGCCGCCTTTAACAGAGTTCTGGCAGCTGGTATTAGAACTTCCTCTTCTCGCCGTCTCCGTCAGCACTAAAGTGTTATCAGTTCAAGGAAAACAATGAAAAGAAACATGTGTCATGTCATGGTAACTTCGTCTCCCTTGCTAATGAGGATATCACATACGTCATTGTGATGGAACGTGTCTTTGCCATCGTCTTTACCCACCCCTTTCTCACTATTCTGACATTGCTGAGCTCATCACCATTACCGTCCAACACTACACACTACACCACAGTCACCACACAGGTGCAAAACACGCACTCTGTTTCCATACCAACACACACCATCGTTCCCACACCAACACACAACATCGTTCCCACGCCAACACACACCATTGTTCCCACGCCAACACACACCATCGTTCCCACGCCAACACACACCATCGTTCCCACGCCAACACACACCATCGTTCCCACACCAACACACAACATCGTTCCCACGCCAACACACACCATCGTTCCCACACCAACACACAACATCGTTCCCACGCCAACACACACCATTGTTCCCACGCCAACACACACCATCGTTCCCACGCCAACACACACCATCGTTCCC
>JAPQNM010000006.1:2298679-2303679 GCA_029783475.1 Metacarcinus magister | reverse complement strand
TGTGTGTGTGTGTGTGTGTGTGTGTGTGTGTGTGTGTGTGTGTGTGTGTGTGTGTGTGTGTGTGTGTGTGTGTGTGTGGTGTGTGTGTGTGTGTGTGTGTGTGTGTGGTGTGTGTGTGTGTGTGTGTGTGTGTGTGTGTGTGTGTGTGTGCAGTATACTACGCCAGCGAAGTACATCATGGGTTTCACTAATTATGTCTAGCATTTACTTCTCCGAGGTAAAAACGATGGTAGCAGTGGAGGTGGAGGTGGTTGGATGCGGCAGGTGTAGTAATTATTTCACCTAAAAGCCAACCACGGATAAAGAAATTGCCATTTTTCAACAAACATAACGAGGAACGTATGAGTGTTGCTTTGATCAACAACTAAGAAAACTGGATTGAAAGTGGAAGAGTACTACTATCACACTCGACTGTAAAGTATCGACAAATATGTACTCCATTGCGCAGCCTTATTCTTGCCTCTATTCTCCTCCTGCACCATGTATTTTGCACCGAGGACACGACTATCGACGTTTACATGAAGTGACAGTCTGCAGCACTACACTCCTGGTCACGCTCTAACTTCACCACTGCTTTAAATACTTTCCTTTCGGTCTGAAACTAATGGAGACTTGCTTTTTCTGTAACATACCTTTTCTCAGTATATCGTACACTTCAGTTACTTCCTTTTTAACAATTTCAAGATAATCGGTATAAAATTCTTGACCAATGAAGGCAAACACTTCCCCAATCTGATTCTTAAGGTCTGGAATTTTCTGTCTTCTAATGTTATTACAAAACTTACAGCTTTCAACAACAGACTAGACAAGTATTTTGACTCTAATCCTCAAATGAGATACTATTCTTTATCGTAAATGAATGTAATCAAGTTATGCAAATATATTTATATAATGTCACTTTTTGTATTTTATTGGTGGTGGTCCGACACCAGATGTTATCGCCTGGGTAAAAGTAGTAGTAGTGATAGTCTTTATCTCATTCCAATATAAAATCCCATGTAGTTACGTTAGTTTTTAAGCTGAATGTTTCTTTCATAATTTCCTGCCAGCACCGGTTGGAGGGAGCGATGGGTGGGGAGGAGTCTTCGCCTTTATTGTCCTGTGTCTCGCAGGTCAGATTAGATAGTGTAGTTTATCTTAAACAGTCTCGTAAGGACCTATTGGTCGACTGCAGTTTTTTCTTTCATTGTGTTCATATGTGTTCTTTTCATTCTCGCTTACGTATTCCTTACCTCCAGTATCACCATTATTTTCCTAACAAGCCACAACCCCCACCATCGCCGCCGCATCAGTGTTCTCCCAAGGGGCCACGTGACTCACCCTCCGCTGCCGCCACCAGCCGGCGTCCGCCCACCATGTTCACGTGAAATCAATGTTGTATGAAAATTGCACAGAGAAGAAAAATAGCAGATAAAAAAAAATGTATAAATCTCAATAATACGATCGCAATAAAAAGAAAGTTGTGCCTGATTAAAAATTGCTAGTTTTACTTGGTTTTCATAATATGCAGAATATTTTCATAGAATAAATCAGCCATTATTCTATGGCAACAAAGGATCTTTACCATATTGATAAAAGAAAATAGCATGTTGAACAATCTAATGACATCAGAAAACAATCAAGGCAATAAAGTTGAAAAGTTTCAATTACGAAATATGATGACTTTTTAAAATGTAGACGATCATACACCTGACTGCAGAAGGACAGGTATAACAAGCAGAGTGGTAAGCAATACTCGATACAGGTCATGTGAATATAAGATGTGTGATGATAAGATAAATCCTGCACATACTAGCACGCAAAACAATGATAATAATGATAATAATGCAAGATGGAGAAAACAAGGAATATACTCAATAAGGTCAAACATCCCCCAAAAAAACAACCAACTTGCTAAAAATTTGTTGAAGTCGAGATGAATTTTGACCAGGACCAGAAGGTCAATAGCAGGAACGACATTATGCAAGAACCCTGACGACGTGGACATGGTCATGCACACAGTTGTGATCCTTGCGGTCTTCTGCGTGGGAAATGTCATGCCCCTTCACTTCTATAATAAAGACTTAAGGATAACACACACGTGTACGTTGAGGTATTGAGTGATATAGTGAGGGTCTGGATCAACGCCATTGCCGACGGGAGGCCTTACGTCTTCCATCAGAACTCTGCCCGAGCCTACAAAGTCAAGGCGTCGTAATAGCTGGAAGAGAATCTGCCCTACCAATAGTTTTTAGACGTTTGTCCAACCCCAAGCTTCCACGAATTGAATCCCTTGGGATAGTATGCGTGGTGCGTAGTTGAAAGATACCTTGACTACGTCCGAAATGCCATCACCATCGTTATGATTCACATGACAAAGGCCCAGGTAGCCAAGACCTGAGGGCGGTTCCATTAAAGGACTGAGACCGTCATCACCCCCAAAGGCGGTTTCATTGAATAATTGTAGTTTTTTTTTTTTTTTTTTTTTTTTCCCTCAAGAATATTCTTTCAATGAAACGTATGTTAATGTAATATTTTATATTCAACTATATATACAATTTGAAGATTTTTCGTAATAATCCTGTTTTATGTAACCACCGTTGCAGCTACAAGTGTGGATTGAAGTGTTGCATTCATTGGTATCAATGTGCGTAGTCTCACGGGTTCGATGACACCATTCCTTGCTCTCTGTTTGTCCTTGCAAAGTACCTTGATCGTTTCCTGTCGTCCACAATAGCGGGTGTTTCTGGCTCATCCAAGGCGGGATGAAAAGCCAAATTGTGAGGAAAGTGAAGAATATACCAAAGAGGACGATGAGTGAATTAAATGAGGTTGCGTTTAATTAGAAAGTTCCTTTGGTGTTTTGAAATCAGGCTGTGCATGAGGAAAGTAAATAACGAACTTAATTATGCAATACTGTAATTTATTACTTATTATTTTTATTGTAATTATTATTGTTATTGTTATTATTATTATTATTATTATTATTATTACTATTTCTATTATTATCATCAATATTATCATCATATAATTACCTCCTCCAATGAAATTGAGCGATGGGTTATGTTTTCACTCGTGTTTGTCTGTTTGTTTGTTTGTTGTTTATTTGTTGACGTGTTAGTAACTTTCTGATCTATGTATCGCAGCCTCATGAAGCTTCATCAACATAAACTCCCCGCCTTAGAGTTCCACTCCATTGAATTTTGAAATGTTAAGGTCAATGGTAAAAGTTAGGAGAAAGCTCCACGCTGCCATTGCACATATTTTGCTCGCCACCTCTAACGCACCACAACTTCATATAACAAAACCAACATGACCCACTCACTACCCTAAGGCTTCACTCCATCAATGTTTTGAACGTGAAAGTCAAGGAAAGTAAGGGTCAAGATGAAAAATAATGAATATAACTGGCATAGGCGGACATATTTGCGCTGTCCTAAGTATCCCTCTAGTTACTATTATCAATTTAATTATCCTACCATCATTATCACTATCACAGCCATCAACATCATCACAACCTTAAACTAGCAGCACAAAAATAATGCATCGAGCATCGTCAGTTAGCGTCATTGAATCTATCGGGAAAACTGCTACGCCTTTCTGATTTTTCTTCTTCTTGCTTGGCAGTATTTGCACACAACAAAGCCATGAGAAAGAACTGTGGGAGACGTGAACCGAGCGTATTCGTATTTGCTTTTCAGATCGATCAAAAGGAGTTATGAAGTCATGAATGCATAAGAACAATCACAAGGCGGATGGAATCTTATAAAGGATTTGTAGAGAGATGCAATACTCTGTTTCGAATTTTTGATGCGTTACTAAACACGTACGTACGTAAAAAGGAATATGTTCACCTCAACCAGACGACTTCAATATCGATGATACCGGTGCAAGCGTTATCTGAACAAATCATCATGAAATGCTGTGTATATATATATATATATATATATATATATATATATATATATATATATATATATATATATATATATATATATGAACATAATCAAGTGACTCGAAAGTTTTACAAATACAAACGGTGGAAAGACAGAGAAGTTTAATGAATCCAATAATTCCAAGTAGTACACTGTTGTATGTTGACAACACTGAAATCCGTGCATATAAGGAACCTAAGAATGCAACATGCATTCCATTTATAGGCATGAACATTGTAAACATAAGAAAAAAATCTTTAAAGCAATTTCATAAGCTTTACACAGCAGTACATTTAACTTATTCCATTAGTCTGTTACGAAACGAGGCTGTCACAGTAACACACAGGGTAAGACAATTAAAGTAGAGAAGATACATCCAGTGTCCTGAAACTTTGTACAGCAGCGCAATTAAAACATTACTTTACGTCTAGGAGGTTGATACATTAACAGTATATTAATAAAAAACTAAATCCAATAAAGGTTGTATTTCTGCTTAAACAGTTTTCCACATTATAAGTCAAAAATCCATGCAGGCATTAGTGTGAATCATACAGAGTTATGAATTAGTGAAACCATGAACAAAACACAGTTATGGGCTCACCTCATGTATTTATTAATCTTTATTACATTTTGCACGAGTTACCTTATGAAAAAAAATATAGTGTTTCGTATATTTCCGTTGGGCAGCCTAGTGTGGGAGTATGTTGGTGGTTTTGTGGTATTAATGAGAGTGGCGGTGAAGGTAGACGTGGTGTTGTGTGTTAAGAAGGCAGGTGCTATATACATGTAAGTGGTGGTGTGAGCGGTGGGCTGTGTGGTATGGGAGTGTGTGGGCGGTGGGTTGTGTGGTATGATAGTGGTGTGGGCGATGTTATGATAGTGGTGTGGGCGGTGGGTTGTGTGGTATGATATTGGTGTGGGCGGTGGGTTGTGTGGTATGATATTGGTGTGGGGGGTGGGTTGTGTGGTATGATAGTGGTGTGGGCGGTGGGTTGTGTGGTATGATATGGTGTGGGCGGTGGGTTGTGTGGTATGATAGTGGTGTGGGCGGTGGGTTGTGTGGTATGATATTGGTGTGGGGGGTGG
>JAPQNM010000006.1:2289971-2293579 GCA_029783475.1 Metacarcinus magister | reverse complement strand
TAGCAATTTGTACATCGCTTCACGTGACGGAATGAATATGCATCGCACTCCACTCCTCCCTGTCACGCCCACTATTCTGACTCCAGCCTCGGATTGGTTTTAATTATAGAAAAAAATGTCTATGAAAAGTAGAGAAATAAATAAAACGTGTTCTCAACTTTTGCTGATTGAGCACCAAGCTACCAGGCATGATGCAGAGTAATTGATTTTTTAATTATCATCAACATGAATGAGTCTTCATTCATAATAAGTCAACAAATGACACGATTCTGCAGTAAAAAACACAAACTTTAAGATCACTTCCCATTCGTTCACTCACTCACTAACTCACTCACTCACTCATTCAACACATACATACACACACACGTTTACACACACAGGTATACACACACATACATACATATACACACACAAACACACACACAAACACACAAACAACCGCACACACACACACATACACACACACACACACACACACACACACACACACACACACACACACACACACACACACACTTTTCTTCACTTACATATATCATACAATACTAGAAATAAAATACACATGTAGATACTATTTTTAGCATACATCATAACAATAATGGACATTGATAACATAAGAAGAATACTTATAATGTGTTTTTCAGTAGGTAAAGTAAATAAAGGAAACAAAAAAAGACTTTCCATTAAAGGTAGAAGCACCATACACAGACATGTATCAGTGAAAGCTGACGTCCTGTTTCGCTGATCATATCAACCACACGACTTTACATTTGAACATAGTCAAGCCCAGTATAATAAACTTTCCAAATGTATGGTTTGTGTATTTCTTTGATATTAATGTTTGATATACTCGAGAGCATTATCATTCCTGCAACGGTAGTGAGAGTGAGTAAACAGTCCAATTGAACATTACTTTGCCTGTATTACCACACCATTCATAATCCATTTGATAGTCAAACATAGCAAACGTAAACACGTACGAGCATTGCTTCGAAAGAACTGGTCTGCTGCAACTAGCTTTATGTGTTACTATTGCTAGCGAAGGTAAACATTTCCACCAAAATAAATAGTCCCTGGCAGCTATTTGCATAGTTCTCATTAGGACTGATACGCAAGGCAATACTACTGTAATTAAGTGACCGCTGGAAAAAGGTAGAACAAAATTTACATCATTAGCTTCAAGAAAATCTAATCCACGTAGGATCAAAACTTGCAACAGGATGCGTCTATTTAAAGTGACATTATTAATTAACATTTGATGAAGTTGTACAAACACTTTAAGCTCCGAACTGGATTCTAATGAAGGCAACTGGTCATGCTCGAATATATCAATTTGGAACCTCAACAAATTATTAACATACTTCTTCCTTCACTCCTAGTACAGTTTACACAGATGTACGGTTTAGTCTGGATAAGTGTGTGCAATTTGATTATAGTTGTGCCATCATTTACTGGATGGAAACAATCAGCTAGTCTCACACTTACAACTCCAAGGTTCCTTCAGCTACGTCAAGGTGGTGTTGATATTAACGCTTACGCACTACCAAGCACCAGTGTTGGAGGGAGTGTTGTCCAGAAATAAACAGACTCAAGTCTCTCTGTTCTTTTATATTTATTTTTATTTAACGGAGCAACACTATTTCTTTTCTCCTCTATCCTCAGGACAAGGCATGTCTCCATTTGTGTATATAAAAGATTAGGTAAATGATAACCCACTGTAATGATCACCCTCCCCTCCTCTGCCCACCGTCAGCCACAGAATCCTCGTCGTTATGCAACAACATTCGTGGTGTCAATCTACCCTGCACTGCCGCTCCGCCACAGTGTTGCATCAGGTGGCTAGATTCGATGTTCCAGCCACAGCGATGTCCCCTGAATATAATCTTGTCTGCTCGGTGTGCTACACTTGCGCTCCGTCCACAAAAATATTTCCATAATTAAATAAACAATTTCAATACAATATATGACGCGTAAATAAGAAAATGAAAATACAGCATGAAAATAAAAGGTGTGTTTAAATATGTGGCAACAGTGACAAAATGAAAAATGGAAAAAAACAAGTGGAAAACAGGGCTTCCATTATAAAGTTTTAGTATCTACATGGACCCTCCTCGCTTTCCCTGTTCCCCGGAGAGCACAAAGTAAATAGGACCCTATCGTGCAAAGGGTTGAGGACAGGCGCTCCGGCAAAGGGGAAGTAATGGTACTATGAGAGGACATGTTGGTGTCGTTATTGTTCCTTTGTTTCCAGCGATACTGTCTTCTTCATCACCCTTTCACCACATCCATCATCCCAACTTCCTCCACTGCTGTCTTCTCCCCCTCCTTCACGCCCTGTCCACCTCTCCTCTCTCCAAGACCAATAAGACCATTAATCATAACCTTAATTTGTACAACTCCCCTTTCGACCATTACCTCCCCCCATCATCACCATTATTTTCCCTTCTCCTTTCTGTACCACGTTTGCTTCACTCTGCCACCTACTATTTCTTGACACATTTATTTGAAGCACTTTTACTGTGACAAATGACGCAGCTTGAATATCACACATCCACTACGTAATATTCCCTCTGTTCCTCCTTATGTATACTTCGTGCTGGAAAGTTCTCATTATCCACCTACTCACCTGCTTCAAGTGCAACAGTGACAGGGTTAAAGGTGCAACGATAAAACGTTAAAAAACATTCATCTCTTTGAGCATAAATATTTACCAGTATGCTATGAAACATTTTCCAGTAATTCTATTTAGTTAGCATCATTGCTTTCTGGTTTAGAAATATTAGTGTTCAGAATTATCTTATTTTAAGTTTCCTCTCCGTCACTTTACTCTCTGAACTCTTTGATCCCTGAACCGGATGGTCACGCTTCCACTCATGTTTTCCTCATCACAGCAAACAGAAGTGTGTGTTGGACGCAGGACATCAGTATCCCGCCACGCTGTATACCTAGGTTTCCACACTAATTCAATTGCCAAGCGTTCCAGTCACCACGTTCACCACGGGTTATATCTACACCAACTTTGATGACTTGGTGATATTCATACTGGTCAGTTTCTGCCACCTGAACATGCACCTTGCCCGCGTCCCCCTGTACCGACCAGCCACTTCCCGCCCCGCCTCATTCCGCCACCCATCTACAGGTCTTACAACACTCAATCCTTGGCCTCCTGTAACTACAATATCATACCATCCCGGATGCAGATTTCTTTGAAAAACCCCTGTACACTTCGTCATCTTTTCCTACCTGACACACACCCACACACACACACCCACACCCACACCCACACACACACACATACAAACACACACACATACGACCGCCACATCAATTCTGTTGTTCACACCATCTCCGTCACAGTTCTGTGGAGCCACCTGCTGACTTTTTTTTTTTTTTTTTTTTTTTGACCATCAGCCATGGCATAGGCTATTAGGCCATTTAAGTTTTAAATTTAGATTTATATTTGTTGTGCTTATTTTATTAATTTTAATTTATTTAATTTTTATTTGTTTATTTATCTATATATTTGTTTATTTAATTTTATTTAATTATTTATTTTTTATTAATTTTATATTTTTATACATAAAAATCAAAATATACTTTCATACAAT
>JAPQNM010000006.1:2272471-2279971 GCA_029783475.1 Metacarcinus magister | reverse complement strand
TCGAGCCCCAGATTCTATAATTGCACATACAATCACCTTGAATGTAAAACGCAGTCTTTGGTGGCGCTCCTCTCCTCCGACGAAACAGCGACAATAATCATTGAAGGGCGAGAGTAGTGTATGTTCGGTGTCAGGAGGAAGAGGACCAATGGGAGGAGGATGAGAACGAGGACGAGAACGACGACGAAGACAATGACTGAGAGAATGAATACTATTAATAGGAATGAAGGACAAGCTTAAATGGCGCAGAATCATACAAAGACGTTATTCTGCCACACAGGCTCCTCTCTTCTTCCTGGCCCCTTTTCCTCATTTATCATTCTGTGCACTAAACTCTTACCTTCCACCATCACCCAACCATCCACCCACCCACCTGCACTTTCCTTTATTCTAGCCAGCAACTCAACTTTTCCCGTCACACTTCTTTCCTTTTCTTCCCCTCCTAAATTTCCTCTATGGCGGTGTGCTTAATCAGTCACACTCTGCCTTCCAAATCACTGTCATGTTAATTTTCCACTAAGAAGTTTCCAGAATTGATTTGCCGTTTAACAACCGTCCACCCTCTGTTCCTACGATTGCATGTACTGAAATGGAAAAACAATTCATCTCAAAGGACCAAGTATACGAGGAGCAGTGAAAGGAGGTGGATAAAGAAGAGTACATAGGTGTACAAAAGAAGAACAGACAAGTCATAGTATACCTAGCGAGGCTGTTATTGTGGCTACACTCTACTACTGTAGTATCTAAATATTAAAGACAAAAGGACAGCAAAGTGAAATCTACATCTCACCCATCCCTCCCTCCAGCCGAAGCTGGCCGGAAGAGGAAGTGATACCATGTGGTATGGACAAATAATCATGGAATTTGTATAAAAAAGTGAGAAAACTGGAGTAATCTATATATGCTCCACAACTGATACGGATATTAAAAATCACACCGCTGTGTAATGTTTCTACGCAGGAATGAAATACCCGATTTGGGGAACTGATTACAATTTTTTTTCTTAAACGTTTCAATTTCATTACTGTTAACTATTTGTGGTGGTAGAAAGTTCCAAATATTCATAATTCCACTAAAGAGAAAGTGCTTTGCTTCGTTCGATCGATATTGTATACCATTGATCTCAAATCCATTGTTACGAATGGTGCTTGTGAGGTAAGTAATTAGCTAGTCGTTTATACAAATATAATCATGGCCGCAAAATTTATAAACTCTTCTATTTGGTCCCCTAGCAGCCTACGTATAATTTGAATAAGTTAAGCTCCTTTAAGCCGCTGTCACATCTTACGGTAACGCACGTAGTTGACTGTAGTGGGTGATGATCATCGTTGACCGTAGTGGACCGTAGTTAACCTTAGTTAAACATATTAAACGTAATTAACCGTAGTTCAACGTATTTGAATTTCACCCTAGTTGACCCTAGTTAACCGTACTTAACCGTACTTAACAGAACTATGAACATACTTCAAACGTAGTCCAACCCTAGTTGTTCCCTAGTTGACCCTACTTGTTAATCGTTGTGCCATGTTACTACGGTCAACCACGGTAAACACTACAGTCAAGTAGGGTCAATTACTGTCAACTAGGGTCAACTACGTTCAAACTACGGTCACAGTAGGGTCTTGACATCCAAGCTCACCGTAGAGATATTTTTAACATGTTGAAAAATTTTGGGCTAACTACGGCCATTATCATGGGTTTCTTGAAGTTCAAACTACGTTTATAACTACGTTGAACTACGGTTAACTACATCTAACTACGTTTAATATGTTTAACTAAGGTCAACTACGGTCCACTACGGTCAACTACTGTCATCACCCACTACGGTCAACTCCGTGTGACCGTAAGATGTGATCACGGCTTTAGTCGTTCCTTGTAAGGCTAGGGATAATTTTAGTAACATTTCTTTGTACTCTTTCCAGCTTATCAATATATCTTTTATAGTTTGGTGACTAGAACTAAATGCAATATTGTAGACGAGGGAACACAATTTTCCTTGTTACAGTGCTTTGATCATAGTAATTTGTCATTATTTTTTGTCGCAGTGTTAGATCTGGGTGATCGATGTTGTCACTTGTCAAGGTTACTTCAAACATCCTGAAAACCTGTAGTACGTATAGACGAATTACTATCTTCTCATCAGTGAGCAGAATCCCAATCCTGCCGGGCTCTCCTCAGGATTTCTTATTTAATATTAGGATTAGGATTATTTTTGTGGCACGTAGATATACTTTTTCGATTAACTCAAAAATATTCTTGTAATTAAGGAAAAACGTTTCATATTTGAAGTGAGGTCTCTCTTACAAATGATGAGATAATTTTGAGCATTGTGAGCTTTCTTGCTGTGAAGTGAAGGCAAGCATCATGTAAGCCTTTCTTCTCAGGTTATTCGCAATGGGTCACCAAACACATTATATGTATACTTATTCTCCTTGCCTTTGTCAACATTAAATGAAATGTGACGCTTACCAGGTCGCTGACTAACCTACTCTAGATTTATCAATCATTTCTCTATAAAGTTATTTATTTCATAGATGACTCTTCCTTCCATCGTCATGTCGTCTTCAAACAAAGAGATAATACATTTAACTATAATTGCAATGATTTTCATATACATTATGAATAAGACAGGACATGATATGAAGGTTTGTAGTATATTTCGAGACGCATATTATAATTTAGAGAATAGCGAAGATTGTTCTATTCTTTTTCATTGGCCAGTAAGATCATCACTGATTCAACTTGCTGCACGATGAGGAAAATCAAGTTTGAATTGAAAGAAAAAAATATGTTCAATATACAACACAAATAACATAAAAATGACAAATGGAAGAGAAAAAACATGCTGATAAATAATGAAAGAATGGATGAGGGGACGACAGAAGTGGTGTTAAATTGAGGAATCAGCAGGCAATTATTGCTTTCTCTCTCTCTCTCTCTCTCTCTCTCTCTCTCTCTCTCTCTCTCTCTCTCTCTCTCTCTCTCTCTCTCTCTCTCTCTCTCTCTCTCTCGCGGATGATTAGGACAGGAATCAAAGAAGAAAGGAAACATGAATAAATGACAAAACAACAATTGAGGGGGAAGGAAACAGAAAGGAAAATATTTTCCTTTCATACGCATTAACCACACACACACCCTCTCACACTCACACTCACGTACTCTCTCTCTCTCTCTCT
This sequence comes from Metacarcinus magister, assembly GCA_029783475.1. Taxonomy (NCBI): domain Eukaryota; kingdom Metazoa; phylum Arthropoda; class Malacostraca; order Decapoda; family Cancridae; genus Metacarcinus; species Metacarcinus magister. The sequence continues at coordinate 2,276,795 of JAPQNM010000006.1, read as the reverse complement.
CTCTCTCTCTCTCTCTCTCTCTCTCTCTCTCTCTCTCTCTCTCTCTCTCTCTCTCTTTCTATCTATCTCTATCTATATATCTACCTTTTTCTCGTACATATAATTAAAAATAAACAATTAATGACCAGAGCGTACAACCTATCAAAGTTTTGTTTAATATAATGCAATAGAACAACCATAAAGCCACTTATTTGTTATCTTTTGGTTTAAGTTACTGTATTGCCTCTCTAATGGTCGTTTGTGATGTATTGTAATCCTCCAATGGTTTATCGTTTGGAAAGGATGTAGGTAAATTCCACCTTAGTAGGGACGATGCATGCAGCTTTAGCAGTGTGGTAAAGATAATGGTTTTCTGGGGAGTTCCTTCCCTGGAATGAGGCCTCGGCAGGAACCTTAATTTCTTAAAGTCTCTTTTCTAGCCAGAACCCTGAGAGAATACTCAGCAAGAATATAGATATTTTTATAATAATGAAAATGAATTCATAACTTTAATTAAATTGATATAATATGATTTGCAAAAATGTGTTTAATACCTTAAGTGGTCAAGAATATTTCAATAATTGAAAGATTGCATCTACACGTTTGTATTTCACAAAGTGGTTTTATAAGTAAGTCTTATTATAAAAACACTAACAAAAATATTACCGTGCATTTGTAATAATACTGTACAATGGAAAGAGATTGTAAAAGACTCAGATCCCCTTAACAGCTACAAATCCGATGGTAAGATCAAACAGGTATTGGACTGTCGTTTTCACGGTGCTCAATTCTGACAGGCAACTCTGGGCCGCACCAAAGGCAACTTGAAAACGATATATTCATACACAACACTAGAGTGACTGGAAGGGAAAACTGCAAATATAAATATCATTTATACACAATTTTGTATCAACCAACACACGTTAAAACTGGTGTCTTATTTGTTTTGTGTGTGTGTGTGTGTGTGTGTGTGTGTGTGTGTGTGTGTGTGTGTGTGTGTGTGTGTGTGTGTGTGTGTGTGTGTGTGTGGGTGTGTGTGTGTGTGTGGGTGTGTGTGTGCGCACACACACACACACACACACACACACACACACACACACACACACACATACACACACACGCACACACACGCACACAGACACACACACACACACACACACACACACACACACACACACACACACACACACACACACACACACACACACATCACTTGCAACAACACAACGCTCGCAAACAACAAACCACTTCACCAAGAATTGCATTATAATAATTTTATCCATAACTTTTGCTTGATGACTTACCTTTTACTGTCTTGTCTTACTGACCTGAAGCTAATGACACTAACCTTAGACTAGTAACACAGCACGAACCTGCAAATAGATAATGATAATATTAATAACAATAATAATAATAATAATAATAATAGGTAGGAGGTAGGAAGTAGGAGGTAGAAAGGGAGGTAATAGGTAAAAAGGGAGGTAGGAGGTAGAAAGGGAGGTAGGAGGTAGAAAGGGAGGTTGGAGGTAGGAGGTAGGAGATAGAAAGGGAGGCTGGAGTAGGAGGTAGGAAGTAGAAAGGGAGGTTGGAGGTAGGAGGTAGAAAGGGAGGTAGGAGGTAGGTTAAGGTGTCTACTGTGAAAGGTAAGTATGAATATGTGCTACCAGTATTAAACGAGATGAAAGTTTTTCACAAATAACTTTAAAAATTACATAATAACAATATGTTTTTGATATATAATAACCATTTAAGGGTTGATGCCTACGACCCCTGAACATTTCATTCCGATTCCTCCAGTGGTCTAGGAGATAGAAGACAGACGAACAGACAGACACACTTTTTGGATGGGGTCGTTTCGTAACTTCCAAACTTCTCGCTTCGCTCGCAGTTTGAAATAACGATAATGATAATAATAATAATAATAATAATTATAATAATAATAATAAAAATAATAATAATAATAATAATAATTATAATAATAATAATAATGATACCAATAATAGTATTGATAATAATAACAATAATAATAATAATTATAATAATAATAATAATAATAACAATAATAATGATGATAATAATAATAACAATAATGATAATATTAATGATAATAATAATGATGATAATAATAATAATAATAATAATAATAATAATAATAATAAAAAGAAGAAGAAGAAGAAGAAGAAGAAGAAGAAAAAAATAATGATGGTGATGAAAATAAAGAGGGAGAAGAAGATAATAATCAGTGTGAGTAAGAAAAGAGAAGAATGATGTAATTCAGCATATAGTGTGAGGCGGGTACCTCCTAATGAACCTAAAGTGGAATATTAAGCGTTCCAAGACTATCATATATGGATTCATCACTACGGATTTACATAATTATGAAGATACCCCTCAACCATATCAAGAGAGAGAGAGAGAGAGAGAGAGAGAGAGAGAGAGAGAGAGAGAGAGAGAGAGAGAGAGAGAGAGAGAGAGAGAGAGAGAGAGAGAGAGAGAGAGAGAGAGTGAGTGAGTGAGTGAGTGAGTGAGTGAGTGAGTGAGACAGTGAGACAGTGCGTGAGTGAGTGAGTGAGTGATGTGAGTGAGTGAGTGAGTGAGTGAGTGAGTGAGTGAGTGAGTGAGTGAGTGAGTGAGTGAGTGAGTGAGTGTGTGTGTGTGTGTGTGTGTGTGTGTGTGTGTGTGTGTGTGTGTGTGTGTGTGTGTGTGTTACCGAACTAATACTGTAAATGCCTCTAAAAATCCCAAAGGTATTTTAGGATGATTAAGATAAATTGCCCAACATTATATACACTTGAACCTACTATCAACTTTCTACTATTGACCTGCAATTGTTACGGGATATTTCTCTCAGAACGTCACAGCAAAGTGTTTCCTATTACAGACAAGACGGATCAGTACACTTGCTATAAAAAGAAATAGCGAAGGGACAAAGGAATATATTTCATCATTTCTATGATAGCTCTGTCCTTTTTTTTTTGTTCATATCAACTTCTGTATCTGAGCAAGAAATAAGGAAATGGACGAAAGCTTTAAGTGTTTCCGGTGAATAACAAGGAATGTGCATGCTGAGACACCGTATTTGGCTTACTATGTCTAGCGAATTTATAACCATAAGTAGAAAACATAAAAACATGTCACACAAGTATTATATTTACCCCAAGAAAGCCAGGAATGCATGGAAATAATTGAGAAAAATACGAAGAAAAACGTGACGTGCAAAAACATCTCATCTAGCTATTCGAGCAGAAAATTACCTGGAATACAGTAAAAACTTTCACCATCAAGTCGAATACGAATGCCCAAGACTCACACCTGGAACCTGAGACTTATTATTTATTCATTGTCTCACGTATATCAAAATAGTTCTGTCTAATATTTTTTCTATTAATACTACTTCTTCCTAACACCATCTTTTTTGCCTCTTCTTGTTGTAGTATTCCTTCTCCATTTATAATTTATTATCTATTTTAGTCTTCATCATCCTCATCCTCCTCTTTCAAATTATTTTCGTCTTTATCTTTTACTCTTTTTCCCTCGAATTCTTCCTCCTCATCCACTTTTCCTTGCTTCTGCTCCTTCCTCCTCTTCGAAATAGATGAGAGGGCCTGTATCCCTCTATCAGTGCCCGAAGAAAGGAATGGAAGCAAAAGTCTTCTTATTTACAATCTTGGTGGACTCGCCGGACCCAACTTGTACTACATTCACAAGACTCGCCACCACAACAACACCTTCAACATGTCTTCCACCGGACACCACAAAATCCAGAAACTTGACTCCGCGTGATATTAAACCTGCGGGATGGGGACGTCTTACGGGTCTTACGAATGCAGAGGCAAGGGGATAGGTGAGGAAAGGCACGTGAAGCAGGTGTGAAGAAGGGTGAGGGGGTTATGTGGGGATCAAGGGAGAGGGAGGATAGTGGTGAGTCGTTATGGAAATAGATGCCACCATAACCCGCTCCATAACCCAGTGCAGGTAAAATAACAACCTCAGGGTCCCGGAGCGCAATTATCCGGTTCCCAGAGCGAGGCTTTTTAGGGCAAGTGGAGTGAATGAGGAAGCGCGAGGTGCTGAGGTGAGGTGAAATGGTGGTGGTGGTGGTGGTGGTGGTGGTGGTGGTGGTGGTGGTGGTGGTAGTGGTTGGTGGTGGTGGTGGTAGTAGTTCGTGGTGGTGGTGTGGTGGTGGTGGTGGTGGTGGTGGTGGTGGTGGTGGTGGTGGTGGTGGTGGTGTGGTGGTGGTGGTGGTGGTGATGGTGGTGGTGGTGTCTGTGTTATGGAAGGTGGTGCAGCGAGGTGCTAAGGAACTAAATGTAGTGTTAGGGTCGCCAGGAAGAGCGGGTGGAGG
>JAPQNM010000006.1:2247471-2252471 GCA_029783475.1 Metacarcinus magister | reverse complement strand
TAGATAGTATTATTAATATTATCATTATCATTATCAAAATTATCATTATCATTTTTATCATTATTATTATCATTATTATCAATATTATTCATAGTATTATTCATATTTTTTATATTATTATTGTTATTATTATTATTATTGTTATATTAATATAATTTTATTGCATGGTGACCAGAAGTGGATGCAATATTCTGGATTAGGGCAAACACGTTCATTAAATAGTGTAGGGATATTTTTCTAGGTTTTCTTTGTCTTTTCTTCTGATGAAGCCGACAAGTTTGCAATCTGTCATAACGTCTGAATAGTATGTTTTAGGTTTAAGGTGTCTAATAACAGTTTCTTTTTCATGGCTAACCCTTGAAAGTTGGGAGATATTCATTATATACTTTGTGAAATGATTATTGCAATACTTTACATATATCAACATTAAATTTCATCTGCACTTGTCTGATCAACAGACTAAGATATCGAGGTTCGATTATAGTTATATTTTTTACCATGGTTGTAGTTAATCTACCCATGATTTTCGTACTTTCGGCACATTTTGAGATCTTACAGATGAGTCCTTCATCGATATCATTGACATAAAACAGATAGGAATGGGGTCAAGTAAGTACTGATCCCTGTGGCATACTTCTCATAATGTCTTGCCAGATAGATGATTTACCGTTTTCTCTTGGAGAGCAAGTCTTTGAACCACTTGATTATTTTCCTAGCTTTGCCAGTTGGCTACTTAAAAAATAAATTAAGTTGAATACATCGTTATAAAAGTCAAGCAGACTCGTTAAACAATACTGCTTACTCCGAAAACAAAGTATATTTTAAACATAATATTTTCTTCATAATCAATAGGCATCACTTGTGTAGCCATGTATGAAGTAAATGATTGTTCCATTTTAATTCATTGATTTGTGTGATCTGCATAGTACATGAATAACTGGTAGTCTCGATAAACGTTGACGCTGTTCATCCTGTTATATCTGTGAGAAATAACCTTAAGTGGTAACAACCAAAGAACGTCTGTCAGGTTCGTGGCTGCCACAAGCAGATCGATCCTGCAGAGAGTTGTAAAGAATGAGGGAAAGAATCCCCGTGTGGAGGCTCACCTTGAGAAACTAGGAAGAAAGGAGTCAGCTAGTATTATAATACCGTTTATGTTATTATTGTTTAATGATGATAAAAATTATGGTACTACTACTGCTACTACTACTACTACTACTACTACTATTACTGCTACTACTACTACTACTATTACTACTACTACTACTACTACTACTACTACTACTACTACTACTACTATTACTACTATTACTACTACTACTACTACTAATAATAATAATTATTATTATAGTAATAATAATGATAGAAATAATAAAGATAATAATGATAATGATAATAATGATAATGATAATGATTAATATTATTATTATTATTATTATTATTATTATTATTACTATTATTATAGTAATAATCATCTTCATCATCATCACAATAATAATAATAATAATAATAATAATAATAATAATAATAATAATAATAATAACAATAATAATAATAATAATAATAAATAATAATAATAATAATAAAAATTATAATGATAATAATAATAAAAATAATAATATTAATAGTAATGAAATAATTATAATACCAATAATAGCAATCAAAACAATAATACCATCAAACAAGCTACAGCAACACAATTCAAACAAATAAATCATTACAAAAACAAATGCGTCATGTATACACAGGTTCGTGTGTGTGTGTGTGTGTGTGTGTGTGTGTGTGTGTGTGTGTGTGTGTGTGTGTGTGTGTGTGTGGTGTGTGTGGTGTGTGTGTGTGTGTGTGTGTGTGTGTGTGTGTGTGTGTGTGTGTGTGTGTGTGTGTGTGTGTGTGTGTGTGTGTGTGTGTGTGTGTGTGTGTGTGTGTGTGTGCGCGCGCGCGTGATATAGTGACTGTATGTGTACGTCTATGTGTACATGGAGAGTGATGGCCGGGCAGTAACTTTGTGCAATGGAATCCAAATATAAAAGTATGAGGAGCGGCCATAATCACCTTGCGGCACAGAGCAGCCCGTAAATAAGCAGTGATTGGTCTTCTCTTCTCCGCCGCCATTATCCGCCACAGCATCCTAATGAGCTATATTCCCACCAAACATTTACTATTTCTTCGCCTCGCTGCCCACAATATATTCTGCGCCCCACAATGATAATTCAGTCAGCTTTGGTATATTTGAAATTGTTGTGAGCATCATAAGGGAACTAACTACTTTCTGTGGCGGGGAGGTGACATGCCTATCCGCCGCGCAGGGTGAGCTCTGATGCAGTGCACGCTTTTCTGACGCCTGGCTCTAATATTTTCTTCCACAGTGAACAAAATACTTCTCTCTACACTGCAGTCATAATGTTAATCTTCACACTGCAGACTAAATGTTCGATTCCTCACTGTGTAACAATTTTTTTCCATCACACTGCAGGATTAATCTAGTCCTCAACCATGTGTTGTGCACCGCCCTATAAGTTTACGCTTCACCATGTAACCTAATATAATGTACCATACTGCAGCCACAACATCATGTTCCTTTAGAGTTGTATTCCGCTCTGGTGCTGTGCCTTATATTGCAGCCTTGATGTTGTATTTCACCATGTTGATTCAACGTTGTACTGTACATTTTATTGATTGGTGTGCAACTCAAGACACATAAGGCAAGGAATAGATAAGTGTTTTCAACTTACTGACAGACACAAGATATTCTTTTCCTTCTCATAAACGAAGCAGACTCTGTTTCGTCGGCGACTAACCAAATTTATCCGAACGTGAATTACTTTCAAGCAGCTAATGGCGTATATATGGCCGCACCACTTTACAGAGGCAGCTGTCAAGTGGACCATGTTAACCAATGCGCACTGCCTCAAGCCCCTTTCGAGACAAGAAGACGAGCAAAGAGAATTAGGCAAAAACAGGTAAAATCGGTCGGAAAAAAGACAAAAAGAATGTGGTGGATAAGGCTTGGAAGATAAGAAGACACAAAACACAGCAGCAAGATTACATCCAATCCCGAGGCTCCATTGTATAACATCATTCTCCCATTCTCCTTGGCCTCCCGTGCATCTCCAATTTCTGCAGCCTTCGGCACGCCTCCACTTTTTCTTTTTTTTCAAACCCACAAAGAAAGGAGTTCGAAGCCGTCTAATGAAAACGGAGGGAGACATTTACGGTGACATGGCCAAGGGAGGGTCGCACGGTTCTTCCATTACTAAATAGGAAGCAAATAGTCACTGAGTCTCTCTCTCTCTCTCTCTCTCTCTCTCTCTCTCTCTCTCTCTCTCTCTCTCTCTCTCTCTCTCTCTCTCTCTCTCTCTCTCTCTCTCTCTCTCTTTCTTTCTCTCTCTCTCTCTCTCTCTCTCTCTCTCTCTCTCTCTCTCTCTCTCTCTCTCTCTCTCTCTCTCTCTCTCTCTCTCTCTCTCTCTCTCTCTCACAACTATTAATCATCCCTGCTGGCCTCTCTCACGCTCCCCTGCTAACATTCGCAGTCTTCAGTCTCTGGAGTTTCCCTTTTACTGAGAGAAATGTTTCTTCTTCACTTTTTATCAATACAGTTTTGCGAAAAGGAGACTTCTCAAATAAGTTTTCTTGTACCCTATCGATACCTTTACATACAAAACGAGAGAGAGAGAGAGAGAGAGAGAGAGAGAGAGAGAGAGAGAGAGAGAGAGAGAGAGAGAGAGAGAGAGAGAGAGAGAGAGAGAGAGAGAGAGGAGAGAGAGAGAGAGAGAGAGAGAGAGAGAGAGAGAGAGAGAGAGAGAGAGAGAGAGAGATCGAGAGAGAGAGAGAGAGAGAGAGAGAGAGAGAGAGAGACAGAGAGAGAGAGAGAGAGAGAGAGAGAGAGAGAGGAGAGAGAGAGAGAGAGAGAGAGAGAGAGAGAGAGAGAGAGAGAGAGAGAGAGAGAGAGAGAGAGAGAGAGAGAGAGAGAGAGAGAGAGAATGAATAAGAGAAAATAATTGTGGAAATAAAACTGGCTAAGAAAAACAACGTAGATCTAATAAACAAAAAACATGCAAATGATATTCCCAAAAAGAAATTAAACCTGAGTTAGAAAAATAAAGTAAAAGAGTGAAATTAGTTTTAGAGTTGTCTAGGGAATCATCTCTTTAACGAAGTTCAAGTTGTAGCAAGGTGGGAAGACGGAGTAAGACTGATTGTTCCAGGGCTTTTCAGTGACATGCATGAATAACTGAAGATAAGAGAGTCGGAACCATATGAATAAGGCCGCAGTACGTGCCACATGGTTTTCGGCTGTTAGAGTGGTGCTTCACTATTGTGTACAGGCTTTTCTTTTTTTATTGGTGAACTATGTAACGAAACACTACATCTCTAGGGTGCTGAGGGACAGTGAAAATTTCATGAAGGGAAGGTGGACAGTTGCAGGAACTTAAGGCAGCAGGAAGTGGCTTCAAATGAGGTTTGTGGCGGGGCAGTGAGTGGCAGCTGGTAGCGAGGTGGGCGGATGTGACCTTGGCCAACTTGCTTAAGTCAAATTTGACTAATTGGTTAGCTGATTGCAGCCTCTAACTTGATATACGACTACCACTACACCAACTGGTTAAGGTGGTGTTGGTCGTAAAGACACTGTATGAGTGAGGCCAGTTGTTTGAGATGAAAGGAGGTGATAAGACTTGAGGCAAGTGATAGAGGAGCTGATATTGTCAGACAAAAACTTTTTCTAGGCAAATCTTTGTGACGTGTATGTGCCTTTCGGAGGTTTGAAGAATGATGCCCACACATTCTGGGAGTAAAGTAGAATATTGTGAGCCTCTGAATAGCCGATTAAGTGAGAAGAGAGTGAGATGTCAGGTATAGCGGGGATGCAAATGGTTAGGTGGAAGACAGGATTTCATAATGCCATGGTTTAAGTAATATCCTGATTACATGAAGGCCTGAGACGTTATTGAGTTACCACTGGTGCTATAAGACGTAAAGTGAAGATCCTTACATAAAGAAAA
>JAPQNM010000006.1:2217471-2219971 GCA_029783475.1 Metacarcinus magister | reverse complement strand
ATTTATGTTCTCCTGTCTGTTTTATATTTATGTTCTCCTGTCTGTTTTATATTTATGTTCTCCTGTCTGTTTTATATTTATGTTCTCCTGTCTGTTTTATATCTATGTTCTCCTGTCTGTTTTATATTTATGTTCTCCTGTCTGTTTTATATTTATGTTTGCCTGTCTGTTTTATATTTATGTTCGCCTGTCTGTTTTATATTTATGTTCTCCTGTCTGTTTTATATCAATGTTCTCCTGTCTGTTTTATATCTATGTTCTCCTGTCTGTTTTATATTTATATTCTGTCTGTTTTATATCTATGTTCTCCTGTCTGTTTTATATCAATGTTCTCCTGTCTGTTTTATATTTATGTTCTCCTGTCTGTTTTATATTTATATTCTGTCTGTTTTATATCTATGTTCTCCTGTCTGTTTTATATTTATATTCTGTCTGTTTTATATCTATGTTCTCCTGTCTGTTTTATATCAATGTTCTCCTGTCTGTTTTATATTTATGTTCTCCTGTCTGTTTTATATTTATGTTCTCCTGTCTGTTTTATATTTATGTTCTCCTGTCTGTTTTATATTTATGTTCTCCTGTTTGTTTTATATTTATGTTCGCCTGTCTGTTTTGTATTTATGTTCTCCTGTCTGTTTTATATCTATGTTCTCCTGTCTGTTTTATATCTATGTTCTCCTGTCTGTTTTATATCAATGTTCTCCTGTCTGTTTTATATCTATGTTCTCCTGTCTGTTTTATATTTATGTTCTCCTGTCTGTTTTATATCAATGTTCTCCTGTCTGTGTTATATTTATGTTCTCCTGTCTGTTTTATATCAATGTTCTCCTGTCTGTTTTATATCTATGTTCTGTCTGTTTTATATCTATGTTCTCCTGTCTGTTTTATATTTATGTTCTGTCTGTTTTATATTTATGTTCTCCTGTCTGTTTTATATCTATGTTCTGTCTGTTTTATATTTATGTTCTCCTGTCTGTTTTATATTTATGTTCTGTCTGTGTTATATTTATGTTCTCCTGTCTGTTTTATATCTATGTTCTGTCTGTTTTATATTTATGTTCTCCTGTCTGTTTTATATTTATGTTCTGTCTGTTTTATATTTATGTTCTCCTGTCTGTTTTATATTTATGTTCTCCTGTCTGTTTTATATTTATGTTCTCCTGTCTGTTTTATATTTATGTTCTCCTGTCTGTTTTATATTTATGTTCTCCTGTCTGTTTTATATCAATGTTCTCCTGTCTGTTTTATATCTATGTTCTCCTGTCTGTTTTATATCAATGTTCTCCTGTCTGTTTTATATCTATGTTCTCCTGTCTGTTTTATATCAATGTTCTCCTGTCTGTTTTATATCTATGTTCTCCTGTCTGTTTTATATCTATGTTCTCCTGTCTGTTTTATATCTATGTTCTCCTGTCTGTTTTATATCAATGTTCTCCTGTCTGTTTTATATCTATGTTCTCCTGTCTGTTTTATATCTATGTTCTCCTGTCTGTTTTATATTTATGTTCTCCTGTCTGTTTTATATCTATGTTCTCCTGTCTGTTGGGTGGTGTGTTGCTTTCTTTTGTTTGTGTTTATCTGATCTGTCTGTCTTCATTGTCTGTGGTTTACTTAGTTGTTTATGTCCATCGACCTATAGTTTGTTTCTTTGCTTTTTTTTCAATATCCATCTGTCTATCTATTCAAGTCAGTCAATCTGTCTGTCTATCTATTTGTCTATCTACCTGTCTGTCTCTCTATCTGTCTGTGCGTCTATCCGGAGAGAGAGAAAGAGAGTGTGAGAGAGAGAGAGAGAGAGAGAGAGAGAGAGAGAGAGAGAGAGAGAGAGAGAGAGAGAGAGAGAGAGAGAGAGAGAGAGAGAGAGAGAGAGAGAGGGAGAGAAAAGAAAGAGCTTAGTCCTTATCAATTTCCACAGAGAATGTAAAACAAAAGTCTGCCTGTCTGTTATCTCTCTCTTTCTTTTCTCTTTTTCTTTCTTTTTTTCTTTTTCTTTCTTTCTTTCTTTCTTTCTTTAGTTTTTTCGTTTTCAAATGTTTATCATCATCATCAGCTTCTTCTTCTTCTTCTTCTTCTTCTTTCTCTTTTTCTTTCTCTTTCTCTTTCCCTTTTTCTTTCTCTTTTTCTTTCTCTTTTTCTTCTTCTTCTTCTTCTTCTTCTTCTTTCTCTTTCTCTTTCTCTTTTTCTTTTTCTTTTTCTTTTTCTTCTTCTATTTCTTCTTCTTTTTCTTTTTCTTCTTCTTTTTCTTCTTCTTTTTCTTCTTCTTCTTCTTCTTCTTCTAATCCCAGGTGCTGTGTATGTATAATGCGTCCGTCCTCCAATACCCACTTACCATCCAATCACTCACTCACGCCTTTTTGTTCCTCTTTTACACTTTAGGAGTTGCCATTAAAGTCTCACACCCTCTCTCCTCCAGCGGCTCTGCTCCTCAACACCTATCACCATCCCCACCTCTATGTCTTAACGGCTCAGAAACATCAGGGTGAGAAGAACATGCAGTCCC
>JAPQNM010000006.1:2173986-2178986 GCA_029783475.1 Metacarcinus magister | reverse complement strand
TGCAGCTGCAAACATTATCAATTCCTCCTTTGCTTGAAGTTCTTGTAATGTTAACATATATCATCCTGTTTTCAATACTCTAAATATCATATTAGCCCTGATTAATTTTAACACTGTTTTTTTTAATCATCTCCAGAGATCATTCACCTTTGTTATAAAAGCATTCAGTTTGTAAAGTAAGAGAATTCAGTTTATTATAAGGTGGCAATAAGGGAGTGAAGAGAAACGTGCGTTATACGTTTATCCTTTCGCTAGGCCTTCTTTAAACCACTGACACGAATACAAGAACAGTATACCACTAGGGGAGGAGGAGGGCAGAATGGAGGAGGAGACAGGTCCATTAAAAAAGCGATGTGTCGTTGCTGTCCACAGGTGAGTCTCGTGTGAAATTGATTATACCTGAAACGAAGTTGAACGGACCTGACACCACCAGTTCAGATGTGCGATACCATTCCCGCAGCATGAAGCTTCTTTCCCTAACGGAGGGAAGGCAAAACTGGAGCACAGTTCTTGAGACACAGACATTGAGGTACAGGTGGTATAGAGAACAGGTACTGTGGCATTAAAAAACGGTTTTTTTACCATCCCTTTTTTTGTCCGAATTTGGGCAGAATTTCAGCTGAAGGGTCGTTAGTGTAAAATTCGACGAGTCACTAGCGCAAGCACTTTACTTGCGAGACTTGGTTACCGATTTTATTTTCCCGTATGGTTGGTGAGCTATTCAGCAAGTAAAAAGCAATGCTAAATTTGGCTGCCTAGGACATTTAAATTTAAACATATAAACTGTAACATATGGTGCAGCAATACACACATCAAATAGTCAATACTTATTACATTGCTATTTGTTTTGTATTGGAGTTACTGACATTAATAATTTTGGCAAGAACTCCTGTTTTTTTGTTACTTAAACTCTGACAACCACATCAAAATATAAGCATACGCAATGACCATCTTTGCACTAATCACACGATTCTTGTGGACTCTCTCTATAGCAAAGGAAAGGACCATCCGTGACACCTCTATACTTCGTCACGGTTCGTAGAGTGGAGGTATTTGGTGTCATGGCAAAGACTGATTATTTACAATTACAATTTAAAAATGGTTTAGGCTTTAATTAGTTTCGTCTGAATGGATTAACAAATAATGCTTGTAGATAATAAAGTTCAATATTTGTGAAGGGAATTAATTAAATAATAAACACAGGTTGATCACATGCCTTAGTGTTAGAGTAGTTTTTATGATGAAATATACTTAAGTGACACATTGTCCCAGTTCACTTTCGTCTTCCTGTCAGCAACGGCAACATTGCACCAACGCCGCCATCATGCAAGTTGTATCGCTGTTCAAAGAAAGCTTTCAATGAACCAGCAGCACTTTCATGGCCCTTACGACCCCCATTGAACACCTCGTGACGCTGAGCGAGGATCGTGTGCGAAGCGAAAATCAGAACCATATTGACGAGCCCAAGTTGGTGATCAATGGCAGAAGTTTGACGGCTGTGATCGACACTTTTCTAGCAGCACGAGCCTGCAAATGGAATTTTGGTTTCTTAGCTTAAAATAAATTATCCTAGTCAAATGTATTTTCTGTTTGACTGTTAAAAAAAAGCTGCAATATAAGTATGTATACATTTCATGTCGAACATAAACATCACTGCCGTGGTTTTCAATAGCATAAGTCATAGATTATTCCTGTTTGTTCCTCTACTCTATCTTCACAACCTTCACAAAGATCACATATATAATCTCCAAAGCCTTGCTCTCCTAGATGAGCCACCGGACATGAAAAGATCGAGCCTCCACTTAATTGATGGCGCCTTTAATGTAGAAGCAAGAGCGAAAACGAGATAATTAAACACGACCACGTCAGATATGTCGTAATCACTCGTCTCTGTTTAATGAGGCAGAAAGATGGTACATAAGGCGTCTACGCTTCATTAGTATTTTTTGTTTGCTCTCGTCGGCGTGAGATCTCATCACGATAAGGTGCAATGTTCTGCTGAGAGCACCGATGTAAAAATATAACTTATATGGACTTTAAAGGAAAACGAAAACCATGGTTAGGAAAATGTTCCGCATAGATAACAAGTAATTGGGACACACAAAGTTATGTTTTATGACAAACATAACAAAAAATACACAACCTATAAAAACAAAATGAGGCAGCATTTTTTTATGTCGTTTGCTCCTCTCGCAGCGCGTTCTGTTGGCGGCCTCGTAGAAAGACTCGCTTTAGGAGACTTATAGTGCTGGCGATATTAAGCTTCCTCGCCGCGCCCCAAACAGTGAATATTGCACTGCAAACCTCGTTCTCTATCTGAGGATAAAACTGCTTTTATTAAAATTAGGCAATGGTGAATAGTTTACTGTTCCTTGTATTACTGTGTTTCTTCGTGTGTGTGTGTGTGTGTGTGTGTGTGTGTGTGTGTGTGTGTGTGTGTGTGTGTGTGTGTGTGTGTGTGTGTGTGTGTGTGTGTGTGTGTGCGTCCGTGCGTGCGTGCGTGCGTGCGTGCGTGCGTGCGTGTGTTTGTGCGTGCGTGCGTTTGTGCGTGCGTGCGTGCGTGCGTGCGTTTGTGCGTGCGTGCGTTTGTGCGTGCGTTTGTGTGTGTGTGTGTGTGTGTGTGTGTGTGTGTGTGTGTGTGTGTGTGTGTGTGTGTGTGTGTGTGTGTGTGTGTGTGTGTGTGTGTGTGTGTGTGTGTGTGTGTATATAGATAATAGACTACATTTAGTAGTTACTCTTGTGTAGTTTTATCTGTGTGGCATGAGCATACTACTGCAGGACATGTACGTTTTGAGTATGAAGGATCGCTACATTTGAGATTCAAGTGTCTGAATCTAGTGACAGCAACACTTACTCAAATTCTTTATAATTGATCTATCTATAATTTGTATCCAAATGTGGTTGCTGTGTTAATGTTCGCGATGATATTATCTGATAAATGTTCACAACTTTCTACCATGTGCCTGAAACTCTGCAGTCACTAACTAAGTATATCTCTTAACAATATACTTCACCTAACTGTAGTGACTCTTTCACGTAAAAACAAAGCAAATCTTGACTCTTTCTTTCTAGCCAGAAATTGCAAAGTAAAGAGATGTCAATGTTCACCAGCTTAGGCTTCCATGTTCCTTCATTGACCAATACGTATTGTGAACAAGCATCCAACTTTAATGTTCACAGTAACCTAAACTAGACTGCTTGAAGACACGACCAAGCCTTCTATATATTGTTTTGATACCTCTTCCTCAGGTGGAATTTTAAAAAATTACAATATTTCTTTTATTGTATTATATTTATCTTTTCGTTCATAACAGCCTTTATAGCCTGATATCACTCTTGCATCATGCATCTGGTAACTTTGAGGATGTACATTCTTATTTATCAAAGAATGATAATCTATTTGGTATGGAAAACCCATATGTTTGTGCTTAGTACAGAGACAACCTGGGGCATTTAGAAGCCTATTCACATTTTTTTTTTTAAATTTCAAAATTCGAAATGACTGGTCAAACTCAGCTTGATTTAGCTCTGTGAAAGAAAAAGTCTTACTGAATGTTAGTTTTCCGTCTTCCAAAACACATCCGTTCTAAATTTTTTTCCACTCGCAATTTTCTTCCTCATTTATAGGAAATGCCAAAATCTTACCTACTAATTGGGATATATATTATTGACATCTTGTCTAAACCAATCGCTAAAATATGTTTCTATTTTTTAAGTGCCTTCTTGACTCACATTGCACCATATTTTTGTTTATGCTAAACAAGCTACTAATATTGAAAGTTCAAGCGAATCTGGTCTCATCTCTTCTTTCTGATCATGTTGTGCTCATTTAAAATTTTTTCCTTTACGAAATGTTATATGTCTATTCTGACGTGTCCACTGGAAGACTTACGATCTTAATAACTGCCTCTCCCCCACCAATTCCTCTATCGTTTATCAATCAACGCTCCCCTTTTCTTTCTGATGGAAACAAGTTTTCATTGAACTTATCCCAAGAAATGGTGATTGATCTAATCATGCGTACCATCAGCCTATAACTTATTAATTCCAAACTCTTCCACCTGCCATTCTGACAACCCCTCCTGTGTCAACCTTGTCTCTCCCTCCATCTCTCCTCAGTTTGCCACCAATTGCAGCTGCTGCAACCGCTACCATCGCCTATGGAAATGCTGGAGCGCTTGGGTAAGTAGGTGATTATTGGAAACTAGAGCTTATGTTGTACTCGCTGCTACATTCGACTAATTTAAACATCGTACGTTTCAGCTTCCTGCAGCCTTCATGGTAATAAGCCAGGCTGACAGACACCGTAGGAGTTCCGAAACTTATTTAATACATTTACAACTGTATAACAAAACAATCCAAGTTGTATTAGAGCTTCACAAACTTTCAGCAACAAAGCAGCCTATATAAAAATAAGAGACTAAACCACATCATCACCATCACCACCCTAACTTTCTTCATCCTTAGGACAAAACTGCACCCTCATGGCTCACCCGCACCACACCATCAACAATAGCTGGGCCATTAATTAAAAAAAACTCTTTTTGAAGTATCTTATCCCCAGCGGTGAGATAATCACAGGTATGGCAGGTGTATTTCCATTCACTGATTGCATCCATGTTGGTAGATTTTACATTAATGAAAATTATAAACATATACTCTCATTATGCAGAGACTCATCATAATCAAACACTCTGAAACATAATTATAGTCTGACAGATATAATAAATATTGCAGGACTGCAGATGGGGAAGATAAGCGGAAGGGAAAGGATCAGGTGAGTAAAATGAAAGCGGTAAGGGAGGGAGAAGAGGAGGGGTAAGGGGAAGGGAAAGGGGAAGGGGAAGGGAAAGGTAGACAAAATGATAACACTGGAGACCTTATTTAAAATGAATAAAGTAAAATGGCGATAACAAGATCAAAAATGACATAACGATGATATGATGATGATGATGATGATGGTGATGATGATGATGATGATGATGTCATATTTATCTTGA
>JAPQNM010000006.1:2163986-2171486 GCA_029783475.1 Metacarcinus magister | reverse complement strand
GAAAGTTCGGGATTGGGTAGGAGAGGCACACTGGCTGCCTACAAAAACTGTGGTTTGGAAGAGGAAGAAGAATAGAAAAGCGTTTCAGCAATTTTTAACTTATAATTCTCATAAACACGAATAATGACTGTCTAAAGAACTATCCGCACACAAAGAAGGAATTTACGGTCTAGCTTTATTTTTCGCCCAGTATAGAATATAATAAGTAATGTCAGCCGTTAAGAAGACACATGATCCTTGTCATTCATAGAAACTATCAAGTGTTTCAGACAGCGGCTGTAAAGGTTAACATGTGCATCCGTAGTGTAGAAAGTGATAAAATATTACATGCTGTACTGTCTTCATAGACCTCGAGGACGTCCATATATAATATCAATATAATATGCCTTCCATCATAAGGCAGCTCAGACGTGTTACGAAATAAAAAGACAAATAATTACAGCTTTCGTTAATAAAAAAGTAACTAATTACTGTTCAAAACGGAAGCATAATGATAAAATCACAAATACTCCATTGTATGCAACTCTCTCTCTCTCTCTCTCTCTCTCTCTCTCTCTCTCTCTCTCTCTCTCTCTCTCTCTCTCTCTCTCTCTCTCTCTCTCTCTCTCTCTCATTTAGTAAGGATGCTTTTGTCTCTATATCTATGCATCTAGCTGTCTACTTGATGAGGGAAATGCCAGTTACTGATGACACCGTTTAAAGGCTGCCACTCATCATACCTTCATGCCCCAAGAACGGAGTATATGAATGTATGTTTGTGTTATGTATTCATGTATGTATGCTTGTAAGGTGCCCAGATCGAATTGCCCCTCTGCTAACAACAGTAGGTGTCTTGACACTTTCTCTAATATTTTTACTCTTGATTTTTGCAACATTTATGGCCTTCGATCGAATTTCCAATCAGTGGAACACCATCTCTCTTCTACTAAACCTAATTTTCTCTTCCTAAATGAAACACAGTTGTCTGTGACTACTGACAGCAGCCCTTTCTTCCTCTTACTTTCTCTATCCTCATTTTCAATCCGAGGCTGGCTGTTGTGCATATGTGCGTAACGACATTATTTGCTCTCGTGCCCACAATCTTGAATCTTCAGAATTTTCTACCATCTGGGTAAGACTTCAATATCAATCTCTAATTAAATACATCTGCACTGTATATCTCTCACCTAATTCCTCTGACTATGTAAAATTCTTTGACTATTTGACTTCCAAAGTGGAGTACATCCTATCTCACTTTCCTTATGCTGAGATCTCCATTTTCAGGGATTTCAATGTTCTCCACCAGCTTTGGCTTTCATCTTCTTTCACTGACCAACCTGGTGAAAAAGCCTTCAATTTTGCTATTCTTCATGACCTAGAGCAGCTGGTGCACTTCCCTACCCGCATCCCTGACCACCTTGGAGACACGCCCAACATTCTTGATCTTTTCCTAACTTCCAACACTTCAGCTTGCTCTGTTAAACTTTCCTCTCCGTTGGGCTCCTCTGATCACAATCTTATTTCCGTTACCTGTTCTATCACTCCAGTGCAGCCTCAGGATCTGCCTAAGCGGAGGTGCTTCTGGCATTTCAACTCTGCTAAGTGGGAGGACCTATGGCAGTATTATTCTGATTTTCCTTGGGATGATTATTGCTTCCATGTCAGAGATCCTTCTCTTTGTGCCGAACGCATTACAGAGGTATCTCTGGCATGGAGTTATACATTTCTCATACTTTCTCTAATGAATCTAAAAAGCTCTGGTTTAACTCTGCTTGTTCTCGTGCTGTCAATGATAGAGAGGCGGCTCACAAACAGTACCGTAGTCATCCATCTGCTGAAACTCATGCCCTTTATATTTCTGCCCGTAGTCATGCCAAATCTATCCTCCAACTTACTAATAACTCTTTCATCAATTGAAAATGTCAAAATCTTTCCAATTCTAGCTCGTGATTTCTGGCATCTAGCCAATAATATCTCCAACAATTTTACTTCTTCATCTCTTCCTCCTTTACTTCAACCAGATGGCTCCAAAGCTATCTCTTCTTGCTCTAAAGCTGAACTCTTCGCTTAAACCTTTGCTATCAACTCTACTTAGGATGATACAGGGCACATTCCTCCTACTCCTCCACTCTCTGACTGTTTCATCCCTAAAATTATAATTCTTCATTATGACGTTTTCCATGTCTCCTCTGGCCTTGATTCTCGGACGGCTTACGGTTAGGATGGAATCCCTCCTGTTGTTCTCAAACACTGTGCCTCTGAGCTCGCTCTATGCCTGGTCAAACTCTTTCGTCTGTATTTCTCTACTTCTACCTATCCTTCTTGTTGGAAGTTTGCTCACATTCAACCTGTCCCTAAAAAAGGTAACCGCTCCAATCCTACCAAACTACCGCCCTATAGCTTTGATTTCCTGCATTTCTAAAGCCTTTAAGTCTGTTCTTAACAAGAAGATAATGAGGCATCTATCAGCTCACAACCTTCTCTCTGATTGCCAGTATGGTTTCCGTAAAGGGCAGTTTACTGGTGATCTTTTTGCTTTTCTAACTGAATCTTGGTCATCCTCTTTTAGGGACTTCAGTGAAACCTTTGCTGTCGGCCTTGACATATCGAAAGCCTTCAATAGAGTCTGGCATAAATCTTTAATTTCTAAACTACACTCCTACGGATTCTATCCTTCTCTCTGTACCTTCATCTCCAGTTTCCTTTCTGCTGCTGTAGTGGACGGTCACTGTTCTTCCCCTAAAACTATCAACAGTGGTGTTTCTCAGGGTTCTGTCCTATCACCCACTCTCTTTGCATATTGGGAGTAACAATAATCGCACTAACTATTCAATGAACGGTACCGAACTTCTTAAAGTTAATGAAGAAAAAGACCTGGGCGTAACTATTAGTAGCGACCTCAAACCAGGCAAACACTGCTCAGAAGCCGTTAAAACCGCTAACAAATTAATTGGTTTCATTGGCAGAACCTTCGAGTTTAAATCTGATAAAGTCGTCCTGACACTGTTCAATTCCCTCGTACGTCCGCATCTCGAATATTGCGTTCAGTTTTGGTCACCTTACTATAGAAAAGACATTGTAAAGCTGGAGAGAGTCCAAAGACGAGCCACAAAAATGATTCCGCGACTGAGCAATAAGCCATACGAGGAACGACTGAAGGAGCTCAATCTGTTCAGTTTAGAGAAACGTAGATTACGGGGAGACCTAATAGAAGTTTTCAAAATGATTCGTGGTTTCGATAACGTCAATATAAGCGATTACGTAATTGTTGATCGGGAAAGAATCACAAGAAACAATGGATTCAAAATAATCGGTAAAGCCTTCAGATCGGAAGAATCTAAACACTTTTTCTTCAATAGAATAGTTAATGTATGGAACTCTCTCCCAGCACAGGTAGTCAACAGTAATACGATTGAAACTTTTAAAGCTAAACTCGATAAGTACTTGACGACAAAACCTAACTTAACTTATTACCCGCTTGGTTAATATAATTTTGTGATAGATAGTCTTTTTCTTTCTTTTTCACACTATACTATCAAATTTCCTGCGCAGTTTTTATTACTACTACTGCGCAGGTGTTTCTTTAACCACTTTTTTTTCCTGCCGGCGTTTGCCGGAGGGAGAGGTGGGTGGGGAGGAGCCTTCCACTTTACTATCCTTTACCTCAGACTTGTAGAGAATATAGAAGTAGAGTAGCTACACAGGCAACCTTGTAAGGCCCACCAGGGCTGTTGTTGCCTGTTATTCCTTTGTATTCCTTTGTATTCATCAATGATCTTCTAAATCTGACTCAATGCCCTGTCCACTCCTATGCTGATGATACTACCTTGCATTTTTCAACGTCGTACAACAGACGCCCAACCCAACAAAAATGAAGTGATTCAAGGCGAGCTGCTATAGGACGCCTAGCTTTTGATCTTTCACTAGTTTCTGATTAGGGCAGAGTAAATCTGGTTCTGTTCAATGACTCAAAAACTCCATTTCTACAACTATCTACTCGACATAACCTTCCAGATAACTATCCCCTCTTTTTCAATGACATTCAACTTCCCCTCTCCTCCACATTAAACGCACCCGGTCTATCCTTTACTAAAAATCTAAACCTACAATTTTATATCTCTACTCTTGCTAAATCAGATTCCAAGAAGTTAGGTGTCCTATGGCGTTTGCGTCCATTTTTCTCTCCCTCACAGCTGCTTGCTCTATACAGGGGCCTTATCCGCCCATATATGGCATATGGTTCTCATGTCTGGGGGGATTCAACTCACACAGCTCTATTAAACAGGGTGGAGTCTAAAGCTTTAAGACTCATCAACTCCCTTTCTCTAACTGTCTGTCTTGATTCTTTAAGTCACCGCCGCAATGTTGTATCTTTATCTATTTTCTATCGCTATTTTCATGCTGACTGCTCTTCTGAACTTGCTAACTGCATGCCTCCACCCATACCCTGGCCTCGTTGCAAAAGACTTTCTACTTCTACTCATCCTTATTCTGTCCATCTTTCGTATGCAAGAGTTAACCAGTATCTTCACTCTTTCATCCCTTACACTGGTAAACTCTGGAACTCTCTTTGTCTGTTTTTCCACCTACCAATAACTTAAACTCTTTCAAAAGAGGAGTGTCAAGACATCTCTAATGTTAACTGGACCTGCACCCCTTGCTTCTATTTATCCTACTGTCCTTTAAACAGATTCTGGCGACAAGCGGGATTTTTTTTCCACGTATTTTTGTTTTCCTTTAGCCAGTACCCTTTTAATGTGAAAAAAAAAATGTAGGTGTCCATAACTATAACTATAACTATATATATATATATATATATATATATATATATATATATATATATATATATATATATTTATCTAAATATACATACATACTTTGTTCTTATGCACAAATTGACGCATTAGCTACAGCAGATGATTTTGCAGTTGCACAGAAAAAGCTAGGAAGTGGGTTTAAAAAATAATATGAAGATTATATGTAATGTTTAAAAATTATATACTAACATGAAATTCAAGTAAATGATGTAGTAATAGAATGTGTCCAAGAATACATTTTCTTAGGACTGAATATTGCTGTATATCCACACCATGAAAAAAAAAAAAGAATAGGGATGTGATGGAGTACTTTTGGTATGAAAAAGTAATCGACCACTATCGCTGAAGTTAAAGGTGTATAATGACTACATTCCACCAGTTCAAATGTATGGATGAAAATCCTGGAGTCCTACGAAAGCCTTGGAACAAAAACTTTAGTGTCCATAGGGGAATGGAGAGAATAATTTTTGGCATAGCATGGACAGATAAGACAAGAGTATAATGGATTAGAGAGCGGACCAAATTTTAAGAGATCGTGAGTACAATGAAATGAAAAAAAAAGTGGGCATGGAGAGGACACGTCACACGACGAACATAAATAGATGGAT
Organism: Metacarcinus magister; assembly: GCA_029783475.1. Lineage (NCBI taxonomy): Eukaryota > Metazoa > Arthropoda > Malacostraca > Decapoda > Cancridae > Metacarcinus > Metacarcinus magister. The sequence continues at coordinate 2,166,082 of JAPQNM010000006.1, read as the reverse complement.
TGTTAAAGTATTAGAATGGCAACTCATGGATGGTCAAAAGAAAGCAGGCAGACAAAGGACTTGATGGGTAGATGAGATAGAAAGTTTTGCTTGTATAACCAAGAATAGATAACCAGCTGATATATATGAATGGAGAAGGTTGAGAGAGGCCTTGGTCTTGCAATGGATCCTTAGAGGGTGAGAATGATGATGCTGATGATGATTTTCTACCACTTACTACTCCTGTATCACTCACTTCTTTCCATTTAAATTGGAATATCATCACAAAACATACCATATAAATCATTCAGATAAGGAAAAAAACGTAGTTACCCAGCTTATGTAATTCATCCCGCGTCTTAAAGGCCTAAAATTACATTCATAATATTTTTTCTCCCCATTTTATGTTCATATTACATACAACGATACTTTACAAACATGGCCTCCTTCCTTATTAAAAACGTTATGCCTAGCCAAACAAGAAGTATTGATTTTTACCTCATTTACCTTACCACAAACAAGATAAATTTACCTCGGGAACAAAATTGGAGTTTATTGTTTGAAAACCTCTTGATATCTCTTTATAGAGCAAATTGGGTTCTTTTTTGCCATAGTTCTTTATGAATTAGAATTTTTTGAGAGAGTGAGGAAAGTCCATTAAAAATAAGTAATAAAGGTAGACTTACACCACGCCAACAGTCAATTATTTAAAGCATAATGATTACGTTTATTTTTTCAGTAATTTATTATACCACATCTATCGCATTCTTAGGATCATCGTTTGTTGCCTTGTATTCAAGAACACCCAACACAACTGTTCTTTTCTTTTTCTTCTCTCTCTCTCTCTCTCTCTCTCTCTCTCTCTCTCTCTCTCTCTCTCTCTCTCTCTCTCTCTCTCTCTCTCTCTCTCTCTCTCTCTCTCTCTCTCTCTCTCTCTCTCTCTCTTCCTGTATGGATTATTTGCACATCCATTACGACCCGACTACATGTTAGCAAACACTTTCAACAGTAGAGGTACATGTCTTTTTTTCCACTTTCTTCTATTATCACTCTTAGTTATAATTTCCTATTTTCTTTTTTCCTTTCTCTCACATAAAATGTTCCAATACGAGAATTTGGTTGTCTTCATGAATCCTCTCTGCGTCTCCACATTTAACATCCATCTCCTCCATCATCCTCATGCCTAAAAACTTTGCTTTTCTTCGTCCATCATCATTCCATCAGAACCTTTATCTTTAGGTCTTCCTTAATTTCACTAGGCTCATTAACAACCATTGTATTTTTGCAGAGGGCTTCAGGTACTCAACGTTTGAAGAAGAAGGACTCTCTTTCATCTTTGTATGGCTCCTCTTTCTACCTACGTAAAGTAATTGGATCCCCTTGTCTTCTATATCTACATCTCGGCGAGACGGGCACGCGGGTGCTCGAGCTCTGCTTATTTTTCCTTCGTGAGTAATATTTGCTTGCTAATGTGCAACTGATATTTAATTTATTTTTTGCTGTTTTTGGTGTGTGTGTGTGTGTGTGTGTGTGTGTGTGTGTGTGTGTGTGTGTGTGTGTGTGTGTGTGTGTGTGTGTGTGTGTGTGTGTGTGTTTTTATATTAAAAGGGTAATGGCTAAGGGAAAACAGAAATAAGTAAAAAAAAATCCCGCTTGTCGCCAGACCCTGTAAAGAGGACAGTAAGAGAATAGAAGCAAGGGATGGAGATCCAGTTAACATTAGAGGTGTCTTGACACTCCTCTCTTGAAAGAGTTCAAGTCATAGGCAGGTGGAAAAACAGACAAAGGAAGAGAGTTCCAGAGTTTACCAGTGTAAGGGATGAAAGAGTGAAGATACTGGTTAACTCTTGCATTAGGAAGATGGACAGAATAAGGATGAGAAGAAGTAGAAAGTCTTGTGCAGCGAGGCCGCGGGAGGGGGGGAGGCATGCAGTTAGCAAGTTCAGAAGAGCAATCAGCATGAAAATAGCGGTAAAAGATAGATAAAGATGCAACATTGCGGCGGTGACTTAAAGAATCAAGAAAGTCAGTTAGAGGAGAAGAATTGATGAGACGAAAAGCTTTAGACTCCACCCTGTTTAAAAGAGCTGTGTGAGTTGAGCCCCCCCAGACATGTG
>JAPQNM010000006.1:2136486-2141486 GCA_029783475.1 Metacarcinus magister | reverse complement strand
TACTTCTTAAGGCACCATATGAAGACCTAGGACTTCTACGTAAGGCTGGCGTGCTCCTATATTCTGTTCAACCTCAGCCTGCACCTGAGCCTCACCACAGTTTGTATTAGCATAGATGATCGGCTATTAAATAGGAAGAGGGGCTTAAATGCAATATCCCCTCGACCCCTCTAGGTGCTGTCGAATTTTATCTATGTAAAACATGGCTCAATATAGGTGTGCAATAATACACTAACCCAAAGTAATTAAAAGCAATAAGCAAAAATAAATAAACAAAGCAAATATCATCATATAATCCATGAAGATATTGCACAACATGAAAATGCGCATTTCATTGGTTGTTCAGTTAGGCCAATTTCTGGAATAAATGGTGCAGTTGCTGACTAAGTAGCCAACGTGTCGGGAGCTCCGTGTGATTCAGATTCAGATTCAGATTCAGATTCAGATTCAGATTCAATTAATTTTGCTCAGACTTTGTAAGCAAAGTATGGATCACAGTTCCTCATATCATTTCAATGATAATTACAAAAAAAAAGAAGAAATAAACAGTAACATATCAATAATAACAGAATCCTGAAGTAAAACTCTTAAGTGAATTACCTAAACATTATATAGATAGCTCTCAAGAAATAGGAAATATTGGTCAAAATGTTTGCATTTTTACTTTGCATCAAAGTAGTATATTTATTCAATGTTGGGTTATTTCTATAATATGGAATATATCTGACTGTCACTTCCTCGTAGTGCCCCGTGGGTAATTCTAACGACAGCGGTAAAGCTACGACAAGCATAGCAAGCCGGTAGCGGATTTATAACCTGCTCAAGAAACACAAATGGAGCCTCGGAACGGACTGACCTCTCGGCAACGACCCCGGATTGGAAATGGACTACTGAAGGATATCCGACTAAGCGCAATTAATGTTTCCACTCTAAATGGAAAGGAAGAGGAGGTGGTGATGATGATGAAGGAGAAGAGACTTGATTTACTGCGTGTGTGCGAAACTTATTCATGACAATTACCAGCTGATATACAAAGAGAGAGATCAAGACAGATAATACGGAGTGGCATTTATAATGAGTCCGGAACTAGCAAATAAATGAGAAAAAACAATGTACATCAGCGAGAGAATAATCTCAATAACTATTAAACTCCCTGCAAGAAAGATAACCTTAATCCAAGTATATGCGCCACATCAGGGGAGATCACAAGAGGAGAAGGAAGATTTTTACCAAATGTTACAAGACACAATAGACACAGGACCAGAAGGATATATAATAATCATGCGGGATTTGAATGCGCATGTAGGAACGAACAGGACTGGACTGTTTGAAGTATTGGGAGCATTTGAAGTTGGTGACAGAAACGGAGATGGAGAATCACTAACTGATTTTTGTTTTTAAGAAATGAAATGCCTATAATGAACACTTACTACAAACACCAAGAAAGCCACAAATGGAGCTGGTATAGATGGAACGGTGAAGCTGGGGATTACACAGAAAAATCTATGATAGACTTCTTTATAACTAACATCAAAAAATTGTTCAGAGATGTCAAGAGTTTACCGTCGATATCACTTGACTCTGATCATAGGCTCGTTCTTGCCAAGCTGTTAATGAAAAAACCTCAAGGACAAAGGAAGGTACTGAGAGAGAGATTCTGCTTGGAGAGACTCAAGGAACGAGAGACTGCTGAAGAATTCCAGTTGAAAATAAGCAGTTTGAAGCCAGATGAAAATTACATTGTTCAAGACATAGAAACAGAGTGGGAAGACTTTAAAAGCAAGGTAATTACTGGAGCCAGAGAAGTAGTACATACAAAGAAAATCCGCGGAGGGAAGAGAAAGAAAACCTTATGGTGGAATGATGAGATAAGAACACCTTATTCAGGAAATGGATGAGAAAAAGGAACGTTATTACTAGAGCAGCATACATTGAGGCAAGAAATGAAGCAGAACGTATAAAAAGAGAAGCATAGAAGCAGGCATGGGAGAAAATCAGTGATGAACTGGAGCAGAACATGCAAGGCACCAGGAAACTAATATATAGCATCGCTAGAAATTACAGAAAAAGAGAAGAACCTACTGCAGGAACCATAAAAGATAAAGAAGGAACGTTACTCACTGAACAGGAGGAAATAGATGAAAGATGGCGAGAATATTTTTCAGACCTGCTTGGAACAAATGAAGAAATGCAACATCAGGAGCCTAGTAAGGAAGAAATTACTTATGAAGAGGATGTAGACGAAAATAATATTAACCGTGAAGAAATTAAACTGGCACTAAAAGAAATGAAAAATGTAAAGAGCCCAGGATGTGACAAAATACCAGCTGAGTTGCTAACTGGAAGTGAAGATATGATTGCCTGGCTACATAGATTGTTTTCACGAGCTTGGACGGAAGGGAGAAAGTACCCAAGGAATAGGGCAAGGCAATAATATGCCCCATTTATAAAAAGGAAGACAGAAGCGAGTGTAAAAACTATCGAGGAATATTTTTACTTTCCAACACAGGAAAGGTATATGAAAGGATACTGGAAAAAAAGACTAAGGAGCACAGTTGAGGGGGTATTGAAGGAATGCCAGTGTGGTTTCAGACCGAATAGAAGGGTAATGGATCTAATCTTCACAATGAGAATGATAATGGAAAAGTGCTGGGAATGGGGAAAGGATCTTTATATGGTATTTATTGACTTGGAAAAAGCCTTTGACACTGTCCTAAGATCTAAACTCTGGGAGGCTCTGAAAGACCCCATTTATAGAGCATCACCATCACTGATTAGATCTATAAAAAGTCTTTATAAAGATTGTTCAAGTGCGGTCAGGTCTCAATGAACTGAAAAATGGTTCAGAGTGAACTCCAGTGTAAAGCAGGGTGGAGTGCTATCACCTCTGCTATTTAACAACATATATATATATATATATATGGATAGATATATTAAGAGAATACACGTGTGTGAGGATGAGGCATTGGTCCTGACATATGCAGACGACGTAGAAATAATAACAAGAAGAGTTACAATATTACAGGAGGTGTTAAACAAATGGAACTCGGAACTGGAGAACGCGGGTATGAAAATAAATCTAAGAAAGACCGATGTAATGATGGTGAGTAGGCAAAAAGATGATATTGAGTTGAGATTGGGTGACGCTGTACTGGACCTTGTAGATCACTTTAAATACCTGGGTGTTGTGATCAATGAAAAATGCAATACGGAATTAGAAATGAATAACCGAATAGCTACGTTCTCCAAGAATGTATGGCTAATGTACCCACTATTAAAAGAAAAACACATATCTGCCAGAGTTAAAACAATAATGTACAAAACTATCCTAAGACCATTGTTAGTATATGGTTGTGAGTGTTGGGTACTGACAACAAAACTAAAAAGTAAAGTGCAGGCGGCAGAAATGAGAGTGTTAAGACTAATCAAGGAAGTGACGCGGCGAGACAGACTAAGAAATGATGACATAAGAATAGAGCTAGAAGTGGAACCAATACCTATATTTATTGAAAGAAATCAGCTAAGATGGTACGGCCACGTCATACATATGGATGAAAATAGAACACCAGTGAAGCACTACAAGTGGACTCCAGCCGGCAAAAAACCCATAGGAAGACCCCGGAAAAGATGGAAAGACGCAATACGCGAAGCTGTAGGTACTTAGGGGGAGACACTGGAGTATGTGGAGATGGAACTGTACGCAGACAGACAAGAATGGAGGGCATTCACGAGGCACCATGACTGACAGGAGAAGCCCTACCTGGTGTATGGTGAGAAAGGTGAGAAAGAAAAAAAAAAAAAATATATATATATATATATATATATATATATATATATATATATACATGTGTGTGTGTGTGTGTGTGTGTGTGTGTGTGTGTGTGTGTGTGTGTGTGTGTGTGTGTGTGTGTGTGTGTGTGTGTGTGTGTGTGTGTGTGTGTGTATATATATATATGCTTTCCACTAAAACAAAGAAAAAGTACACCTCACAAATGACTTGAATAACGGCGGAGGAAAAATACAAAACGGAACTCAAAAACTTTATCCGTTCCTCGACGATGAAATGGTTTTCGAACCATTTGATATTTTACGTGTTTTGCCGACGTGCATTGTGTGTGTATATGACGGGACGGTGCCGCAAGAAGGCCCCAGACATATTGTGTGGAGTACAAAGAAAGCCATGAGTGCTGGTGGGGAGGAAAGCAGGGAAGGAAAGGAGGAAAATAGAGGGAAAATGAGAGAAAAGAAGGAAGAGAGGAAAGTGCGTAGGAAGGAGGGAGTGAGGAACGGAGCTAAGGAAGAAGACGAGAGCTGCCAAAGTTGGTATAAGAGGAGACTTGTGTATTGCCTGGAGGAGGAGGAAGAGGAGGAAGAGAGGAGGAAGAAGAATAGGAGGAGGGGAAAGAAGAAAAGAGGAGGAAGAAAAGGAAAGAGGAGAAAGAGGACAAAGTGGAGAAACTTAAACAGAAATTTCCCTCAAAATTTTGGCCGCGCTCCACGTCCCGGAATTACTGAGGAAAATTGAGAGTTGATCACCTGAGAGAGAGAGAGAGAGAGAGAGAGAGAGAGAGAGAGAGAGAGAGAGAGAGAGAGAGAGAGAGAGAGAGAGAGAGAGAGAGAGAGAGAGCGAGAGCGAGAGCGAGAGCGAGAGCGAGAGCGAGAGAGAGAGAGAGAGAGAGAGAGAGAGAGAGAGAGAGAGAGAGAGAGAGAGAGAGAGCGAGAGCGAGAGCGAGAGCGAGAGCGCGAGAGCGAGAGCGAGAGCGAGAGAGAGAGCAAGAGAAAGAGAAAGAGCGCGCGAGAGAGAGAGAGAGAGAGAGAGAGAGAGAGAGAGAGAGAGAGAGAGAGAGAGAGAGAGAGAGAGAGAGAGATATGGGGATGATTATTGCTTCCATGTCAGAGATCCTTCTCTTTGTGCCGAGTGCATAACAGAGGTGATTGTCTCTGGCATGGAGTCATACATTCCTCACACTTTCTCTAATATTAAAGCTAAAAGACCCTGG
>JAPQNM010000006.1:2131486-2133986 GCA_029783475.1 Metacarcinus magister | reverse complement strand
TGGGCCCTTAATTTATTTTAGATTGCCTTTAAAAATGTATAGAAAACTAAAACTAGCAAAGAAAACAACTCTTTGTATGATAGACCTAGCAAAATATATATCCAAGGGATGGGAAGCTCAAATTTGGCGGCAGGGTGCTCGGAGAGGCAATAAGCTGCAATTTAACACTTTTATGAATAACAAAATGCGGAAACAGTATTTAGTATTTGAAATATTCTTCCTGGAAATAAAACTATTTTTATGTGTATTAAAATACATGCCATGAATATCCTTCAACTCTGATTTATCAAATTTTTCATTGCTACTTACAAGTACAAACATATTTCATCCAGCACTACCCCTTCACCCCAAACTCATAACCATTCTACACGTAATCAACACACATTACAGATTCCTCGACATAACCTAACCCTCTTTAGGCACTCACTGATGTTTAAAGGCCCCACTATTTGAAATAGTATTCCAGAACATGTATGCGTATGTGTTATTCACCATTACCTTACTCGAAGTAGCTCAGAGCTTATAGGGTAAGGCTAATAGGTCTCACACATCACACCTCCCCATCCCCTTGCTCAAGGGGGACAGTAACCGCTCCCTGTTAGTGAAAGATCCTTGGGTATGTGTGTGTGTGTGTGTGTGTGTGTGCGTGAATGTGTGAATGTGTGCGTGTGTGTGTGTGTGTGTGTGTGTGTGTGTGTGTGTGTGTGTGTGTGTGTGTGTGTGTGTGTGTGTGTGTGTGTGTGTGTGTGTGTGACTCACCACGGACTTGAGGGTCATGCATTTCAATTCTTATCGACAGCTATTACATTCCTGGAGAGAGCTTAATGATCACTTTACTCGCAGCCCAATGAGTGGGTGAGGTTGTTTCTTTTCACACACCACACGCCATCTACTAGCTCTAGGATGACAGAAACTGAATATTCTTAAGTGAAAGCTTTGCATCTTCTTTCTGTCTGTCTGTTTGTCTATCTGTCAATATTTTTGTCTGTCTGTCTATCTCTGTCTTTCTGTCTGGCTATGTTTGGATACAAGAAACAGCGACTGGCTCTGCGAGGATACACTGAATGAAGGTTAGTGCCTCACTCCCTTTGATATACATGTTGTAGACAAGGCAGCCTTGCGCCAGGTCCCAAGACGACCAGGTGCTACCATAGGACGGCAAGGAAATGAAGGGGAGAGGAAGCACCACGAGTAGCAGGTGGAAGGAAACACCTGGCTACTTCAGCAGCCGTCAATGAATTCCGTTTTACAGAGACTTGTGGAGGGCATGATGGTGACACTCAATCTACACTACACTCTAAACACTAGACACAGGTATTCGGAATAAATAAGACAAAATAAACCACAGGACCATGGAGACTGGAATAATGAGTCACTTTGTTTCAATCTGATTCCAATGCAAGTTTGGTTGGTGTATGCAAATGTACAAACACAAATGCCTTAAAGAAAAATCTACAGGTAGAATATATTCAAACTGCAACCAGCTCTTATGCACATGTGCCCCACCCGCAACACACACAAACGCACACACACACACACACACACACACACACACACACACACACACACACACACACACACACACACACACACACACAGCCTGGTCCTCAATCTTTGATCCTCACAACAACTGGTCGAGAAGGTCCAAAAACGAGCATGCATGGACATCCTGGGCTCTGCTTATGGAGACTATGACAGTGCTCTCTCCACTTCTAATATACTAGTATACTCTAGTGTACTGTGAAGCATGAGGAGGCCCTGAGGAAATTCGGGGAAAGGCCTCTTAAAGCATCCACGACACCTTCATCTGATCCACCCCGGATGCCCCTTCCCCCGTTCGTGCTACCCGACACCGGAACTTACTAACTCCAATTAAAGCACCGAGGATTGACCGTTTTAAGAAGATCGCCTTAAACTCTGTGTAGATTTATTTATGTTCTAGAACAATGATTCCTTTGAACACACACACACAAACACACACACGCACACACACACACACACACACACACACACACACACACACACACACACACACACACACACACACACACACACACACACACACACATACACACACACACACACACACACACACACACACACACACACACACACACACACACAACACACACAAACACACACACAAACACACACACACTCACACACACACACACAGGTTTATTAAATTACTTCACCAGGCTTCCATGTATACCAAATATATAACAAATCGGGTACACGCATTAAACTGAAGTAACAATACGCCAGTGACGCTGTCGAGACGCCAAAGGCAAAGTATAAAACATACCCTCAACGGATCAGTTACCAGACAGGTTGGCATGTTGGTTGGTTGGTGGTTGATTGTCTATCGTATCTACATCTAGGGGACACACGGGCTATCTAGAGCCCGTCAATGTTGTGCGTTGGTAATTACGCAGCTAATGTGGCGGTGGGTACATTGTGCACACTTCTATTAGTGTAAACAGTGTGGTTGCAGCGACAA
>JAPQNM010000006.1:2118986-2126486 GCA_029783475.1 Metacarcinus magister | reverse complement strand
AAGAAGAAAAATATACATACGGCATCCCACAATATGCATCCTAATATGCAATTACTGACTGGCTGTCATATGGAATTACAATCGTTAATCAGCGGAAACAATTGGATATTTCATTCAGCATAACATAGATGCTTTGGCACTCACATGTGCGGAAGCCAAGAGGATAACTCACGATCCCTTCTCAAACACTATAAAAAAAAACTTTCATCATGACTTAAACCTAGATAAAACTGTTATATAGAAAATAACAAGCGATTAAGAAACTCATGATATAAACTTTTTTTTACCCCAACAATACAAATGGCCTTTACAATGTTGATTGTGCAATCTACGTCCCTGTAGTGCAAAGAGAGAGTTTTGCCTCCAAGAGAGCAACATCTTTTTCGAAATACAATGAAAAATCTGGCTCCTGAACTGTGCTTATTAGCCACATGGTGATAGCACCGAGTCCTGTGTATTAAACCATTACATTGCAAGCTTATAAGAAAGTCGCTTATGAATATAAAGAAACACCCTAAGCAGTGAGGTGCTGTAACATAAAGTGTGACGACATACAACGTTGTGTTCAGTGACCTGCAGTTAACCGTCACACGGGATAGACGCCGTGCGGGTGTCATTACACCCTGATGAGGCTTATAATCAACTACACTAACTTCAGTAAAACAATGTTTGTTTGATATATGAAGAGTTAACATGGGGGAACCAAAAAAATGTTTTAGTATCGAACCAAATTTGTCATATTGAAGCGCCATGTAGGAAATTTACAGTAAAACATATAAATGGTTAGATAAATAATTGTGGTTACTATTTACATATAGTGTTCGCTAAATGTTTCCGTTACAGGTACAACTGATCAATTATTTCAGTCGTACAGTTCCGTCCCATCAGTGTGGGTGGTGTACATTTTATATAGTATTATGTCCAATTTATTAGTTAAAATTAATGCACATTCTAACAGCAAGTAATATAGAAATATTGTATTTCAAAAAATATTTTTTTTAATGAACCGTGAATGAATGAAATAATATTTTTGAATATGCATGATGTGGAAAATTACCTGTTTTCTCCCCTCTCTTGTTTCATGTTATACCATGTAGGTGCATACCTAAGCTGATCCTCCGTCCACTCAACCCCCTTTCCTCTCCCTACCATTGCATTTTGATCCTCCTGCCACAACCGCTTCTCCTCGCTTCATGCTCCAGGATTTTTATACCTCCTCCACCCTTTAGCTTTCAAAGTCATTTATTACGTTGCTAAGCTTCTCATCCAACACTGTGCCAAAGCAAGAATTTCCACCACAACTCACGTGCAGGTCTTCTCGTCTCAACAATACTCTTGTTCTTGCTTGCCACAGACTTAAGTGTGTGTGAGTGTGTGTGTGTGTGTGTGTGTGTGTGTGTGTGTGTGTGTGTGTGTGTGTGTGTGTGTGTGTGTGTGTGTGTGTGTGTGTGTATATATACGTACATGTGTGTTCACCATGGTCTGGAGGATCATGGGTTGGACTCGCGATCGTCAGCCATTACCCTCCCCGAAAGAGTTCAGAGCTCATAAAGACGATTCTATGGGTAAGACTGAGACCTTTCACACATCACACACACCCATCCCTTGCTCAAAGGGGACAGTGACCATTCACTGTCAGTGAAAATCCTGAGCAAGATTCGAACCTCTGTCTTGCCGGGTGGTGGGGGTCGATGTGTGTGTGTGTGTGTGTGTGTGTGTGTGTGTGTGTGTGTGTGTGTGTGTGTGTGTGTGTGTGTGTGTGTGTAAAAATAATAATAATAATAATAGACGGTTTATTAGGAAATGCAGCCATAAGCTGAAAATATATATTTTAAGATTGCTTAATTCTAAATGTGAGGAGTGGAAGACTTTGTTTCTTCTTTACATGAGAGTATTCAGACAAATTGTTAGCATAGTGATAGGTGGTATGTAGTGGGTCGAGTACAGTCAGGTGGTGGTATGTCATGGGTCAGGTCAGGTCCGCTTCGCGACCCTATCCACCCGGTGTGTGTGTGTGTGTGTGTGTGTGTGTGTTTTGTTTACCTCCCTCGATTTTTCATCGATCACTGTGGCGACCTCTGTTGTCTTATTTTCTCGCCTTCTACACTCCTTTCTGATTTGTGTTTCTCTATCGTCTTGTGTCCTTATAACCTATGTCATTCCACCCTTCCCTCAGCGCGCTATCACTTCCATCCTCATACTCGTTTGAACTAACACCTACTACGTCTCCTTTTCCATTAGAAACATTCGAGGCGTCACTATAAAAATTTTAAAACCTACACCAAATAACAGGCGAGGCAAGTCCATCTGTGCCTCCATAAGCCTACTGGTGCCAACGGTTAATGACATCGAAAAAAAAATAAAACTTAGAGACGACCTGCTTATTCTTCCTTGACTCATTTTCTTCCCTCCTTTAACCTCTAAGAAAATTATTACCACAGCTTTTTAATGTCAAGCTGGAATTCTAATGTGTTGTAAGCACTGAAAATCCCTTTATAGGGAATGACCTGTTCTAGTACTTTCCCACTATACTTAGGGGACCTTATCAAGCACTGAAAATAGGAAAATAGGCGTCACTAATTATATGGGTACTTATCGATCTAGGTATGCATGGGAGAGTACAGAACAAATGTCAGCCAGGCATGAAACAAGTAACAAATTCTTCTAATAATTTTCTTTTCCTGTCAGAATTGAGAAGGAATAGAAATTGATTTAAAATTATAATCATGCAATGGAACAATATCCTCGCTCACTTTCAACGATGAGAGTTTCCATTAAATGAACATAGCCTCGTCCTCCGCACTGAAGCGTGGAAGAAAAAATTATGTAAAGGAAAAACACTCAATGGTAGCAATAGAGCGCAAAGTAACCATAGTCTAAGCCACGAAATCCTACACCAGTGGTTCAGTTTGTTCTCTCTTCTCCACCTCTCTGAACAAAGTATGATACTCTCCGTAGTCCTTATCAAATGTAATTCCGATCTAGTCTCTGATTTATACAGTGACCAGATATTAGACCTGAAATGTCATGCAGTGTTCGCTTTACGGAAGGGGTTTCCAATCGCCTTAGTCCCCTGCGGAACTATGGAATGTTTTATGGTGGACCATGACGGAAGTTAATCAAATAAATGCTTGAATTAAAGTGGAATTTCCATATCAGTTGAGTTAAAACTTATGTTTACAATATTCATTACTAATAATAATCAAACACATAAAACTTACATATAACAGGGACCTCGGATATATGTTGGTTGGGAGGAAAGATGAGACAAAAAAAAAATTTGGAACTTCTTTACCACTCAACATATCTTGCCGTTCCTGATTATAGCAAAGTTTTCGTGAATTCTATGTCACGCCCCTACATGCTAACCGACGATGTCATACTGCAGCACTACTGGAGGACTTAAGTCCGGCAGCTGAGAGGGACACAAAGCTTATCAAGCCTACCTACATACCTCTCCTACATTTGCCAGCGTCTGTACTCCACCAACACCGGCGCACGCACACGGCGCCTAAGCAACTGGCTCGTCGTTTGGACTCCCTCTGGGTATAAACCTTTTATATAATAAAATCAAAATCCTTACCTTGCAGTATTCGTGCCAATCGGGCCAACTAGGCGGTATTGCACATGCTCACTTTTCGTCCGCAGGCGTAAACATCCTAAGCAGTGACCCTCCCCCTTAAAAAAAATAACAAAACGCACGCCACAGCCTTACGTCCCTCACCACACACGGATAACCACTGACTACCTCTACCTCGAGGCTCTGACGGAGTGACGGTCTGACCAATGGGCAAAGCGTCATCTATGAAGAGCGTAGAGAACTACGCCAGGTTATTTGTAACGGGGACTGATGTAAGATTTTAAGGAGTCAGAGTATCTCATAATGAATGCGAATTTCCAACTATTATCTACATATCAATAAAAATAGTTAGAAAATTGTCAAATCAATTCTTCACCTTTCTGGCTCATATAGGTAGAAGTTTCATCCTGTTCTTTCCATCCTCCTGAATCATTGCTCGTGTCCATGACTCCTCCGTTCCTCCGAGACCACCCCAATGAGGTTGTCATCTTTGATTTTAGTGTCAGGTTGGTTTTTTAGCGGATAATGTGAATGATATCTACATATCTCATTAACCCTAGCAAAACTATATTATCTATAGTTACAAAGATCGAGGGGATTATCTAATTACCTCTAATCACGAATAACGCGTGTGGCAACATCAGTCAGGCGGGGCAGTAAGTTGAGTTGCCATGACGTACCAGGATGCCGACCGGGACCTTTTCTCCACCGTGGTGTCGAACAAGATCCAGATGGATCTTGGTGTCGAATAGGCTGCGCGTGGCTATCAGCGCCGCCCTGTTTACTGTTGTCTTTATGGAGGAGGCACTTCGGAGGATGATAAAAGTGACTCGTTGCCCTGCACCAACGAGTCAAGGCGCAGTGTCAGCCGTCTCATTCCCCGAGACACCAACATGCCCTGGGACCCAGTGACAGGTGGTTGTAGTGCCGCTCTGGTAGAGAACAGCCAGTATTTGGTGAATGGCAAACAACAGCTGGATGTTGTCTTTCGGAGAGTCGTGATGGAGGGCGTGCAGTGCAGCATGTCGGAGTGCAAGAAGGAGTGCAGTCAGCTCTGCTTGGAATGCGGTGGTGTACGGCGGAAGCCTGTGTGCTACTATAAAGGCGCGGTCACACGAGCGTTTTTTTCGGCAATTATCAAGCCGATTGCATCCCGCGCCGGTGATTTTGCAGGCGGCGGCGATGGTGGGGTGGTCACACGGTGCTGGCTTGGTACTCGCCGATATTTCAGTGAGCAGCATCATTCGGTGCTGAGCCGAGCCGGAGTAGTATATATTTCATCAAAACAAAAGCGGACACATGTTGTCAAGATGGCCTCAGAGGCTCCTAAATATTTAAAGCACTTAACCTGCTCAAACATCTCACCATTCAAAGCTACATTCATTCTCCTCCCATCCACGAGCCTTGAACATTTCATCACTTTACTCTTACTCAAATTTACTCACAGTTTCCTTCGTTCACGTACTCTTCCAAATTCCCCTACCAGTTGTCTGAATCAGCCACCAGTGCAGTATCATCCACAAATAATAGCCGATTCACATTCCATTCTCTACCCTGAACATTTACCATACATAAACCTTCACCTAACATTCTTGCATTCACCTCCCTTACACCATCCATGTACAAATTAAACAACCATGGAAACATCACACACGCTTGCCGCAGTGCTACTCTAACAGCTAATTAACTAATTAATTACCTAAACAGGTTAGGCTCCTTCCTAAAATTTCCAAACTTATTGAGGAAGAAATTAATAATAACAGTAATATAGAGTGATAGTCATTAAAGTAACTTATTGGATCTATCAAAGTAATTTATTCTATCCTTTACATCTTTGATAAACCAAAAATGTATAGGTATGTGTCTAATATACATCTGCAAGGTCAGTTTCAATAGGAAAATAAAAAAATGAATCATAAAATTTTTTTTTATTTGATTTATATTTCACAAAAGAGATGGATAGATATTGTGAATTAAAACACAGAGAAGAGTACTGAGAGTGGTAT
Organism: Metacarcinus magister; assembly: GCA_029783475.1. Taxonomy (NCBI): domain Eukaryota; kingdom Metazoa; phylum Arthropoda; class Malacostraca; order Decapoda; family Cancridae; genus Metacarcinus; species Metacarcinus magister. The sequence goes on along the minus strand of JAPQNM010000006.1, from coordinate 2,120,900 downwards.
GAATGTGTATTGGTTGATGGGACTATTATGGACACCAGGTTGTGGCTTATCCTCAACTGACAGGACAGTGACCGGTAGGATTCTTCTGAAAAAAAAAGAAAAAAGAAAGAAAGAAACATATATATAAATATATATATATATATATATATATATATATATATATATATATATATATATATATATATTTATATTCCAGCTGAATTTTCATATATACATACATATATATATATATATATATATATATATATATATATATATATATATATATATTTATATTCCAGCAGAATTTTCATATATACATATATATATATATATATATATTATATATATATTTATATTCCAGCAGAATTTTCATATATACATATATATATATATATATATATATATATATATATATATATATATATATATATATAGTATATTCCATCCTAACCTAACCATAGATAAATCATCTTCAAAACATACTCATCCTTCTGGATGATGGTTTGATGTTTGTTTAACATTTGAAATAAAATGTTTTCATTGAATGCACAGACATGTGATCTGTTTTCATTATTACTACCAAAACCAAAAACAATTCTGAAAACTTAACCTAGAAAAAGATGACATCTGGTAATAAGTAAATAAGTTGCCAATCAATCCTACCCTCCGTTATTTTGTGGTGCTCTGGTTCTCGCGTTTGTTAGGTTAAGTTAGGTTAGGTTAACCTAGGAAAGGGTAGATGAGATATGTTAGGTTAGGGTAGGTTAGTTATTTTAGATTAAGATGTGTTAGAATATTTTTTGTTAAGCTAGGTTCAACAGATTAGAATCCTTATTTAATTGGTTTATCTAAAAGAAGGATAAGAAATTTACAGTCTGAGTTTACTAAAAAAAATAGGGGTTAAGACAACCAGATATTTATTAAAATTAGAATCTATCTCATAGGGGCAATTCTTACCTTTCGCATAGATTTCATATCATTCTATGTTTTTTTAACCTCATATAATATTTTTAGAATTTCTTACCTGTTGCTAAATAGCGAAGTGGCAGACTGAGACGTTCAGCGGCAGTCACAGCTTGACGCATGTTTGTCCTTTTTTTGCCCCTCACTGAGACGTAGCCAGTGCCTGAAGGTAGATTGATCCTCCTGTCTCAGCTCTCTCAGCAGTCGAAAGGCTACACTTTCCTCTATTCTCATCAAGAACCACTAACGACTCCATAGCCTCTTCTTTTTTCTCTCTTCAAGTTCCTGTTTCTTTTTCAAGAAATATTATCGTACACCTCCTCCACGTTTGTCTGCCAGGTTGTGCTGATGAATTTTACCCTTTAAATGCAGATTTCCACCTAAAGTAACTCTTCTACAGCACTGTTTATGTGTCAGGTGGAGTTGTGTATCTCCAAAGTATTGCCCAAACCGAGAATATTAAACGAGCATGATCGTCTCCTCGAAATTAGCCCAAACCAGCAATTTCAAGCCGTGTTTTCGCCCAGCAAGTGCAGCCGGCTGGACAATTGCCGAAAAAAACGCTCGTGTGACTGCGCCTTAAGTGCTCTGCACACAAAAGCTGCACCCGCAGTGCCCCTTTCTCCAACCGAACCGTTCGTGTAGTACAGACGGGCGGCTCGGGTGGAACACGAGACCACCACCGCTAGCGTCTCTTGCAGGGTGTAACGCCTTGAGTCGGGCATAGGGACACTTGGTGGTAGTAACGAGCGATGGCGCCCAAGGTGGTGGTGAGAGGCGATCCGGGTCGCATATTCACCAACTGCAAGCGAGTACAGTACCCAGCGCGAGAACGGCTGGCGCAAGGCAATTAAGGAGTAACTAACCAAACTTTATTAACTAGGCTAAACATTCTCTCTCCCTCTCTCTCTCTCTCTCTCTCTCTCTCTCTCTCTCTCTCTCTCTCTCTCTCTCTCTCTCTCTCTCTCT
>JAPQNM010000006.1:2108986-2113986 GCA_029783475.1 Metacarcinus magister | reverse complement strand
AAGAGAAGTAATTTGGTGATGGAGCTGTTAATTAAATGATCAAAACAGAACTGAAAATCACTGGAATAAAAAATAAAGTTGTTTCCTTCACCATCTGTTTTGCCGGTGTAAGTACGTAGGTCAGTGTAAGAGCAAGTACTATTAATCATAACAAGTCGTTGTAAAAAACATGCTTGAAGAGCGTGAATTTCGTCGAGTGGTGTAGAAGGACAAACATAGATGGAACACATTGGGAGGTAAAGGAGAGCGTTTACCCCCTCACACAATTTCCCTAGAAATCCGGGCGTGGTATGTGGAAGGTAGGAGAGGCGATGTTCTATATAGAGACATGATGGAACCAATTGTTTACTCTGTAACTTTCCGTGAGGTTCAATGGGCAGTAGCAGCTGATGGGTCGTTCCTTACGGGGTAGCTGGTGAGCTTTGGTGCCCGTGCCGGGTCGTTTCTAGGACTCAGCCAAACAACCCGGACGGCCGCTGTTCATGACGAAAATACTCTCGTCCATAAATTTAGCCACATTGTCACATGGCGCCACTCGCGCGGCAGTTTCCGCACGAATGAGTTTCCCTGAATAAAGCAGAAGAGTAATCCACGGCGATCGCTTGCACTCACTGCGTTCATCCTTATTACCGAAAATTCAGAAGACAAGAATTATTATTCTAAGCGCTAGTTATTAATTTTTAATGTTTTTTTTTATTATAGGAGTTCCTCATAAATGAATAAAAAAATATATTGTGACAACACAAGTCCGAGAAGAAACTGGAAATTAACCACAAATGTTGTGGTTGCTCTGGCATTATGAAAAAACATATACTGGCACATAATTCTTGAACATTCTACGTTAAATTACTAATTTCTTATTTATTTTAGCACAATTACCAACGGATTTTACGGTAAGGAGATGGCTTGGGAGCAGTTGACAAACACATTCGTTACAAATAAAAAAGAAAAAGGCAGCATGAAGCTCACGAGACGAAGCCTGACGATGGTGGGCTGGCAAAGGTGGAAGCTGGACAGACAGACAAAAGAAGATAAAACGATAAAAAAGCAGCACAGTCCGCCACGGCAAAAATTTCCTATTACCTGCGAAGTGATGGCGGCCCAGATAGCGGCGGCTGTGAGATATCCGAGGCCCTCCCTCCCCTCACGCTGGGGGATGGGGCTGCAGCATAACTCCGAGAGGCGAGGCGCGCTGTAACCGGACGAAGTAAGAAACGTTTTTATGGTCTTGTTTCTCTGATATTGAGACGTGGAGAAGCGCGGCACGTACCTTCCCCAGACACGTTTTGCCTTCAACACGCCAGTGAAGGCTTATTTCACAGTTACCAACCACCTTCATTCTTTATTCCATTGAACTAGATGAAGATGCCGAGGAAAGCGATATGCAGAATAGTAGTCATGTACGACCAGGACAAGTAAAGCAGAAAAAGTTTACTGCAGGTGATCTCGGCACGAAGAGTCTCTGAAGGCTGCTGGCTGCGCCCCTAAGAACCTCACCAATAATATACTATGACTACTAACAGGCGCAGCCAATGTAACCTTCCTTCTGTGAACTACCCGCACCATACACCAATGAGGTCTAGTTTTACCCGGGCAGTTTAACTCGGCAGTGAAGAATGGCGCTGGGCTGTACTAGACTGGACCTTAATGTTCTGGAGTTCTGGAGATTGAGGCCCCCGCCGGGAGGGTCTTCGGACAACCAGAATATTGACATAATTGGCTGTGTCGGGCGCCAATTCCTCTCGGAAGCTCGAATTCATCTGCTGCATCAATGTGTTATCCAGTAAATGCGTAGGTGTTATAATGTAATTAATGGACGTCAAGAGACTTAAACCATTAGAAATGCAGACAGGCGAGGCAATGCAAAAAACATGAGGGTTTTCCCGCACGCTCACCTCTTCCTTCCCTGCATGAGTTGGCTGACCAAACTTGTGCCGCCCACTTCTTGTCTTGATCTGCTGACACGCCGAGAGGAAAAATAACTGTATTTATGGAAGGGAAAGGCGGGAACACAACGTTTATGTATGAGTATTTCCTTCTTGGACGCTCAGTTCTTCTCTTCTCTCCTCTGTCCCTCCACCATGCCATCGCTCCTTCCTTCCGCTCTTCCCTCTCCACATCCATCCCATCGTCGACTCTAAATTTCTTGTCACATATTTATCTTAGATGTCTTCTTTTCCTTTCCTTCTCTTCCTCTTAGAAACTTTCCTGTATCAAATGTGTTTGTATCATTATATGTATATATGTATGAATGTATATATGCACGTATGTATGTATGTATGCATGCATATACGTAAATGTGTATGTGCTTATGAATTGATCTATGTATGTATGCATGTACGTATGCATGTATGTATGTAAATGTATATGTGTATGTATGTATGTATGTATGTATGTAAATGTGTATATATTAATATTATATATAATTTTAGTATTATATTAGCATCATATTGGGGAGATGGTGGCCTAGTGGTTAGCGGTCGGGCATACCAGCTCAGGGTCCCGCGTTCGAGCCCCGGCACGTGCTGGTAACTTTTCTTTGGTAATACCGCCGAGTGTCCTAAGATCACCCATATGCTGCCATAACACTATCCTCGACGGGACTGCAAAGCTATATGCGCGAGGAGCTTCCGCTGGCAGCATGAGCCTCTCTATATGAAAAAACGAGGCGTCACTTAGAAAATCTAACCCGTGCTACTAACGGGCGGAGGACGACCATCTAAGGCCACGGGTAAAGGATAAAAATTTTTATAAAATAATAAGAAAATATTAGTCTAACTTCAGTTATTGAAATATTACTAAAATCTATAATAGGAAAGAGCATCAGGGTACATTTAGATAAGTACAATTTGATAAAGGAATCTCAGCACGGGTTCAGTAAAGGTAGGTCTTGCTTGACAATTTTGTTTTATTTTTATAGGAAGGTTTATGAAACATTAAACAGTAATGACAGCTACGACATCATTTACCTAGATTTTAGTAAGGCTTTTGACAAAGTACCAAATGTTAGGCTTATAAATAAAATTGAATCGGATGGAATAGATGGGAAAGTTCTTAATTGGATTGAGTCTTGGTTGGGTAATAGACACCAAAGGGTCACCATTAATGGCACCACATCTGAGTAGGCAAAGGTAACAAGTGGGGTGCCACAGGTGCAGTACTAGGACCATTATTATTTGTAATTTACATAAATGACTTAGATAATTGTATTGACAGTGACATAAGTAAGTTTGCAGATGATACTAAAATAGATAGGAGTTATTAGATCACATACGGATGTAAAAGCGCTGCAAAAGGGATCTAGATAGAATGAATGATTGGGTGGGTAAGTGGTTAATGGAGTTTAATGTTAATAAATGTAGTGTAATTAATTTGGGTAGGGATAACTTAGATCATAATTTCACATTACGCAATGAATCCCTCAAAAAATCAGACTGCGAAAGGAGTTTAGGGGTAATGGTTAGCTTAGATCTTCGACCTAGAAAAGCGTATTGGGGCAAGGAACAGAGCTAATCAGGTATTAGGATTCATTGCTAAGAGTGTCAAAAGTAGGAGTGCAGAAGTTATTCTGAAATTGTATTTAGCACTCGTCAGATCACACCTCGATTATGCTGTGCAATTTTGGTCCCCATTTTAAAGGATGGAAAATGACAATGATGAAAGCAGGAAAGGCCAACATTACTTACGAGAATAGATTAAAGCGACTTCATCTACACTCGATGGAGAGACGTAGAGTTAGGGGAGATCTTATCGAGGTATTCTAATGGTTTAGGGGAATCAATACAGGGGATATAGATATAATTTTTATGGTAAGCAAACAGGATAGAATGAGAAGTAATGGGCTTAAGCTGGAAAAGTGTAGAATTAATAAAGAAATAGGAAGATACTGGTTTGCAAATAGGGTAAGTGATGATTGGAACAAACTTAGTTATGAGGTCGTCAGTGCAGAGTGGATAGCAAGTTTTATGAGAAGATTGGATAAAGTTATGGATGTGGATACCAGGTGGAGTTAGTCTTGAGGGATGGATTAAGGGAACTAGCACGTGTAGGCTGCCAGGCCTCTTGTACTTCCTCATTTTCTTATGTTCTTATGTTCTTCTTATGTTCTTATGTATATGTGTGTAAGTATTTGTATGTATATAAGTATGTATGTATGTAGGCACATATATATGTACGTATGTATGCATTAATGTATTTATGTAAATGTATATGTGTATGTATGCATGTATATATGTATGTTTGTATGCATATATGTATATATGTATGTATGTATGTATGTAGATGTGAATGTGTGTATGTATTTACGTATGTATGTAGGCATGTACGTATGCATGTATGCATGAATGTATGCATGTATGTATATATGCATGAATGTATGTAATACTAATAATGTTAATAATATTAATTATAGTAATCATAATAATAATAATAATAATAATAATAATAATAATAATAAAAATAATAATAATAATAATAATAATAATAATAATAATAATAATAATAATAATAATAATAATAATAATAATAAACAGTTTATTGATAAGAGTTGTGCAGCCCAAGAGCTGAAAATATATAGTAGGGAGTGTACATAGGGATGGGGTTGAAACATAAATAGTAACAATAATGAATAATAATTGTAATAATAATAATAAAAGAAAAAAATAATGAGATTAGCAAAGTAAAACTAAATTTAACACTAAGCACGTACTTATTGATTTAATATTTTCACCACTGCATGTATGTATGTAAGTATTTTTGTATGCATGTATGCAAGTATGTATGTATGTATGTATATATGTGTGTATGTATGCATGTATGCAAGTATGAATATATGTATGTAGGTTGATAGGTAGGTAGGTTGGTAGGTAGGTAGGTAGGTAGGTAGGTTTATAGGTAGGTAGGTAGGTTTATAGGTAGGATGGTAGGTAGGTAGGTTTGTAGGTCGGTTGGTAGGTAGGTAGATAGGTAGGTTTGTATGTCGGTTGGTTGGTTGGTAGGTA
>JAPQNM010000006.1:2096486-2101486 GCA_029783475.1 Metacarcinus magister | reverse complement strand
GCGTTTCAGAATTTCACCAATTCACTGATGATTTAGTGTCGCGGAGTTTGGGCGTTTGTTCGTCAAATAATGCTTTGCTATTTCTCATTCCAGTAACACGGTGCGGGACGGATTTCAGCACCCATATTGACGGTCCGTGAACTGATTTTAAATTACCGCGACATTTCTCAATTAAGAAGACAGTAATGAATTTAACTGAAGATTCAAGACTTACGAGACATGGTGAGGACTCTAGTTCCTTCTCTTCCTCCATTTCTTCTTTCTATTTCTTTCTCTTTCATTTTCTCCTCACCCCTCTTCACTCGTTTTCTCCTTTCTCCTTATATATTTTCTCTTCCTTCTCCTCTTCCTTCTTCTCCTCCTTCATTTCCTCATCCTCTTTTCCTTTTTCATTCGTTTCCTACAGCACTTTCTCTTTCATTTCTTTTCTCTGTTTTCTCCTCACACCACAAAAATCTAGAAAAAACGCAATTGGACAGAAGTGGAAGTTATACACCACTGGAAAATCTGAGCGTTTTTCTTTATGCGACATGTAAAGAGAAGACGCTTCTTTTAGGACGCAGCACCACAACTAGCAACCACCACCTATGCCTTATCTACCACAATCACCACCAACACATTAGCCTCCCTTCATCCCTTACCATCCATCTTCGCCTTTCGCTAGTCACCCACCATCCTGATTATCGTTAACTATGGATGGAAATAATTTTATTTGTGGCACTCTGACTCCTTACAGTGAAAAATCAAGCTTCGTCGCCCCTGGAAAGGCGAGTCGCAGAATTCTCGGCGTGTGCCTTACCCTCCCTCGTCACCGTCGCTCAAGTCTGGGCCTTTTACACACTCTTACTGCACAAACTTTCACGCAAACTTTCTTCTCCCCGCATGAAGTGATGTCAGTCACATCAGAAGGGAGAAGTCAGAGGGATGTCAAGGGTCAGGACGCATGCGCAGACAACCTTACGATCATAAAACCGTCGCGACTCTGCCTGTTGATTCAGTATCTCCTGATGTTCCGCGTGGGTTTGTAGCGCGCCGCCGCCCCTCAGTTCCCCAGCTCCCACACGCCCCTCGCTCTACTCGTCCCCTCGCGAGTGTGGCCGCATGATCACGCCTTTCCCCTCATCTTCCTTCACCTCATCAGAAACCAAAAATATGCGTGGATGCTAAAGATAATTAGTCTAGTTTCACTTAGTCTAGACGAAAACTTTGGTGTTTTAGTTAAGTTACCCCTGCGGTGTGTGGCGGGCCAGTGGTTCGCGATGGTCAGGTGTGGTGGTCACGTGGTGATATGGTTCGCCCCGATGGCCCTTCTCCTTCATCAGGTGACTTGTGAGAAAGGTGAGTGCTGGTGGTGGTGATGATGCTTATCTTGTTGACGGTGAAGTTTACTCTGAGAGAACACTGCCATGAATGTTGGTGAGAGAGCATGATGATGGTGATTGTGATGGTGGTGGTGGTGGTGATGGTGTTGTTGGTGGTGGTGGTGGTGGTGGTGGTGGTGGTGGTGGTGGTGGTGGTGGTGGTAGTGAGCTGATGGTGGCAGTAGAAGAAATATTAAGTCATATATGTGATGGCGAGAGAACTGACAGAATACCCAATGGAGACGTGATGCAACCTGAATCTGTTTGCTTTTATTCATGTCGCGCTCCCGTCAGCAAAGAGAGAGGAAAAAAATAGACAAAATAATGCAAAGCACATTCATGAATTCTCGACCTAAAATGGAGGATGAGATAGTGTAATTTACTTTGCTGGAATACTTACCGTGCTGTTCCTCATGTCACGTCTAGTGCCACCGGACAGTTTCTGAAACAGTGAATCGGAATGACATTAGTGATGAGAGGGAAGTGCGGCGCTTGAATGACAAGAATATACATATTTTCAAACCCCCATGTTGAACTAATCAACTTCATGTAACCACACCTACCAGCCATCCCACGGCTCCTGTCGCTACCATTAACACAATCTCCTCTTATTCTTCCTCCTCCTCCTCCTCCTCCTCCTCCACACATTATCCTCTCCATCTATATTAGAACTCATCAACTTCAACACGAAATACCAACGAAATGTCATCATCAGTATTCGAAAAACTACGAGCTCATGCATGCTGCATGAACACACACAAACACACACACACACACACACACACACACACACACACACACACACACACACACACACACACACACACACACACACACACACACACACACACACACTCAAATTCAAACTCACTAACAAACATACAACAGACATTTCTTCATCATACACTATATAAGTACGTAAACACAACAACATCGTAGGATTTTATCTCCACACTCGCCCAACCTCAACACACCATCATAACATAACACACTCTACCGTCACCACCACTCCTCCACGCCCACGCCGCAACGCTCTTCCAGTCCCCATCACAGCGGCAAGCCAAACACGACACCACAGCTTAATCAAACACTCCACACACACACACACACACACACACACACACACACACACACACACACACACACACACACACACACACACACACACACACACACACACACACACACACACACACACACACACACACACACACACACACACACACACACACACATCTATTATTGTCAACAAGAACGAAACATAATTAAGGACCACAATTATATTAAATCAAATACAAATTGAAACAGCAAGTACTAATAAGAATCATTAAGTAATATTAAGGTGTGGCGATATAATAACACACTGAATATAGAGTTTATACATTTCCACACACAAAAAAATTGCAAACAAAAACATATATGACACAAACGCACATAAACAAACAATCCGTCGCCCTACAATTGTGTCCCTCCACCACTTGCAACACCATCTTACCCTCACGTACACTCCCTCCATCACCCACTCCATCATGCAACTCAACAAAAACAACATTTTGACTCCCGCAACACCACAGTTCGTTCACACACCCCTTGCAACATAGCATCTCCATCTCGTCCCTCCTCCATATCTCTCCCCGTATTCCTCCATTCCTTTCCTCAACATCCGTTCCTCTCCTCATACTCCTCCATCCCTTCCCTCCAGTTCCTCTCTCCCCATTCACGCTGCTTTCTCCCTCCCTTCCCTCTTCCTCCCAAGCACCACTCCAGGCTGCCACACCACCACAAGGCTGCTGCCCCACAAAACCGTTGCCAGTTCTATCCTTCGAAACACATATTCTTATCTAACACACAGCTAATAAAGAGGAAAATGAACAGCATGAGGCACTCTAAGAATACACCACAAAATGTGATTCTTATATACTTGAAAAAATCAAATTGTACAAATATTTACATAAAAATCAATTCGACAAAAAATACTGGCAATAAAATGAAAACAACAACAACAAAGAAAAAAAAACCAAATGCATGTCGAAATATTTTGAAGAAAACTCGACAGCTATGCAAATAACATGCATTTCTACACTGGCAACAGTTCACAACATGAAAGGACTCGACACAAGTTGCTGCTCCACCTCCCCTTCCCCCAGTGGCATATTTCCCATGAGTCTCAACCAATAACTTGCAAGTGTTCGCCTCCCTCGGCCTTCCAACACCCTCCAGACACCAGCCGCTGCATTAATACTTAGAAGAGTGAAACAAAACACGACTGGCAGTAAAGAATTTTCGGCTTTGGCCAGTTTTCTCAACCCTTAACATCGTGACGCCACGTTTTCTTCAATGATAATTACTGGCGACGGAAGAAAACGGAGGTCGGACCATAATATCGTGTGCATGGAATTTCGCCTCATAAATATCAATTGCATCGTGCAGACGTAAGGAGGAGGAGGAAGAGAAGGAGGAGGAAGTGGTAGTGGTGGTGGTGGTGGTGATACTGAATATGAGAAAATGAGGAAATGACAAAATTAAAAAGGTAAGAAATATTTAAAGACACGAGAAAGTTCAATGTATAAATGGATAGATAAATAAACAAGAAATATCGAAGAAGGGTGAAATGTCCATGAAAGAGAAAAATTTATCGCAGAGAGAGAGAGAGAGAGAGAGAGAGAGAGAGAGAGAGAGAGAGAGAGAGAGAGAGAGAGAGAGAGAGAGAGAGAGAGAATAAAAAAAAAAAAGATAATCCCATGTAATAATATACATAGGAGAGATAATTATAGCTCATACGACTTTATCTCTGTATGACAGGTCCTGATCAAAGGGCAAGGCAATTATGATTCAATAATATATTTTCGGGAGGGAGACACGGCGCCCGGGAAAGGGAGGGAAGGCGGAAGGGAAGGGAGCGTGGCGCAGGAGAGGCGTGGATGAGCAGAGGAAGGGAGGCAATGAGAAGGGGAGGGAAGAATTGCGACAGAAATGCTTCACAAATCATATCGAAAATAATAGAAAAGGCATCAATAAACGAGAATATTTATGAATGTTGGACGCAGGAAACACTTCCCACAACGGCTGCATGCTGTTCCCTCCCGCCAAACCCACACACATATCTTCACAACACATCCTTACTCACATCACACCACCATCATTCTAAGGATATGAAACCATACTCAACTATTTCTACCACATCAGCATCATCTTAGACAGACATAATACACCACCACCACCTGTAACAACAACAACAACAACAACAACAACAACAACAAACACAACAACAACAAACACAACAACAACAACAACAACAACAACATCTTCACATTCGTCTACAGCACCACAGACACATACACACACACAAAAAAAAAAATCGAACAACTCATCCATCACCGGTTTAACCACTGCACAATCCATTCATCACTTCAACAAGACTCATTGACGCTCAACAGAATGTGCTAAAAAAAACAGCAACACGAGACAGATGTAGGGAGGAGAAAAAATTCAATGTACCCAGATCAATATTTCCCCGGATATGAGCAGTTTTCCGGCTGGATTAGGTTTGCTTTTATAAACAGACTATTGAGGATTGTCGAGAATAACCCACTACAACTTCGACTAACCGCATATTTTTCACCAATAATCCGCTAGCCT
>JAPQNM010000006.1:2088986-2091486 GCA_029783475.1 Metacarcinus magister | reverse complement strand
AATTTGTAAACTCATCCTTCTGGTGAGGACTAAATCGCCTCTCATTGTGTTCTGAAGTAAGGGAGGGAGAGGGGAAGGAAGGAGAGGAGGCAGGATGGAAGGTGGGGAAAGGAAGGAGAGGAAGGGATATTGGTGGAGGAGAAAATTTGGACGCGTACGACTAAAGATGATAAGAGAGAGAGAGAGAGAGAGAGAGAGAGAGAGAGAGAGAGAGAGAGAGAGAGAGAGAGAGAGAGAGAGAGAGAGAGAGAGAGAGAGAGAGAGAGAGAGAGAGAGAGAGAGAGAGAGAGAGAGAGAGCGAGAGCGTGAGCGTGAGCGAGAGAGAGAGAGAGAGAGAGAGAGAGAGAGATGGATGAGCACCACATAAAAAAGTTCATTCAGTAAACACAATGGGGCAAGTGTTATGGTGCGAAGAATTACTTCCAATACTGCACTTTTCTTACCTTCAAGCCGATGAGAGCGAAATTCAGTCCGCGTGTGTGTGTGTGTGTGTGTGTGTGTGTGTGTGTGTGTGTGTGTGTGTGTGTGTGTGTGTGTGTGTGTGTGTGTGTGTGTGTGTGAGAGAGAGAGAGAGAGAGAGAGAGAGAGAGAGAGAGAGAGAGAGAGAGAGAGAGAGAGAGAGAGAGAGAGAGAGAGAGAGAGAGAGAGAGAGAGAGAGAGAGAGAGAGAGAGAGAGAGAGAGAGAGAGAGAGCGCTAAAGACTGGAATTATTGCATTAAATTAAATCCTTCACTCATTCGGAGTGATAAACTCACATAAACTTGATAGGACAAAGGAAAAATATAAACTTTTCAATATCACCTTTATCGTTTTGGATTTCCAAACGCTAAAGAGTCGGAGTGTTAGATTACAGCACTCACTCTCACCCCACTCTTGACCCAAAGCTCATAAACCGCAATTATGTTGACACAAAGAAAGAAAGGGTAAAAAATTTTGTTTAAAAATAATTTCCATATAATTTGTAAATCAGTTCTTAGTAAGAAATAAAACAAATGTAAAAAAAAAAGGAATGTAACCAAAAGATAACTTGTTGAATGATTATATGATATCTTCAATATTCCTGAAGCGACATGAATTTCATAGAGTAAAAAATTTATTTTCATGTACTACATATTTTACCATCATGCGGAGTGAAAATTTGGTGACAAAGCTGGGACCCGTGATTTGAAAATGCTAGGATAAAAGGCAGCAAAATATCATGTAATGCTTGAGAGGTATTAACACACGCAACATGAAGAGTTCTCCTTTTATTCTGTTTTCTGAATTTCTGTTTGCTGAATCATCTAGGGCTCGGGATTTTTTCAAATATTTTTGTGTTTTTTCTTTTATTTCAATTTTATTGCATCATATTGCTGTATTTAGCGGGAAGCATTCAGGAGGTAGGTTAGTCTTGTAAGTCATGGATTTTCTTCGCCTTTCCTTTACTCAAAATATAGAACCTCTTTGTGATGTGAGTCTTGCTTCTTTCGGATACTTTTATCACATAAAATATTTAAGTGGACTTTCTCGCTGCAGAACATTATCTGTTTCTGTATTGGAGAATGCTTTTCACTCTCACTTGCTCTTCTTATACTCAAACTATTGCATCGAATCGTATTGATAGCGCAAAGAAAATGTAAAAACGTTATTGTAATAACAAAATTATGAAGAAAAAACGAAACATAGGAAGGAATATTTGAAACAAGCCGTAATAGAACACATGTGTCTGTGTGTGTGTGTGTGTGTGTGTGTGTGTGTGTGTGTGTGTGTGTGTGTGTGTGTGTGATGTGTATGTGTATGTGTGTGTGTGTGAGAGAGAGAGAGAGAGAGAGAGAGAGAGAGAGAGAGAGAGAGAGAGAGAGAGAGAGAGAGAGAGAGAGAGAGAGAGAGAGAGAGAGAGAGAGAGAGAGAGAGAGAGAGAGAGAGAGAGAGAGATGAAAGTGAGACAGTAACGCGGTGAAGGTGTGGGGGGGTGGGCTACTAGAGGTAACAAGAAAAGCGAGATAGAGGGAGAGAAGAAAACACTATTACAGTAATTTTATGTGAAGTAATATTTCAGTTGTCAAATTAGGCTTCAGTGCACTAAGTTCCCCCGACAGTGTTTATAGTTACGCGTCGCCTGGGTTTGGCTCTGCACTTTTCCTTCGTTTGTCGGATCCTCGTCGTGCATCCGGACAGCCTCTCGATCCCCATTAACATCAACGATCCGTTTGTAATGCCTTATCTATATCAGTATCTCCAATATTTCCTTCATTGTTACGTTCCTATAACATGCACGACTCTATAGCAGAATTAATTCACCCAATCAAAAAAATATATAAACTGAGGATGAAGGAACAGTGGTTTTCGCATTTATGTGTCGTGGAAATTATTATTTTTTTTCAACAACGACAAGGAAACAAAAATTGTTTGTTATTGTGAGTCTGAGCAGATTCTTCAAAGTCTGTAATGTTCCTCGATAGTTCTTTTTTTTTTTGCTGATTGTTACTGTTATAATTTGTCTATATTCTATTAACTTTAA
>JAPQNM010000006.1:2061486-2063986 GCA_029783475.1 Metacarcinus magister | reverse complement strand
CAGAAAAAGCCAAAAAGGGCAAATCAATTGGATCCCCAGCCACGTTGGTATAAAAGGAAACGAGGAAGCAGACCACACGGCCAAAAACGCATTGTACCTCTCTCGAATCGCAAATCCAATTCCTCCTAGCATATTATGTCCACACTTAAAACATCAAGCGGCAAGGCGGCAAAGAAAATGTTGCAGCACTGGACTAGCCGTGGTTCATCAAGCTGATTCAGTGTTTTAGTGGAACCCACCGCTTGTCAGTTGATATGTAGGTAAATGCTGCCACCAGGTTGTTGAGTCTTCTACTACAGGCACACTGTAGAATTGTTGTATGGTAGCATATAATATCCAAAGTGGTGTGTGTTGCGTGTCTCCGATCACACTCTTATTTCCGTTACCTATTCTATCGCTCCAGGACCCGCCTAAACGGAGGTGCTTCTGGCGTTGCAACTCTGCTAAGTGGGAGGACCTAAGGATGATTATTGCTTTCATGTCCGAGATCCTTCTCTTTGTGCCGAGCGCATAACAGAGGTGATTGTTTCTGGCATTGAGTCATACATTCCTCATACTTTCTTTAATACTAAATCTAAAATCTAACTCTGCTTGTTCTCGTGCTGTCAAAGATAGAAAGGCGGCTCACAAACGGTACCGTAGCCATCCAACAGCTGAAACTCATGTTCTTTATATTTCTGACTATAATCATGCAACATCTATTTTCCCACTTACTAAACACTCTTTCCTCAATAGAAAATGTCAAAATCTTTCGAATTTTAACTCTTCTTGTAATTTCTAGCATCTTGCCAATAATATCTCCAACAATTTTTCTTCTTCATCTTTTCTCTCCTTTACTTCAACCAGATGGCTCCATAGCTGTCTCTTCTTTGTCTAAAGCTGAACTCTTCGCTCAAACCTTTCCTACCAACTCTACTTTGGATGATACTGGGCATATTCCTCCTACTCCTCCACTCTCTGACTACTTCATTCCTAAAATAAAAATTCTTCATTATGACGTTTTCCATGGCCTTGATTCTCGAAAGGTTTACGGTCCGGATGGAGGGTTTCATGTCGGTTCACCCAGAATACCGTTCGTACCTGAATCGTTGCGCTCCTATTCCCGTTCGCCCCGGGTTGTATCGCTCCTATTCCCGTTCGCCCCGGGTCGTCAAACCTAACCGAACATAACATAACATAACATAACATAATCTAACTTAACAAGTACGACTTAATCATATAAGTCCCTAATTTAGTGAACCGACCCTGGGCGAAACGACCCAGTGCGAACGGGAATCGGGACGAAACGACTCGATACCGGATGGAGTCCCTCCTGTTGTTCTCAAAAATTGTGCTTCCAAGCTTGCTCCCTGCCTGGTCAAACTCGTTCGTCTATGTCGCTCTACTTCTACCTATCCTTCTTGCTGGAGGTTTACTCACATTCTTTTGATATTCTGTTACCTTAACAGTCCATCTATTATTTTTCTGTTGCATGATGCGTCCACCCCGCGTCCATTTCTTTTCTTATAATTGTGGTCAATATATCCTCAACCGTGGTCTGCTCCCTAATTAATGATGATATCTTCCTATTTCTTCATGTTATGCCAAGCATTATTCTCTCCAATTCCTTTTGAGCACTTTCAGTTTTCATTTCAGAGCTTTCGTAAAACTCCAGGTTTCTGATCAATATGTTAGAACTGGTAGCACACACTGAATATCAACTTTTCTCTTCAATGATAGTTTTTTTTTTTTTCTTAAGAACATTGTGTTGTCAACCAAAAATAGTTCATCCTATCCCTATCCTTCTTTTGACTTGTTTTCAGACTCTGGTAATGCACCTAATTTTGTCCTAAGTAAATGTATTTCTGAACACAATCTATTATTTCATCATGTATTTTAATCGCATGGTCTGGTATGTAATTAATGAACATCACCTTAGTTTTCTTCATCTTCATCTTAAAACGGACTTTCTAGCTTTCCCTAGGCAATTGCAAAATTAAATGTAATTCATCTGTCAGTTCGCTCATTATAACAATATAATCTGCATATCGAAGATTATTCAGATATTTTACATTTACGTGAATTCATGACTTCCTATTTCATACTCTTAAAAAAAGAGCTTGAATTAAAACCATCGTGAACAGTTTACGAGAAATAGTGTCGCCTTGTCTGACCTCTTTCTGTACTCGTATCTTATTGCTGATCATATGTAACCTTATAGTGACATTATTTTCGTTATTGATGTCTTATAATGTCTTCACTTATATATCCTCTACCTCCTGTCTCCTGAGAGCTTTCATAACTGCTGAGGTTTCCACTGCGTCTAAGAAATTTTCAAAGTCTATGAAAGTTATGTATATTGGCTTAGTGTAATTTGCTATTTTTCAACTAATTGATTTAGGACATGAATTTGGTCAGTTGTTAAATAACCTCTTCGGAACCTTACTTGTTCTATGTGCTGGTTTCAGTTTAGTGTTGCAGTAGTCCATACTCCATACATAATAATACATTAGTAGGGTTG
>JAPQNM010000006.1:2051486-2053986 GCA_029783475.1 Metacarcinus magister | reverse complement strand
TATCAGCACAAATGTCACACATATGTACTATCGATATGTCTATCCAATCCACAGAAGTATACAGAGACACAGCTTAGTTCGTGCAGACTAGAGGACAGCAAACGTCACCTCAATCTTCACGAAAGGCGACATGTATGTTCATGTATTTAACATCTGTGGTTGGCAAAATTTTCGTAACCATGATTTTAGAAAAAGTGTTAGTAACTTTGAAATACCTAATTTTTCAAGGTCTCACACCATCTATATATAAAAGAAATAAGTTTATTTAATTTATTGACTTTTTTTATAATGATCTTATTTTTGCCAACAGCAACAAATCTCTAGACATTTGTGTATCTTTGTTTTAAAAAGGCACTTGATAAAGTTGCCCATAATAAATTAATGTTAAAGGTCAAGCAACTTAAGATCGCGGGTAATGCGCACGATTGGATCAAAACCTGGTGATGCAAGGGAAAAAACAGAGGTGGCTGACTAGGCAGCAATCACTAGTCATGTCCCTCAAGATTCAGTTCTTGATTCATGATTTACATATGTGATATAAATTTTAGAATGATTAATTTTCTTACTAGTTTTACAGACAAAAATATCGGAAACCCGATAATCTCATACCACGACAGCCAAAGCCTCCTGGAAGATTTCCAAAAATTCTCACTATTTTCTGAAAGTTGGAAGATACCTTTTAACGTTGACAAGTGCAATCTTCTTCATGTGGGAACAAGAAACAAATATTTGAGTATGATATATATATATATATATATATATATATATATATATATATATATATATATATATATACATGCATACATACATATATATATATATATATATATATATATATATATATATATATATATACATATATAACTTTTTTTATTTACATTATAAGGGCAGTGGCCAAGGGAAAACAAAAACACGTTAAAAAAAAAATCCCGCTTGTCGCCAGATCCTGTAAAGAGGACAGTAGGAGGAATAAAAGCAAGGGGTGGAGTTCCAGTTTATCATTAGAGGTGGCTTAACACTCCTCTTTTGAAAAAAGTTTAAGTCATAGGCTGGTGGAAAAACAGACAAAGGAAGAGAGTTCCAGAGTTTACCTGTGTAAGGGATGAAAGAGTGAAGATACTGGTTAACTCTTGCATTAGGAAGATGGACAAAATAGGGATGAGAAGAAGTAGAAAGTCTTGTGCAGCGATGCCGCGGGAGGGGGGGGGAGGCATGCAGTTAGCAAATTCAGAAGAGCAGTCACCATGAAAATAGTGCTAGAAGATAGATAAAGATGCAACATTGCGTCGGTGACTTAAAGAATCAAGACAGTCAGTTAGAGGAGGAGAGTTGATAAGCCGACCACCCTGTTTAATAAGGCTGTGTGAGTTGAACCCCCCAAAAACATGAGAGCCATACTCCATACATGGGCGGATAAGGCCCCTGTAGAGAGCAAGCAGCTGAGAGGGAGAGAGAAATGGACGTAGACGCCATAGGACACCTAACTTCTTGGAAGCTGATTTAGCAAGAGTAGAAATATGAAATTACCAGTTTAGTTTTTTAGTAAAGGTTAGACCGATTGTGTTTAATGTGGAGGAGAGGGGAAGTTGAATGTCATTGAAGAAGAGGGGATAGTTATATATATATATATATATATATATATATATATATATATATATATATATATATATATATATATATATTGCTTCAAACTCGAAAATATTTACCACCACCTCCAAAAAGGTCACCGATAAGGAAATGTGACCCAGCATCCTGCTAGCTTTTAGACTGCGTTTACTTTTGACTTCCTGTAATCTTTACAATCATTCTTTTCCTGCATTCTCATATGGTATATTATATTCTAGGTTAAGGACAAACAATCTTGATTTGACCCTAGGGCTTAGGGTTTGTATTGTTTGGATTTTCATGTAATCATATGTAATTCTCTCTATATTATTTCTCTCTTTCTTTCTCTCTCTTTATCTATCTATATATCTATCTATCGGTCTATGTATCTATCAATCCATCTATCTATCTATCTATCTATCTATCTATCAATCTATCTATCTATCTATCTACCTATCTACCATCGGGACGCGCCAACTATTATGAAAAATACCCAAAAGCATCAAAATAAAATTCCAAGACAGCGTTATCTAACGCGTTATTTACGTAAAAGACCTTGGCGTTTATATGGACAGATACATGACGTTTGAAAAATATATCAATGAAATAACCATGAAAATACGGGAAAATATGATCATATTAATAGAATAAAGGATTACTTTGATAAAGATACGTGGAAAATCATGTACAATCTTTTGTGTTAGGTATCCTAAATTACTGCAATATAATATGGGGCATGGCTGACACTAGACTTTTTATAAATGTTAAAAAATGTTGCAGCTAAGGCTGTAGACTGATAAGCTATGAAACACAACCATCTAACTCCTATTTTAAGGGACGTTAAGTGGTTGACCACAAAAGATAGAATAATTCACGACACAGGTATTGCTGTCTT
>JAPQNM010000006.1:2041486-2046486 GCA_029783475.1 Metacarcinus magister | reverse complement strand
AGCCAAACGGGGCATTCATGCAACACAAAAACACTTTTCACTTCACGTCTTTTATAAGTACGTAATGTTTCTCACTGCATTTTCCCTTGCAGACTGCATGGCTAGAAATGAAAAAGGGCATCGTCTTTGCAATGGGAGACGATCTTTTTACGGAGAACCCCCGCGTGTCGGTTCACCACTCGCTTACACTGGCGGGAGACGAGGCGTGGATCCTCACCATCAAAGACGTGACGAAAGCCGACGCAGGAGTCTACATGTGCTCCGTTAACACGGCCATCAGCCTCAGAAAATACTACCGCCTCAAGGTTGTCGGTAAGTGTAGCATATATGACTCAACCAAATATCTCTCTCTCTCTCTCTCTCTCTCTCTCTCTCTCTCTTGCTCTCTCTCTCTCCGCGTTCTCTCTCTCTCTCTCTCTCTCTCTCTCTCTCTCTCTCTCTCTCTCTCTCTCTCTCTCTCTCTCTCTCTCTCTCTCTCTCTCTCTCTCTCTCTCTCTCTCGCTCGCTCGCTCGCTCGCTCGCTCTCTCTCTCTCTCTCTCTCTCTCTCTCTCTCTCTCTCTCTCTCTCTCTCTCTCTCTCTCTCTCTCTCTCTCTCTCTCTTTCGTTTGGATGTATATATGTCTGTCCCTTAGACTGTGGTATCTCCAGGTATAGCAAGTGTTGATGGGGAAGGTGCTGTCCACGCCACATGTTCTACGTGTAATGCTATGGTGGAGGTTGTCTTAATTTGAGACGTTACGATTCCTTTTTTGGTCCACAGCCTTGCTACTCCACGTCACGAGTTGTCTCATTAACCTGTGCATTACTGTCTCCAACACGCGGGCTTATTCATTCTTCTGACTCACTTCACTTCCCCCTTTGTCACGTTATCCTTCACAACAAGTACTCTTCATGGTATCTTCAGCCTTTGAATTGTCGTAGGCGTTCGCTTTAATCATCTCTTTTTTCTTTTCTTGAGGCGTCATGTGGCATTGTTGCGTTGCCGCGTGAGGCTCTGTGGCACATCAACGCTTGCAGGGCGATGTCACGCTAGGATTCATTACTGTGCTTATAATTGTTTTAACCATAGTTTTGCCTCACGAGGCATCTCATCCCAAGCGCCCAGCAATCACCACCTTCTATATTATACATTTCTCTTCAATTATGACCCACGGGGAAAGGTCACAGCAGAATAAAAGATTGGTGGTTTCAATTAAGTAGAGAATTAAAACTGCTTCGTAATTGTAATCCACGACTTGACACACAAATTATGATTTTATATTTATGAACTCAAGCAAAGGTCCTGTAGGCAACATAACAGTATCAGTACATCTCTGCTGCGAACTTTAACCGCAAAGAGAGAATATGACATTATACAAAAAAATTTGTTCACTCCGTCTCTAGGCTTCACCGCATCTTGTCCCACTCAATGAGTCAGCGATGGTTGGGGTACTCCTTGGACATACGCCTTACCAAAATAAAGGTGGAGGATAAATGATATTGCGACTCTGTCAATAAGGCTTTCATATATATATAAATATATATATATATATATATATATATATATATATATATATATATATATATGTATATGTATATATATATATATATATATATATATATATATATATATATATATACATATATATATATATATATATATATATATATATATATATATATATATATATATATATATATACATATACATATAAGAACAATGACCGTCCACTACAGCAGCAATAGATCGGTCGGAAAGGAAACTGGAGATGAAGGTACAGAGAGAAGGATAGAATTCGTAGGAAGGTAGTTTAGAAAAGAAAAATTTATGCCAGACTCTATCGAAGGCTTTCGATATGTCAAGGCCGACAGCAAAGGTTTCACCGAAGTCCCTAAAAGAGGATGACCAAGATTCAGTTAGGAAAGCAAGAAGATCACCAGTAGATCGGCCTTTACGGAAACCATACTGGCAATCAGAGAGAAGGTTGTAAGCTGATAGATGCCTCATTATCTTCTTGTTAAGGACAGATTCAAAGGCTTTAGAAAGGCAGGAAATCAAAGCTATAGGGTGGTAGTTAGAAGGATTGGAGCGGTCACCCTTTTTAGGGACAGGTTGAATGTGAGCAAACTTCCAGCAAGAAGGATAGGTAGAAGTAGAGAGACACAGACGAAAAAGTTTGACCAGGCAGTGAGCGAGTTCGGAAGCACAGTTTTTGAGAACAACAGGAGGGACTCCATCCGGAACGTAAGCCTTCCAAGAATAAAGGCCAGAGAGGGCCTGGAAAAAATCATAATAAAGAATTTTAATTTTAAGGATGAAGTAGTCAGAGGGTGGAGGAGTAGGAGGAATATGCCCAGTATCATTCAAAGTAGAGTTGGTAGCAAAGGTTTGAGCTTTAGAGAAAGAAGAGACAGCTGTGGGGCCATCTGGTTGAAGTAAAGGAGGGAAAGATGAAGAAGTAAAATTGTTAGAGATATTATTGGCTAGATGCCAGAAATCACGAGAGGAGTTAGAGTTGGAAAGACTTTGACGTTTTCTATTGATGAAAGAGTTTTGAGTAAGTTGGAGAATAGATTTGGCATAATTACGGGCAGAAATATATAGGGCATGAGTTTCAACAGATGGATGGCTACGGTACCGTTTGTGAGCAACCTCTCTATCATTGACGGCACGAGAACAGAGTTAAACCAGGGCTTTTTAGCTTTAGTATTAGAGAAAGTATGAGGAATGTATAGCTCCATGCCAGAGATAATCACCTCTGTTATGCGCATGGCACAAAGAGAAGGATCTCTGACATGGAAGCAATAATCATCCCAAGGAAAATCAGAATAGTACTGCCTCAGATCCTCCCACTTAGCAGAGTTGAAATGGCAGAAGCACCTCTTCTTAGGCGGGTCCTGAGGCTACACTGGAGTGATAGGACAGGTAACGGAAATAAGATTGTGATCGGAGGAGCCCAACGGAGAAGAAAGTTATCAGAGTAAGCTGAAGGGTTGGAAGTTGGGAAAAGATCAAGAATATTGTGCGTGTCTCCAAGGCGGTCAGGAATACGGGTAGGGAACTGCACTAGCTGCTCTAGGTCATGAAGGATAGCATAGTTGTAGGTTTGTTCACCAGGTTGGTCAGTGAAAGAAGATGAAAGCCAAAGATGGTGGTGAACATTGAAATCCCCTAAAATGGAGGTCTCAGCATAAGGAAAGTGAGATAGGATGTACTCCACTTTGAAAGTCAAATAGTCAAAGAATTTTACATAGTCAGAGGAATTAGGTGAGAGATATACAGCACAGATGAATTTAGTTAGAGAGTGACATTGAAGTCTTAGCCAAATGGTAGAAAATTCTGAAGATTCAAGATTGTGGGCACGAGAGCAAGTAATGTCGTTACGCACATATATGCAACAGCCTGCTTTGGATTGAAAATGAGGATAAAGAAAGTAGGAGGGAACAGAGAAGGGGCTGCTGTCAGTAGTCACAGACAACTGTGTTTCAGTTAGGAAGAGAAGATGAGTTTTAGTGGAGGAGAGATGGTGTTCCACAAATTGGAAATTAGATCTAAGGCCACGAATGTTGCAGAAATCGAGAATAAAAGTGTTAGAGGAAGTGTCAAGACACCCGAGGTCGTCAGCAAAGGGGCAGTCCGACCTGGGGACATTTGTGGTCCCCTCCCCAGATGGGGACTCCGAGGTCGGGTGTGATGAAGCCATATTAAAATTTTGATTTGAAGAGAGTGTAAAAGTGTAAGGTGTAGTAATGTTATGTAGGTAGTAGAAGAAGTTGTCTTTAGAGGGCAGGCTGCAGCTGCTCTTTTGAGTAAATGAGACACTAAGGGAACCGGGAAGAGAGGACACGGGGAACCACTCAGTCTGCAGGACTGCCTACATCCCCGTAAGTACCTCTCCTGGAGTATTCCACCGGACGGCAGTTGTCTACTGCCTACTCCATATATATATATATATATATATATATATATATATATATATATATATATATATATACATATATATATATATATATATATATATATATATATACATATATATATATATATATATATATATATATATATATATATATATTCATATATATATATATATATATATATATATATATTCATATATATATATATATATATATATATATTATATATATATATATATATATATATATATATATATTCATATATATATATATATATATATATATATATATATATATATATACATATATATATATATATATACATATATATATATATATATATATATATATATATATATATATATATGTATACATATATATGTATATAATATATATATATATATATATATATATATATATATATATATATATATATATATATATATATACTAATTTTTCT
The DNA here is from genome assembly GCA_029783475.1 of Metacarcinus magister. NCBI lineage: Eukaryota > Metazoa > Arthropoda > Malacostraca > Decapoda > Cancridae > Metacarcinus > Metacarcinus magister. The sequence continues at coordinate 2,042,128 of JAPQNM010000006.1, read as the reverse complement.
CTAATTTCTCCTATATGAAGAATGAGATCCTTTCAGCGTTGACCTGTCATTTGATCCTATAATGTATAACGAAGGCAGGGAAGGAGGGGGGTGTCTTGGCGAGATAAAAATAAAGAGTTATGACAGGGAGGGAAGCCTGAAGGAGACGCACTTGAGTTGTTTCATGACCTTTCACTTGAATTTATCATGTTTGCTGTGTTTTTGACTTTGTTCCTCATTATACCGGAGAAAAAAAATTATATTTGCTTCTACTTCCTGAATCATGTTTATTCTCTATTTTTTTCTGTTTCTTTCTGTTTTGAGGCCTTTACTTTAGTATTTGTGGTATTATCATAATATACTGACATATCGCTTTCGTCTATATCATTTGCTTCCTCCCTACTTGCCTTCTTTCTTTATTTCTCATCCTACAGCTGTCTTTTTCTGTACACATCACTGATCCACATTTACTGTTCTATTCGTCCGTAAATTCGTTACCGAAATGCCCTTCGCCTTCAGATCAGATTTACCTTCATCTTCCCTACCATCATCCTTCCCAACTTTATATCCCCATTGCGGAGACTTTATATTGTGGCGAAGATAAGATGGACCCATTTCTTTCCTTATCCCTTTTTACTTCCCACCCAACCCCATGTCCTTTTC
>JAPQNM010000006.1:2033986-2036486 GCA_029783475.1 Metacarcinus magister | reverse complement strand
CAATCGGCAAATGATTTAGGAGGCCAAGAAAAGCCTCTAGGTTGGCAAGACTCGCGAAGCTGAGGAGAAAGAGCTTCGTTTCCCGCTTCGCGAGAGTCAGATAATCCGGTTTTGGAAGATATAAATTTTCGCGTCCGTCTCCCGCCAAATGATGAGTCTTCCGAAGTATCTCTCCTTCCCCCTTCTCGTCTCCCCCGCCCTTCTCCAACCCAACCCCACCCATCATGCGCCGGGCCCAAGAGACAAGGAGAGGATTCAGCAAGGCTCCAGTTCGTCTCCCGGCCCAGCGCGGCACTCGCCGGACGCACCACAACACCTCGGCGCCCGGAATTGACGAGTAATTTACTAAGTGCCACTTCGAACCTGACGGTCACCTTTAAACAGCAATCCGGTTTGGCAGCGTCCGAACAGCGACGACAACTACAACTATACCGCTGAGGACAGCCAGATGAAGATGATGATGATGTTGATGATAATGATAATAATAACTACTACTACTACTACTATTACTACTACTACTACTACTACTACTACTACTACTAATAATAATAATAATAATAATAATAATAATAATAATAGTAATAATAATGATAATAATAATAATAATTATAATAATATGAATATTAATAACAATGATGAGGATGATAATGTAGCAAACAGAAGTAATGTCTTGTTAATTCCGCCACCTCTGCCCAACGCATTTGGTTCAGCTGCCATCTAAAAGTACCTTTGCCAAGATGGACGCCTGCACCACCAAGGCGCCAGATGTTTACCGGAGCCGGATACTCACGGCAGCGAGTCCTCTTGATGGAGTGGCAGCTCGAGGCTCAGTGCACAGAGGGTGCCATCACTCTCGAAGGCGGTGGTGGGGGTAGGCGGAGGGGTGGCGTTGGCGGTACGTTCTTGTAAAATATGAAGGAGGTACAGCCCTTTCCGGAGTCCTCGTCACAAATTATACATTTTGCTGAACACTTTATTCATTCCGGACACGTTGCTCTGCCTCAATCGGTGGTGCGCGTTCCTCGCTGCTCTCCTATGACTTTGCCGGCGAGATATTCAACGTCACGTAATTTCTTGTGTTCAATAGTGAAAACACGCACGTCCCCTGTTTCCGCGGACGAGTTAAGGGAGTCATCATCCGACCCAATCACGTCCGTAATGAGGCCACGTCGGGGACCTTTACTTGCTCTGTGTCTCCGTCAGAAGTAATTCACATGGTTGCTACTAAAAAAAAATACACTATGTGACAATCGTTAAACGAGTAAAACACGCATCAAAAAATAAAAAATAGTTCCGTTACCTCCACTGTGCATTAAACAACACAACTTTTGGCGAAGTATAAAGCTGCGTTGGACTAAGTTATTTTCCTCACTTCCAGCTCATTCCTCTCGCTAGCCCTTCCAACAGTCTTCTCCCATGTTGTCTCCCTCTCTTTCACTGTCCGCCTCCTCTGCGTTCCATCTTGGTGAGATACGAAGCCCCGTGTGTAACACAGAGCACCGGTGTTTTAAATTATAACTCAGAATCCAACGTCATCACTCACTGAGACAGGACTAAAAATGTTAACCGAGCTGCCCTGACGCATAATGGCCGCTGCTTACCACCCATCCCTACCGTCACCACACCCAGTCGCTTGTTGACAGTGGGCACTGTCTTTTGTTACGCCATGTCACATCAAGTCTTTCTTGGTAAACAAAAGAGAATAAGGCATCAATAATACGGACCAGATAGATATATGAAGCTACGCATGAAAACTGTGCAATGTATGGTGTATGGTAATGTGATGTGTGTGTGTGTGTGTGTGTGTGTGTGTGTGTGTGTGTGTGTGTGTGTGTGTGTGTGTGTGTGTGTGTGTGTGTGTGTGTGTCGTAATTTCTGTCAGAAAAGTCGACATGCGGGTTTCACCTCAGTTGGAGACAAGTGGACATGAACAGTGACTTTCGAAGTTAACGCAAGGATAATGAGAGACACTCAAAGCCAAAGATTCTAGAATACAGTTTCTTATGACAAATAAATAGTTTAAACTATGAAAAAATTGTGACACCCATGAAGAATTTGCATATATATAAAAATAGAAAAAAAATTGCATTAAAAAAAAAAACATTAGAAGACAAGTGGGTTCTTTCGTGGCAAGGAAGAGACTTTTGAGGAGACTCTCCAAGCCAACAAGAAACTTTCAATGCCAAGAAGAGATTCTCGTGGGCAAGGAGAGACTCTTGCAAGGAGATAATCGCTGTCGAGCATAGAGTGACTTACTTTACCTCTTGCTCTCGGGTGCGTCACGCTAGGCTGAGTCGGACACATTTCAGAGGAGCCTCCCCGCGCCCCTCCTCGACCTGGGACGCGATGCCACACACCCACGAACGGTTTATAGCACCGTGTGTTATCATCGACAAACACACCCCCGACACCGACCCAGCGTCACTTCCTAGGGAGCGTTGTGCCGGAGGAGTGTCGGGGATGTTGTCGCTGCCTCGGCTGGGTGTGCGGCATGGACCCG
>JAPQNM010000006.1:1993986-1996486 GCA_029783475.1 Metacarcinus magister | reverse complement strand
TATTATTTTTTGTCGTAGAGACACCTGCTTCATCATGGAAATACTTAAATGCAATACAAAAAGCGTGTAATTGAGTTTGTTTTATAATTCTCAATACGTAATGAGTTATTGAGGCCATAAAAAGCACATCTTGCGTGACGTCACGCTGATTGCTATTATTTTTTAGATAAAATTTCCTAACACTCAAGTTTTTTCAATCTATCGAAAAAAACTCAATTACGCAATGTAGATACAACCAATAAATATTAACATGAACGTTTACAACCAGTTTCAATAATTTTTTAAGGTTTGAAAATGTTTTTAATGTAAACATTTCATGTTTTGAGATATATGCGCTTAAAGTTTCTTTTAGCCAGCGGAGTACACTCAATTGGTGTTTTGTAGGTGTCTTGTGGTGTAGTAAGATGTGGGTGACTTAATTCACGTTCGTATATGTTGCCACATACATATACGCTTGAAATACGCTCAAATCTCGATTTATAATTTGTTCACGTATTTCGACCATATCAGAGGATGAGCCTCCCCTTAAAGAATAGACCAAGTGTGTTTAATGTGGAGGAGAGGGGAAGTTGAGTGTCATTGAAGAAGAGGGTGTAGTTATCTGAAAGGTTATGTCGAGTAGATAGTTGTAAAAATTGAGTTTTTGAGGCATTGAACAGAACCAGGTTTGCTCTGCCCCAATCAGAAACTAGTGAAAGATCAGAAGTTAGGCGTCGTATAGCATCTCGCTTGAATCACTTAATTCTTGTTGGGTTGGGCATCTGTTGTACGGCGTTGAAAAATGCAAGGTGGAGTCATCGGCATAGGAGTGGAGAGGGCATTGAGTCAGATTTAGGAGATCATTGATGAATAATAGAAAGAAAGTGGGCAATAGGACAGAACCCTGAGGAACACCACTGTTGATAGTTTTAGGAGAAGAACAGTGACCGTCTACTACAGCAGTAATAGAACGGTCAGAAAGGAAATTTGAGATGAAGGTACAGAGAGAAGAATAGAATCCTTGTTTATCTTATACTAGCAGAATACCCGGCGTTGCTTGGGAAGACACAAAGGGGGTCCTACTGAGTACCCCCTCCAAATTTCAGCTCGTTCCGACTACATGTAGATAGATGTAGCCCGTGAACATGACAGAAACCCGGCGTTGCTCAGGGAAAAAAAAAATGTTGACTCGTGGAAGACACAAAGAGGATCCCACTGAGTACCCCCACCAAGTTTCAGCTCGATCCGACCACATTAAGATAGGTTTTACTGCTCACACACACGCACACGCACACGCACGCGCACCCACACGCACACGCACACGCACACGCACACACACACACACACACACACACACACACACACACACCCACACCCACACCCACACACATAATTTGACAATTATATATTAGATGTGGTAAAAGTTTTACTTTGTTTGATAATCATGTAACGAGTGTAAAATATAGATTTTATATATAGAAGAAAAAAATATTTGTTCCAAGATGATATATCCCTTAAAGAGTTTACGTATTAGTTGACTTGTTTTTGCAATAGTTCATGCTCTATGTCCTATGAAGGTGACTAAATATGTTCCTGAATTTTTGTTTGTTTGTTTGAGAATACATTAATGTCGTAAAGAATTTTTTTTCTAGCAAAACTGAGTTTTATGTGTAAAATTAAGTCAACAGGTGAATATGGCGTCTTTTTCCAAAACTTCCGATCGGCCAAATTAACAATACTATTGTGCAAAGAAAAATTAATGAAGATAGTTATCAAAGTATCTATCTGGGAAAAAAAAAAATAGAGCCAAGTAATGGTAATATAAATAGTAAATTGAAATACTTAAAACATAAAAAGGAATGAATTTAATACAGGTGTCCTGTTAGATCGTGATCCAACCAAACTTGTTATAAAAATAGTCCCCTTCAGCAGCAATTCCTGACAACTATGCTTTAGGATGTGAAAAGTTCATATAAATCTAACAAATAGGAAATATGATCTATGCTAGCAGAAATGTAGCATCAGTTTTGGGAATAACTTAAAAAATGAGAAAAAAAGCAACATGGATAAGAGAGCAAAAATACAAGATCAAAACATCATGGAAATAAAGTAGTAATACAATAGATGGCAGAAATGCATAAAACAGACATGTAACGGAGCAAAACACTACCTGACAAAGCTCCAATTCCTAGCATGCAGAACAGGATGCCTGGAAATAAATTTATAGTTTCCAGGTAGAACTTGTCAGAGGCTGACAAAATTCCGTGATATATGGAGATGGTTGGGGAGACCTTTGTCCAGAAATGGGCCTGTAATTGTTGCTGTCGCAGCTGGTGATAACGTAATACAAAAATAATAGATAGGTAGATAGATAGAAATATAGATAGATAGATAAATAAATAGATAGATAAATAAATAAGCATATTGACTGAATTATTGTTAGTCTTATCAATCCGTTCTCACACATACCATACTTCCAATACTAGGAAGTAACAATAAGGTGATATATTCCAAGAAAGTG
>JAPQNM010000006.1:1986486-1988986 GCA_029783475.1 Metacarcinus magister | reverse complement strand
TGTGTGTGTGTGTGGTGTGTGTGTGTGTGTGTGTGTGTGTGTGTGTGTGTGTGTGTGTGTGTGTGTGTGTGTGGTGTGTGTGTGTGTGTGTGTGTGTGTGTGTGTGTGTGTGTGTGTGTGTGTGTGTGTGTGTGTGTGTGTGTGTGTGTGTGGTGTGTGTGTGTGTGTGTGTGTGTGTGTGTGTGTGTGTGTGTGTGTGTGTGTGTGTGTGTGTGTGTGTGTGTGTGTGTGTGTGTGTGTGTGTGTGTGTGTGTGTGTGTGTGTGATAGCATGTCTCAGTTAACCTTTCAAGATAGCTTGCTGCTTCGGGAATAAAGTTTCCCGGAATGGTTCTAGAATAGCTTCCTAAATAGGAGAGAAACAAATCAATGAATTATGTGAAGAAAGGGTGTCTTAAAAAAATAATAGTATCCAAAGTGATATTTATCTAGTCTAAGGAGCCCTGAAGTAGTAAGGACATGACGGTGACATGACGAGTGTTGCAGAAAACAGTGTGGTGGGGAGGGGACGTTAGCGATAAACGCTAAAGATGGATAGGGATTTCAGGGAATGACACGATAACAAATAAAGGATGTTACACTAAAGTGATGAACAAACAGACATCTAGTGTACGTGATGTAACATTTACATCATAAGATCACCATAGGAATCATATAGATATTTTTAAATATGGTATGTGACTCTCATACAAGAGGAAAAAAATGCTCACCTCAGATAATGTGTAACGTAGAAAAACCGATAAAGGTGAAAAGGGGACTGCTGTCAGCCATGGGAGTGCATCAAAATCACGACCAATGAAAGGGTAGCGTTCCCTCCTGTACCTCACCTGTGAAAAAAGAGAGATTATATAAGCAAATTAATTAATATTTGAATTAAGTTAATAATTAGTGAAAAATATCCTGGTGATTTTTAACTTTATGAGTAAGGAATTTATGAGATCATTCGAAACGCGAACCTAGAAAGTCCTACTTGCTGTTGTGTAAGTTCGTTCATATTTTTTTACACGGATTTTCTGTATAAAGATTTGAGATGATAAAAATATGTATGTGCATAAAAAAAAATAAGAATGCAAATGAAAAAAGATAAAACTATATATATTCTAAAAAAAAAAAGGTAGATAATCAAAGTAAATAGATAAATGAATAGATTGGTGAATCAAAAAATACGCACTTAAATATGGAATGTAAGTCAAATGCTTCCCTTGGTGCGCAGCGAGCTCATCCATTTCTCGAAATAGACTTTCATGCTGCATCAACTCGGCGAAGAAGTAAATGAAACAATGTTGTAGAACTCTAATTAAGGATTGATAATGACCTTTTTATGTATTAATGAGATTATTGGCCGTATCCATGAACTATACAGAAGCCATTACACAACATACAAAGGTCTTAACCAGGTCCTCCTACATGCCATGCATCCTCACGCCTTACTGAAACCCGTGGGTCATGGCGTCATGCACCACCACTAACACCACATCACCGTGGGGCTGGCATCCAGTACCCACAACACATGCATCACCCTCGACGTGTCAAAAAAAATACCGACACGGACAGACAAGAACAGGAGGCACGTTGCAGTGAACTCAAATTCCAACTCGATTGCAAAACCGTAAAAACTATAAAAAAAATATTAATTCAACACTTTATTATTTTCCACGTTTTGAAATTCCTAGTTTATGTCAATGCATTAAGCGGATAATTAAAGCTATCAATATTAACTGAAACTATTAAATACTAATATAACCAGACTATGATGGGGGTCAGATTTCAACATGTAATTACGCAGAGGCTTACTTTCGTGACATTCATGGCGTTTATGACAATGTTAATACATAAAAAGTGCTAATTTAGTTTTTTGTCTCACCTGGAGTGAGGCGCACCGACCTTGTTTCATATTCACGATCAATGTGTGAAGTGCAAAGCTACTCCACATTGGATCTTCCTGCACCAGTCACTCCGCACTTATTATGTTTTTAATGTCACAATTCCAAAGGCCATGTGTCTTACCTTAAGGTTACGGTTCGCGTCATCAAACCAACACATAACATAGGTATGATGCGATAAGTGCTGCTTTCCTCTCCCTGGCTGCCGTCGTATACTACCCAAGGCTGGTGTGTTTTTACGCTTTCATTCATCAAACAAATTTTTCCAAAAACATAACGTCTTTGACTGCTTCATAGTTTTCACTGCAACAAATATTTCAGCATCCTAAGTAGAATAGTAAGGAGGAATACTACACAAGTTTCCGAAGTGCTTACATTTGATTCGGAATTTCAGACAGAACTGAAAATTTCAGTAAATTAAGAAACACATGTACATGGGTCACCATACTGTGTATTAGGATATATGAATATTCTGTCTTGTGAAATTTATATAATACAGTACTTTTTTTTTTTTTGCTTGTTGACCACATTTTGTGGTGTAGCTACACCATTTCTAGTTTCTTTTAGCAAGAATATCACACACACACACACACACACACACACACACACACACACACA
>JAPQNM010000006.1:1978986-1981486 GCA_029783475.1 Metacarcinus magister | reverse complement strand
TGACGAGATTGATACTAATCCAATGATTTAAAAAACACATTGCATTCGAATTTAAGATAAAAATAAACATCTACGGAATAGCCTAGCTTATCCTGTCTTCATGATATCCTCTTACATGTCTGAAAAATTTGACAAACAAACTAGATATATTTTAAGTTTCCCATCCTGAGAAAATGTGTGTGAAGGGTGTGTTGGCATAGAATGGAAGGAAAAAATTATCAAAATGAAGTGGATCGGTCTATAGATGATCTCTCTCTCTCTCTCTCTCTCTCTCTCTCTCTCTCTCTCTCTCTCTCTCTCTCTCTCTCTCTCTCTCTCTCTCTCTCTCTCTCTCTCTCTCTCTCTCTCTCTCTCTCTCCCCCCCTCAATGTGACTGCGAGTTAGGTGGAGCAGGGTGCGTGGGGAATGTAGTACAACATAGCAAAACATGCCTTTGATGGTGTGGCTCATAATTTCCCTCTGTGACGCAGCAAGCAGCGGGCCAGGTGCTTATCCGCGCCTTTGACCGCCAAGAACCGTGAATGTAGTGGATGACTGCAATCACTTATGCCTGCAAATATGAGTGAGGCAGATATGCGATACTTGGGCTTCAGATATTGATGTGGTGAGGCTTCAGTTACGCGTTTATGAGGCGCTTAGTTGAATGAGGGTGATGAGGAGAAAGTGATGGCAAGGGGAGGAGTATGGGTGACGTAGAGATAGTTAGGTCCTAGTGGAGACAGATGACCGAGAAGAGAGAAACAGCGAGAGAGAAAGAGAGAGAGAGAGAGAGAGAGAGAGAGAGAGAGAGAGAGAGAGAGAGAGAGAGAGAGAGAGAGAGAGAGAGAGAGAGAGAGAGATAGCAGGGGGGTGGGGAGGAAGGCGAGATCATTAGGTAGAATGACGGGGGGGAAGTGAAGACGAACTGGCGATCGACATCAAGTTAATCGACTTATGTAAGGAACATGAGGAGAAGGAGAAAGAGGAGGAGGAGAAAGAGGAGGAGAAGAAGAAAATAGAGGAGGAAGAGGAGAAAAAGGAGGAAAAGGAGGAGGAGGAGGAGGAGGAGAGACACGCGAAGAAAATAGGAGAGAAATGTAAGAAATAAATATAAATGAAGAGGATAACGAAAAAGGAAAAGAATTACAATATCAAGAACAACGAAAAAACAAAAAACAACAACAATAACAACACAAAAATCATTAACATGAAAGAGAAAAGAAAAGCATAAACTAGATAATATGTTCTGGAGGAGGAAGAGAAGGAGAAGGAGGAAAGTGAAGCGAGAGAAATAAACTAAAAAATGGTAATGGCACACCACTGCCTGGGGCGCACTTATCTCACAGTGACGCTGTACTGATTATCACTGTCACATTTATCTTGCACCTTCTATCTGTGTGTGTGGGTGTGTGTGTGTGTGTGTGTGTGTGTGTGTGTGTGTGTGTGTGTGTGTGTGTATGTGTGTGTGTGTGTGTGTGTGTGTGTGTGTGTGGGTGGGTGGGTGTGGGTGTGAGATCAGGCATATGTGTGCGAGTGTATTTCTTCTTCACCTAAGTAAATTTTGTTATTGCGTTGTTTATGATAGTCTATTTGTCTATTTCTTATCTCTCTAATTTCCTTGCTCTTCTAGTACTTCTTTCATTTTCTTCCATTTATATTTATCTGCGTTCCTTCACACCTATCTGTTCGTTTTCATCTTCCTTCCCTCCCCAACTCCTTTCTCATCGTACTTCCCACCACACCTCCCCTATCATCATCCTATACCCCCACCTGCCTCCTTGCTACCCTTTCCTTCCGGCCCCCTACACCCCTTAACGGCCTCCATAAACACTTATATTAAAGAACATGCCGCCTTTATGACCCAGAAATATTGTTCCTTATGGTGACTTTAGGGAGCACCACTGGTCTATTCAAACAGTGGATCTATGTAACAAGAGAAAACACGCTAAAACACACTTTTTTTTCGTACAGAATTTATCTTTTTTTCCGGCACGTGCATTGTACTCCTTTTGTTTTGTGTTTTTAGTTCTGCAACATATATTTTTGTGCATTTTTTTTCCATATTTTTGCGTGTAACCGTGAGTGACATCATTCCACGCGGAGGGAAGGGAACAATGTGTGTTTTTTTAGCATTAGTTTCTGCCTTTCAAAGGATGGACTCATATGGAGGAAAAATTAAGCTCTCGATGTATTAAAACTGTCAAATATATCATATACTCACAGAATTTATACATGGGGCATCGTATAACTGTGATATACAGACCTATTTCCATCCCTCCCTCTTTCCTTCTCTCTCTTTTATCTTTCTATATCTCTCTATCTCTCTCTATCTCAGGTACAGAAGTACGTACAAAAGGTGCACCACGTCAACACGTCCCGCCTGATCATGCTGCTCTCCATCGCTAACGTGCAAGAGGATGACCTGCTCGAGTACCGTTGTTCCGCCAACAACTCCGAGGGGTCGGCAAAGGCGCACGTCATTCTTTACGGTAGGTGTCTGGTGCGTCAGGAGGAAGAGGAG
>JAPQNM010000006.1:1971486-1973986 GCA_029783475.1 Metacarcinus magister | reverse complement strand
CTCATGACATTTAGCACAAAAATATGTGTTGGTGGTGATGAAAAAAATATTTCAAGTGTGATGTGTTTATCAAGTAAAAAAAATGTTTGGTCAGCTTCGTTTACTGATGAAATGACGAAAAAAAGTTTAATCTTTTAATGTATAATAGTGTATAAGAGAGTGAAAATTTCATCTGATATTCAAGCCTATATTGAATTATATGTTGTCAGTGAGTGACCTAATATCACGGTGACAGCAACTGGGTTCCCCTGAACCATGTCGTCATATTGTGCAGTGTATGGTTATAATTAAATCAATAATACAGGTTAAAATGTGGTTTTACATTGTAACCCTAACGATGAAAAGCAAACACTGAAGCGGCTTAATCTCTGTAAGACCAGACATACTTAATACCCAACTCTCGTCCACCACCCAGACCTGAACCCATCCATCCAACACTCAAGCCTCCACTCACCCGTCAACCACCCAAAGAAAAAGAAAAAGAGAGAGAGAGAGAGAGAGAGAGAGAGAGAGAGAGAGAGAGAGAGAGAGAGAGAGAGAGAGAGAGTGTGAATGTAGGAGTATGGATGCACTTGACGGCCTGACGTCATACATTCAACTCGCCCCTGGACTGAGGGTAAACCTCACTATACTGACCTTGGCCATAACTAACAGGTTATTTTGGGTTTGTCTCACCGTCTTTAATTACCTGCACATTGCGTCACTCTTTTTTCCCATTGAGACTTTTATCAGATGAATAAAGAAAAATAATATTGTATGCCTGTAATGTCACTTTGTGATATTGTTTTTTTATATTCATCAAGGTCAAATGAACGTATAAATCTAAAATAGACTAGCTGAAAAAGCTGCTTTGTGAAGTAGCATTGGAAAGAGTATATTTCTTAACTCCTTTTCCATTAATAAGCTTTCCTGCAGTTGTCTATATCAAGATAATCGCCTCAAGCTGACAAAGTACTGTTATTATTTATAAGAACTCCTTAGATGGACCTAGCAAGCTCGTTCCTGAAAGTGTTTGGCAACTCTGACCGCTACCTCTCAATTTTTTTTTTTTTAAACAGAGTTTACACAAAACAAACGAAAAACGAAGAAAATCAACTACACGCATTCAATTTTCCTTCAGACCTACACACCACATGACAAAGAGAGATTAACATCTAAGTTCTTCCCTTCCTTCCTTCTTGGTCTTCACTCCTTTCCGCCTCTTCCCTCCATCTTAGTTCCTTCCTCGCTACATACTTTACTTCTTCTCTGAGCTAAGGACACTTACCTATATCTTCAAGCTTGTCCCTCCTTCTATTTTATATCCCGTTTTACTCTTACCCTTCTTTACTTCTCTATCTTCCCCCATCCACTTCTTCGCTTCCTCCTCCTCTTTTCCACAACCAGCACTCCTCCTTCTCCTTCCACTCCTTCCCTCAAATCTTCAGGATAATAGACAAGCCGCCAGAAATGGAATCCCCTATCATTAAATTCTACGCGCGGACGATTCTATACCCTGATGATGGAGCATCTGTCTGTGGTGTGTTTATATCTTAAGGGCTCCTGAGTGATTGTCGCAAGATGTCCCTCTCTTCTCTTCTTTTATTATTACTTATGTTTCCACTTTGATTCATTTCTTTTCTCTTTTCATCTTGCCATTTGTAATTACAATTATTTGTGTGTGTGTGTGTGTGTGTGTGTGTGTGTGTGTGTGTGTGTGTGTGTGTGTGTGTGTGTGTGTGTGTGTGTGTCTGTAAAGGGGGAAGATAGGTAAAGAGAGAAAGAGAGAGAAAGAGAAAGAGAAAGAAAGAAAGAAAGAAAGAGAGAGAGAGAGAGAGAGAGAGAGAGAGAGAGAGAGAGAGAGAGAGAGAGAGAGAGAGAGAGAGAGAGAGAGAGAGAGAGAGAGAGAGAGAGAGAGAGAGAGAGAGAGAGAGAGAGAGAGAGAGAGAGACAGAGAGAGAGAGAGAGAGAGAGAGAGAGAGAGAGAGAGAGAGAGAGAGAGAGAGAGAGAGAGAGAGAGATTTTCTGTGTGTGTCTGGGTCTTCCGATAATGTCTTTTTATCTCTTTTCCAATACATTTTGTTATTCTATTTTTTCTCCTATTTCTATTTCTGTTTTTTTTGACGGTGTCTTTGTTAGGTTGTTGTTCTATGTCATTTTCTTTTTACCATCAACCGCTGTCTTTCTTCTTCCAATATTTATTTGTATGCATGTGTGTATATTATGTCTGTGTGTCTGTGTGTGTGTGTGTGTGTGTGTGTGTGTGTGTGTGTGTGTGTGTGTGTGTGTGTGTGTGTGTGTGTTTCTCTAACTGTCTGTCTTCCATGCATAACCTGTCATCCCACCCCAATCTCTCTCTGTCTCTCTCTCTCTCTCTCTCTCTCTCTCTCTCTCTCTCTCTCTCTCTCTCTCTCTCTCTCTCTCTCTCTCTCTCTCTCTCTCTCTCTCTCTCTCTCTCTCTCACTCTCTCTCTCTCTCTCTTTAAGCGTACTTGACATTGATCTTAAGTAATGTTAGTCCT
>JAPQNM010000006.1:1943986-1946486 GCA_029783475.1 Metacarcinus magister | reverse complement strand
ATCAGAGAAATAAAAATAGACCAGCTTCTGTGATGCGAATGTTTATGCTTTATATTTTATTCTACCAAAATAAAGCTAATGGCGCACAGCCGCTAAGGTCATTTAATGCTCCTTTCTAATTCTGAGTACCTATAATTTTTAATGTTTTAACCAAAATACACCTGGCCTTTTTATACGTGGTTATTGGACTCACTAGCGTCAAGTTATCAGGTCTAGATCTTTTATTTCAAGGATCAACTAATGGGAAATACATATCAGGCTTTTCATAGCAACTCTGAGAAACATGCAGTAGTTCTGAAAAAAAATAGTAATTCCTAGACAGTGTGGTAACCGATTGGATGCAGCACGGGCTTAGTTATTACTACCACCACCTCCACATCCCGCCCCACAGCACCCACTTGGTGCATTTCATCATTCAATCCAAGGTCACATTCCATACAATTTCGTATTGCTAGATTAGTACTACTATACCTCATGCTACTAAGTCTATACGTACGTAAACCTCTTTCACAATGTTACATGTACATCTATCACTTCACACTTAATTCGATGCAAAGAAGGTGACGAAAAGGAGTACTTAGCAAACAGTTACTGATACTATTGTTAAACACTCTGAGGGACTCTCCCGCCGGAGAGGCAGGAGGACATTGAAGTCTTATCATTGATCCTCCCAATGCTCTCTAACCAATCCCTTCGTGTTCTTTAAATGCCACATAACAACTCAGCATACTTTCTAACAATAAGACACCTTTAATTCACTAAACACAACATTATCATCATTTACTTTTATAGATCACATAAATATACGGTTACGAGTCATTAATGCCTCTTGATACTGATCTGGGGAGAGAACCAAAGTCATTAGCAGGTCGCATCACATTCAAGGTGACAACTCACAGAAACACACTGAATGTAAATGAATTTCTCTCTGTCAATTTCTGAAACGTTCGCGGGCCTAGATCTAATTTCCTTCTGTGCAGCACCATTTCTTTTCTCTGTAGTTCAATTTTTCCCTCGTCAAGACTCACATTTTCATGGAAGTCGTTACTCTGTCCCATATAATAATTTTTGTATCCATATTTCAAAGTTCCAATTAATTGAGACTTAATTGGTAATCATTATATATTTCAATGTTCATCACCAACTTTGGCTGCCATCCTCTATTACTGACTAACTTCCCCTCTTCTTTACTCAGAGACCTAGTATAGATAATCTGGTAACCTACCCGTATTTCAGACTGTTTTATGGACGCACCCAACAGTATAAACTCCTAAATATGTATACCATTTACAGGCTTTGTTAATCCTTCCCTATGCCGATGAACTCCTTGGAGTGACTGAAGACTTAACTAATTTTCTTTTGCAGTGAAAGTTACTTATTGTATAGTTCTTGTGAAATAGATTGCATCGATCATGAAAGTTCCCGAAACAGCCTCTAAAAAAAAAGTCTCTGAAATGAAGCATGTTTGTAAACCTCCTTGACAAGGCTTAACAACACTTGCAACAACAGCTGTGGAAACACGTTACTCTTATCAAATACTGCTTCGCTCCAACAGTTTAAATTGATTGCCAATAACAATTTCACTACTCTTAACTATTCTTTGTTTTCTATATCAAAATCATTGACAGTATACCTATTGTTTGATATTCGACGATGTTGGTACTGAAGGTTACTTTATTCGGTGAACACTTACGTACTGTGCAGTACTGCCTAGGAGAGGTGTACGTGAAACGACTACCTGCAAGTCAAACTCAAAACTCTTGTTGTCAATTCTGATTATATTTTAGTATGTGGAACAACATTACAATTACAAGTATTGGTTGTGTTTTAATTCATGGCAAACACAAATGTGTTCTTGAAAGAACGCAATTCATAATAAATGTTGTTGACAGCTTCAGTTCCCTCTTTATTTTTTCGTTATCTCTGTTAGGTTTCCATTGTGGCACCTCTTGGAAGCACATGCTATTGCACGGTGTTCCTCAAAGGCAGGTTATGTGGGTAACATGTGGTTAACTTGGAGTCCCTTGACAACATAACTCGTAAAATCTAGGACACCAGCGGTGGTTGAACGAAGTACCCCACACTCATCGATTCCGTCCATTGATAATTCATCCACTCAAATTTGCTTTATGTTCACTTTCAATATCAATCACACTATTAAACTATGTTGTCACGATCATCAGTCACTTTAAAGTCTAAAGATGATTGGGTTAAACTGGAAATATTGCCATCCACCCCTCAATTAGACCAAATTTCATGACATGTATTTCCTCTTTTTTAGTAACACTTGTAGCCCAATACCCTACACTGAACCTTCTCTGAACTAAACTGAACAATTCATAGCGTAACTTTTGAGAAACAATCCTGTTTCATGTCCATCAATTCTCCTTCCACCTCTCATTTGCTGACCATGAAGGGCTTTTTCCGTCGCTCAAAGGAGTACACTTTTCAAGGGTAAAATTAAAAGGTTCTACCAAAACAAATTAATGTATAAAATAGA
>JAPQNM010000006.1:1906486-1908986 GCA_029783475.1 Metacarcinus magister | reverse complement strand
AATATATAACAAAGTATGATAATAATGTTGGTATGAGAGAATATAAAGTGATTTTGCGTTTCAATATTTCACTGTGTTCATTCCATTAATAACGACATTAAGTATGAAACATTTACTGAGGAAATAAAAGAGTAAGGAGAATTGTCTCTTTTGTTTTTTGGTGAGTGGAACATGAAACAGCGTGGATATATGTGCAGTACATCACTAACACGCGAACAGACAACACAAAAAAAAATTTAATACTAGATTAAGCGGGATGAATGAGGGAGATTGTGTAGCACTTCAAAAATATGAAACAAAAGAAGACACATTTTCATACAAAACATATAAGAAATGTAGTTTAAAGGAACAAATACCCGCATTCGGCCTTATCTTGAATATGTCATACACGCACGCACGCACACACACAAACACACAATCAACCCCCCCCCCACACACACACACAACACACATACACACACATAGTATTTAAGGTCTTCAAAATACAAGACATTAATTGAAGAGAAGATAAGGATATTTAATGTGTTTGTCACAATCTTCCTTTTTTTAAGTCATTAAGTGAGGTCAGCGAAACCTATAATTATTTAATCTACGTAGGAATGTCTTCCTTCCAACCACACCCTTGGTTGGTTGGTTGATTGTCTATCGTGTCCCCATCCATAGGAGATACACGAGCTATCTAGAACCTGTCAATGTTGTGCGTTGATAATTTTTAAGTTAACGTGGCGGCGGGTACATTGTGCACACTTCTATTAGTGTAGACAGTGTGGTTGCAGCGATAACACGGGCCGCCTGATCGGATTCAGTCCCTTGAGTCCAGGCCACACGGGGGCGGAGGACGTGTGTCGCTGGACAGCGGAACAGGTAGTGGTGAAGAGGGTCCTCCTCCTCCACCAAGCAGTGTGGGCAGGACTCTGGTTCTGTCTAGCGCATCTGCATCGAACACAGGTGCCCAAGACGTAGGCGAGTGACGCGTGTGGCAACACCAGGAGTCAGGCGGGGCGGAAGGAGGAGTGGTTCTCATCGTGTTGCCGTGGCGTACCAGGATGCCGACCGGGACACATATTCATGAATTACAAGCGAGATACCGTACACGGGGCGAGGACGGCTGGCGCGCGGCACTTTAGGGAGTAACTAACCAAACTTTATTTACTAGGCTAAACATATATCTCTCTCTCTCTCTCTCTCTCTCTCTCTCTCTCTCTCTCTCTCTCTCTCTCTCACTATTTTGTTTTAAACTGTTGTGATGTGTTTTTTTTTCTCGTGTGTTTTTAACCTAACCTAACCTAACCTAACCTAAACCTAACCAAACCAAACCAAACCTAACCTAACTTAAACCTAACCAGTGTGTGTGTGTAGGTTTAGGTTAGGTTAGGTTAGGTTGGGTTAAAAACACAAAAGAAAAACATCAAAAATAGTAAGAGAGAGAGAGAGAGAGAGAGAGAGAGAGAGAGAGAGAGAGAGAGAGAGAGAGAGAGAGAGAGAGAGAGAGAGATGATATATGTTTAGCTTAGTAAATAAAGTTTGGTTAGTTACTCCTTAATTGCCGCGCGCCAGCCGTTCTCGTGCCGGGTACGGGATCTCGCTTGCAAATCGTGAATATGCGACCGGGACCCTTCCTCCACCGCGGTGTCGAATAGGCTGCGCGTGGCCTTCATCGCTGCCCTGTTGACTGCTGTCTTTATGGAGGAGACGCTTTGAAGGATGGTAACAGTGACTCGTTGCCCTGCACCAGCGAGTTGAGCCACAGTGTCGGCCCTCTCCCCGAGACACCAACATGCCCCGGGACCCAGTGACAAGTGACTGCAGTGCCGCTCCGGTAAAGAACAGCAAGTTGTTGGTGGATCGCAGACAACAGCTGGATGTTGTCTTTCGGAGAGTCGTGATAGAGGGCGTGCAGTGAGGCGAAAACTCTTCCCCAGATCAGTTTTCTATTAAACCGAACTTCTATTAATGTTCCGTGCTAAGAAAATAATAACAGGCATGCTATATTTGTAACCCGTAAGTCAAGCAAACTTCAAGCTCGGTCCAAGCCGAATTAGATATATAGAGATACTTTACGGTTATGCAATTGAGAAATCCGTGGACTCTGCCTCCCCGTGTCTCTCATGCACATTTTCCTCCACAATGACTGACATGCACAGCGAGGTGGACAGCATCCGCTTTATTTATTCATTTATTTATTTACTTATTTTTACATCAAAGTCAGTAAAGAGCGATATGCTCTTCTTAGACACAGAGAACAGACGGTTGGTGGCGCGGGCAGATGATGTAATATATATATTTTTTTAATCCTATGATACCCATTGATGCTGCTGCTAATCAATGTTTCGATTAAACTTTGGGATAATGGATACCAAGAGTGGAGATTGTATACCTTTAAATAACATAAAGGTAAACAGTTCACGACAGGAGGATGAATCTTGGTAGTCACCACGCCAGCATATTAACTCCAAAACCATTGCCTCCCGAAAAGCGATTATACATTGTTATATATTCA
>JAPQNM010000006.1:1878986-1888986 GCA_029783475.1 Metacarcinus magister | reverse complement strand
CGCCCCATCCTTCCCTTTCTGCTACTGCTCATACTCCCGCCCACACCTTTGACAGCTCAGCGCATTCCCGTCCCAGCAGCTCCGTCTACAACCAGTTCACAGGTGTAGGTGTTTAGGGAAGGAGGATTAAGCAGTTTTTCCAAAGTTTAATTAAAGTTATATCCTGAAAAAACACCTGGTCAGATGCAATTATACTTCGCTAATGGAGGCAAAAACTCGGCACTGCGCCCAGAGTAATGAAGCGCATCCAGGCACAACAGCGAAACACACACCATGTACACATAAATAGTTAGAAGCAATGGCAAAAAGGACACGCAATAGGGGTCACAGACTCGTAAAAGAGCGAGTAACACTGAACAAACAGGTTTGAACGAAGACCGTGATTCTACTGTAGCCAAAATTGTTACTCCGTATAAATGAATTCTAGTGACACAAAACGACCATCAGTTTTAAGTTGTTCTGCAAACGTTGTGAAGAATTGTGGGTCGGGTTGCTATTCATAACAGACCCTATTATGTTACATATATTTTAGACTTATGTCCTTCTTCTCACTGGTTAAAATGTTGTTTTAATTATTTGTTTTTTATTTAATTTTTATTATACTTTATTCTTTTTATTATTATTATTTTATTCTATTATTTTTTATTACTTTTTTTTATTTTTTCTATTTTTTTTTTTATTGTATCCTTATTATTTTGTATTTTATTAATATTTCTTTTTTTATTATTTATTTTTTACTTTCTATTTTTTATTTTTTTTTTTTTATTTTTTTATACTTTTTTTTATTTTTTTTTTTTTTTTTTTTTTATTTTATTTTTAATTTTAATTTTATTTTTTTTATTTCACTTGTATTAGTATCAAAATACAAGGTATATTGTGATATATTTTTCTTTTTTATTTTCGAAATATTTTCAAAATTATATATTTTTAAAATAAACAATCACTCAATTCCCGCTTTTTTTTTTATTTTATCTTTAGACAACCGCCGCCCCTGTTTTAAAACATACATCAACTATAAATTGTATATATAAGGAAATGTATATTCAGTACAGTAGTATAGTCAGAGAATATAAATAAATAACGAAATGAATCAGTTCTTAAAGAGGAAAAAGCACAGTTAGACCGCCTTCAAGGATAAGAGTCGGAGAGTGCTATACAGAGTTAAAGTGAGAGCGGAGGAAAAACAAATATCAGAAAATGACGAGTGAAAGAAGAGGGGGGTAGAAAAGAAAGAGTAGGAATAGTGATTCGAGATAAGGACGCATGCGAAATGAAATTATGAGTATAGTTATTAAGGTGAGTGAGATTTCAAGGTTTTGGTAGAAGAAGAACTAGATGATTAAGGAGAGAGAGTGAAGTATAGTTAGGAGGAATCTTTGGAGTGGAATGGAGGTCGGCCAACCACGTAGTTGGGCCCGAGTTTAGTTACGGGTAAGAGAGAGGGGCTGGTTTATTCGGTTGTGGATATGAATAATTGTTATTTGGTCTTGGCTTTATTGCTCGTTGGTGGGAGGAGGGATCTAATCAGGATCATATAAAGGGCTTTTTTCATAAGTTATTGAGTTCGACCTCTTGAGATGCTCTAGTGGGGGATGTAACGCCAGCGCGCTCAGCGTGCTCCCTAGAAAGGTTGTGTGATAAATAAGCTTTCTTTATGGATTGGCGCATAGTTTGAATAGGTCTCTTTAAGGGAAAGAAGAGTAGATTTAGCGATTCCAGTTAAACTCTGCATAGAGCAGTGAGAGCATGACTTATAAAATTAAGCTTGCTGCGGGAAGATGGAAGAGACTCGAGCAAGACAACAAAGTTATCAGAATATTAAAAGTGTATATAAAGATCGGGCTACATACTTGATAGCTAGGTTGCTACTCAAAACACATTTCCTGTGGGAGATTGTCCATAGTGTGTCGGGGTGTATTATGGCTGCTGTGCATTACTAAGGGGCAAATGTAATAATGGGCGCTTATTATTGGCATACCGTAGGAAGAATATCTCCGGGTGATGATAGATGGAGCCTTAACTTTTGAGGTAATAAAAAATTTATTATAATATAACTTTCACCCCCCCCCCCCAAAGAAAAAAAAAAAAAAAAAAATCAGAACCTAATAAGCCTTAACACCTAAAAGAGAACAAACATCATTGGGGCCGGGGAGGGTTGACCCACCACACACAACACGTGTGGAGGCTTTATATACATGACACCATCCGTCAAGCACATTAGAGAAGGTCGATAAGGTAAACCTTTAAAAGATGCTGATTAGGACAAACGCAGAGCAGTAAACAAAAAACAAAAAATAAAAAAAAAAATAAAATGACGCAAGAACAAAAATCAAAAAAAAAAAAAAAAAAACAAAAAAAAAAAAAAAGGGAAGGGAAAGAGGTGGGGGAATCAGAACATCGCCTGAAATGCGCGGTTCCAGGCGAAGAACTAGGCTAAATGATCTTGGCGTACGGGGTTACTATGTATAAAAGCAGTGAGTCGGGGGCAAACTCAATCGGCCCGGGAACAGTGGCACTCGGGTACCAAAGATCGTGTGGCGCTGCGGAAAGCCTACGCAGGTTCAGACTGATGAGCCCAGTTCACCAATCTGTGTACTCAAGGGAGACATTAATTAGTTGCAACTTCTGGGCCTGGGGCGAAACTTTCTGAAAAAAAAAAAGAAAAAGAATATCTATCGTTTCTTATAAGAGGTGAGTGCATTGCTTACATGTCCTAAAAGTCGTTATATTTCGCGCTCTGTATTTGCCTGGGTAGAGGGTCAGTGTCGGCCACGCAGGGATGGAATTTGTAATTAATGTGAATCTATGGCCTGGAGCAGGTCAGCTCTGGCGTCTCTGTCCTTTAATGTTAGGGGGCCTTGGCGGGAGGTGAAGGTGCAATAAGTCCCCACTCCACACGCGGCAGGGTGGATGCGTAGGCCAACTGGAAGTTCAGAATGTGAGCCTGCGCGGAGTCGAATCTACAAGTGGTGCACGGGGCATAGTAGGTCACTGGGGGCTCCTATGTAGTGAGGCAGAGCAAGTGATTAGGTGCTGGCTATCGCTCCATACTGGGCAGAGCGTTCATGCAATGCTGTTTGATGGAGAAGTCAGAGAGGGGCGGATCTCGGCGCTGCCGCTGTGGTTGTAAGTTTAATCGCGATCTCGTCTGTCTGCTGCTGGCAAAAGCATAGAGAAAAAAAAAAAAGTGTGTAAAAAAAAAAAAGCCAAAAACATTGGACGGGGCAGTTACAAGCACGGTTGCTGAGGCCAGCGTGCCTTGACTTCGTGGTGTATAGCTGGTCAGTAAGTGATTATTCGGCTGATGGCTTTTGAGAATCAATTTATGCGGCGTCCTTTTGCGGCACTATCTAGCGATTCTAGTCGGGGTCTTCGTCGTGGCTGTATACGTATGATGTGCATACGCAAGTGACACGAGGACAGAAACTGCATGTAGGGCCTATAGTCCTTTACCGCTAGGAGCTAGTTTTCATTGAGGAGGGAGAAGAATGTCAGGATTATTAGAGCTAGAGTAGGGCATGCATCAAACACACACCATCGGGCAGGACAGCTGGGGAACGAAAATATATAGTGGAAAGCTGTTCGCGTGCTTCATGTGTGGAGGCAGGGCAGTCTTGCCTGGGACCTCGTGACACATCCGTCAGAAAAAAAAGAAAGTGTGTGACGTACGCGTACGGTGGCCGGCCTGGGGTCGATGATCATGTGGAGAAGAGTGCGTCTGCTTGGGGGTCGCTGGCTAGTACTTGACACACTGTGAGCGAGGCCGCACTAGAACACACTCTAGCGACTATCGCACAGAGGCACGTGCAGCTGGGGCATCATCCACCAAGAGTCGCGCTGTGGCAGCCTATAGTCTTGGTGCACAGTGGTCGGTTGATGTCATTCTGTCGTGCGATTAAGGTCGTCATAGGCATCATCGGCATTTCAGTCTGCGCAGGCCATTGGGAGCGCAGGGAACCACCACGCACTCAAGTATAGGGTACGGCAGTAATGGCTGTATGGACTGAGGATTAACTTGCACTAGAACAGTAGCACGACCGTTAATCGATAGCTATTCTCTGTATCAAAGACTCGCGGGCTGGCTGAGGTCTTAGGCGCATTTGTCGGCCGTTGTTGTAGTGATCCTGGGGCAGCAGGAGTAATTCTCCACCTTGCCTCGCATGCAGAAGAAGGCGCTTCCGCCATTGGCTGATGCGACTAATGTATCGACGCACCGGCAGGAAGTGGCTCACTCGCCTGAGGCCCTGTGCTCACGGAGTCCATGCACATGAAAACTACACAATGGAAAGCTCAATGGGCAAGTAGATAATGTCTCGTGTATCTAAACGACTATGCTACGTGCATCATGCAGCTCGCCTTCACAGGTTTCGGGCTGTGGCTTTGTGGGGAGGGTCGAGTTGGCTAGTGTGATTCAGTGGGGAGTTTGTTACATATTCGCTCAGCCTTGGCTTACAGCTTTGTGCTGCCCATCGCACAAACTGTGTGAGACTGCTGGACAGCTTAGTGTTTTAAGTGTCGTCACCATCTGACACGGCGAGGGAGGACTTTCGGCTTTCGGCGTTTCAGTCAGGCACATCAAAGGGCGCTGGCTGCTAGAACTTTCATAAGGCTGTTGCGACTGGCCATCCCGTTATGACTTAGCTCGTAGGATCGGACGCCTGGCCCTCATCCCCCTGGCAGGTATGAAGTTGGTTGTTAGGCTGCTAGTGCTAAGCGATGGAACTGAAGGTCGAAGTTGCCTAACCGGCTACCCGGGCGTCCCTTCTCGGCGCTGTTCGCTATCTTTCCTTGACCCAATCAATCCTCGCCTTCTTAAACGAATTTTCCAAAATAGGCAGTTGTGCGATTCTGTTTCCACACGCTTCTGGGCATACGCTGGGCCAATGTTATGGCAAGCATCCCATAGCTGTTGCGGAAGCAGCTCTTCATCCAAATAATTGATGTGACTATGCAGAGTGGCGTAAGGTCGCACCTTCGCGGTCGCCACTACTGCTCGGGAGTCGCATCGCAGCGTATGCATGACATTCTCTGTTGTCTACACGACTGCTACTCCATGCGATACGAGACTGGCGCGGAGCATTGTTAAAACGACTTCTAATAGGGCAAGGTGTCAGCAGGGGGCAGCTGAGTCATCACTGTGATTTGTATGTGTTTTAGTGCATAAAATGTCTTGTATAGCTAGGCTAATGAAATTGTGTATAGAATTATTGATATAGTCACTTTGGTATAAAAAAAGTTATTTTTTTGTTTTGACGTAAAAAAAAATCACTCCCGGCGCCACACGGTCCTGCATTCCGCAAAAGGTCCTCATCCTGTTCTCGGGGTTGCCACTCTGAAAAGGTTGGCTGCATCCGGCCTGATGTTCTATGGATATTGTATGGGATTGCCTCTTCATATTTTTATAGTCAAGAGTGGCTTAGGATATCGGTTGGCAGTCAATTACCTACTTGTTATCATCTGCTTTATTACCTGAGCTGAAGCCTGTGCGCTATTATTTATCGGCTGTAAAAGCATGCTTTCATAGTTACTGTTGTGTTTGGTTGAGTTATAGGTTATATGTATAAGAGCAGCGGTATCAGATATGGTGGCACGTGGCGGCATATCTTTTCTATTAATCTTCAAGAAGCTTATGAGGATAGGCTACTGGCTTGTGAGTAAGGTTATGTGGGTTGATGATTTAGGACTGTAGGTATGAGCGCGTTGTGGTTCGTAGCTTATTATAAGCTTTTATATATTTTTATTCCAAAAGTTAGGGCCAGGACGTGCACATATGCTATAATCAACGCAAGCATGCTATGAAGAATATGCGGCTACGTGCATAATCGCTGTAATAGCTGTGGCCTTATTCATATTCGGTATCTCTGTTCATTTCGAGGGCGCGCACCATGGGCCATTATGCAGCGGCGGCAGAGCATGAAGTCGATTTCACACGCCAGCAGCTATGGAGTAGCAACAACGTCGTCCAAGATTAGTAATTTTGGGTGGTTCATTTGATGCACTGCTTGCTTGTTTACAATTGTACGTGTGGGCGAATGAGGCAAAAAAAACAAAAAAAAACAAAAAAAACTGACAAACCTAAGGTCCAAATCGCCTTTATATCGGGAACTATCTAGTTCCTAGGATGGCAGTGAATGTTATGCAGATTTACCGGACTTTGGGGCTTCGCTCGGCTCACCCCTAACAATTTAGAGGGGGGAGTAGGCACGGCCGCGCCTGGCTTTCCCCAAGGATGTCGCGTCCCGGCCAAGGGCTTGTTGCTGCATTAAACAGTGAATTAAGCTAAGATTAAATGCGAGAAGGGAAAGGGGGGGATTCGAGCAGTAGTTAAGCAGATGTTAAGCCACTAATGGATGTTGAAAGGCTTAGTGGAATAGATCATACAAGAAACAAAGGTTGATATTACTCCACATAAGAAAGAGAAAAAGATTATATAGGCCGTAGGCCAGGATGAAAATATTTGATGTTATATGTATCTTAATGCTTAACTCAATGTGTGATACTTTATTGGCATGTTCAGTTATTAGTTATATATACTGCATCATGTGGTGCTATGGTATTATATAGTGGCTACCTTAATTAACGTTAAACTTGATCAACTACAAGATCATAGATCAAGCCAGCTTAGTATTATGTCAATCTCTCGGCAGCATCTTAACAATGCTTTAGAAGCTTAATAGACAAAAATAAGCATAGGCTGCTTGTCTGGGATAGGGTCAGTCACAATTATATACTATAGCTTACCTAGGTACTAGGTAGAGAGTTAAAAAAAAAGGTAGTATGATTACTATAGGGGCATCCTTTGCACCTGAATGAGCTCTAGTAATATTTTATGATTTATTATGTTTGTAGCGTATTAGTCCCGAATTGATGGCATTTTGTAGTTGGTTTTCCTTAATCTACAATTTCGCTTCAGCTAATTGCATTAGTTTCTATGAGATATAGGCAGCATTCAATGTTTTTCTCTGGCGAGAAAGTTACCAAGTTTCTAGGTTGGTTGTGTGAACATGTTCTGTTATTATGTGTCATTTATGAGAGTTGATTATTAGGTATTTGTTGGATATTTGAAGGTTACGATTACTCAGTTAATGGATTGACTTTAGTAAGCGGCTATCGAATAGTGTTTTCTTATGGATCTAAGAAAGAAGTCGGTGGTGTGGACGCGAGGTGTCAGAGAACGACCCGTTTACATTTCATTTCGTAGTATGCCAGCACACATTAGTGAGTGAAGGATGTAAGATAATTTACCAAAAACAAAGTGTATCAATCTAAAATGAGACTATACAATAATAATAAATTAATAAGTATAGTATCAATAATAAAGAATGTAACATAACGGTCAAAAAATTTTTCTTACTTATTGAAACCGATTCGACTCTAGTCGGTATGCACCAAAATATTGTTAGCTATAAGTGGTAAGTAAACATAAGAACATAAGAACGTGATAGGAGATCTGGCAAGAGGAGTGGCCTAGTTATGACTGGCTAGAATTCGCGTTATAAGGCGAGGCTGCATGGGCGCTTCGCATTTGCCCCCCATCCCTTGGAATAGAATGCGGGGGCAATACATTTTAAGGCCATCCGCTAAGCCTGTCATCTTACCTATTCGTATATTCTCTGATCGCAGACTATAGGCGATGTCCAACGGCGTCTTTTAAAAAAAGGCTATACATATTGACTCAGCACTTACTAGCTGCGTCTCTACCCAGATAGCCTACTTCAATGCTGTCTGCCACGCACTGCTGTTAGTGAAGACAAAAAACCACAAAAATATCTAGGCCCTATGTCTGTCGCTAAGAATCTTAAGGTTTTTGCTAGCTTGTACTCCATTTTCCACGTGTCCTACGAGTATCCTAGACTACTAAAACTTCTAAAACCTGAGAAAAAAAAAAATTATAGTCGGGGCCTTATTAGATATCCTCGTTTTACCGCCCTTTGAAAATCGCTCAATTCAAATCGCCTTCTTGCCGCTCCTTGCTCTCTAGGGAGTTGGAGATTAAGACGTTTTTACAAAGGGCGCTGTATTCCTATTGTGAGGTATATTAATTTCTCAGGGCCTCGTGGTGCTGAATGCAATCTTGGGGTCATTTACTATCTCCTGGACTGCCTTGCACAGTAAAAAAGGGAAGCATCTATTATCTTTCCTATAATAGGGGAGGCGGCAAAAGCTGAGTCTGGCGTAAGTTCATAAGTTGTGGTCTTTACCTGCTGCTAAATAAACAACCTCAGAGAATGACCTCAGTAAGCTCGCTATTTTTGTGCACACATCCTACTAAATTAAATGCCATTATCGTTGTTTGGGCATGCTATGCTACTATTATATACATATGCGTAATCTGTTTTCGGGCCATGATGGCGGCAAGTCCACTTGCTTGGTTGAAACTCGCGCTAAGTCCCCCGTTCACACTGATATAGGTATCTTTCTTAAAGGTATTTGTCATTTAAATGTTGTACTTCTACAGACGCTTATTACCTTTACGCCTATCTAACTCATAATGGCAGCACCACACAATTGTTACTGGCATTTAAAGGCATGGCAGTCTGGTGGTCGCACTTTGACTCTGACGCCTGACTCTTAACAGCTCTATTTGAAAGTGCATTCGCTAATGCAGGCATCCTATGGCATGCATCGATATCTAATTTGCCTGTTGAAACGCTCGGTTGCTTCGCTATTTTTGTGTCTGAAATCGTCATAGTTTTTTTTATTACTGATTAGCAACTGTTTATTCCTGTCTCTTTAGAGTCATTTATATACGGATTGGAGGAATAACAGATGGCTCCTAGTACTGGATGCAGGCTTTGTGGTACGCTAAGGCCAAGCCTGTGACTAGTGAGCATTTAACCAAGAGACGCATTGATTTCTTAAGGCCCATTGGAATGCTGTAGCCTCTCTGTTGCTCCTATAGTAAAGGAACCTTAATCCCGCTAATGCCGACTATGTAACTAGAGGTATAGTTAATGTTGACATACACGTTTGTGGAGTTTTTTATTTGGTGAGACAGCGGCTTTGAGTTTTGTGCCC
The DNA here is from genome assembly GCA_029783475.1 of Metacarcinus magister. Classification (NCBI taxonomy): domain Eukaryota; kingdom Metazoa; phylum Arthropoda; class Malacostraca; order Decapoda; family Cancridae; genus Metacarcinus; species Metacarcinus magister. The sequence goes on along the minus strand of JAPQNM010000006.1, from coordinate 1,879,968 downwards.
ACTAGATCGCTATTGAGAAATGCTGGTAGGGGCTGGTCCTCAGAATTGCTAAGATCGCTAGGCACAGATGGTGATAAGTTGTGGGAGCGATGGCGTTAATGTGTTGAGGGTTGTTAGGGTTAGATGTGTCGAAAGAAGATTAGATAAGAGTGTTATCCCGGGTTATATAGTTAAGTTTAGGGTACGGGTAGCCTTGCGGTTTGCAGTTCTATAGAGATGCAGGTTGTGTATATAAGAGTATTTAATTAGTGACAGATTTTTATTTATACAAAAACATTCAGGGTTCGCGTCAACCTTAGATTTTTTGCTGTATTTGGTGTGTTAGTAGAATGTAAAAAATCTTATATAACCTGAATCTAACTCGCTGGTCTATACATTGATACTGAGTGGTAAAGGGCGCTGGGCTGCCGTTGCTATTCGCGTGTAGGTCGGCAGTATCGAGTCCCCTCAGCCCACGGGCTCGTGTGTGCTTGAGTAGCTGTTTATCTGGGGAGGAACTGCTGTGGTGCGGGGGGCACGGCACAGTGGTGCGAGGGCGGTGGGCGCAGGCCATAAACTGAGACACTAACCTAATACCTAACTTAGACTCCTAAGCATAAACGTAACCTGACACGCATAACTTAAGGCATCTGTGTGGACTTAAAATTTGATGGGGCAGTCTACCATCGATATTGTAAAGAGCCTGGGCTGTGGATCAAACTTAAAGGCCGTCCCCGTAGAAAAATAAAGACGTGCTTACTGCATCATAACGTGTTGTATAGCATTACTATATCCCGGGAGAAGTCATTGCACGCCGTTTGTGAACTATTTTGGTGATTCCACGTGAGAAGAGATGCATAATTAAGTATAGGTAGCGATTTGAGCAGAAATTTAAGCATATAATAAATGACTGACCAGGCTTATTGGGATGCATCATTCAGCTTATGAGCTTTACATTGTATCTGTACATGACTCGAAAAGGGAGACATCCGCTTCACACAAC
>JAPQNM010000006.1:1876374-1878886 GCA_029783475.1 Metacarcinus magister | reverse complement strand
TTGTGCCATCCCTTCTCACCACGCGCAGCCCCTACTCTTAACCTTCGGCATCTTTTGCAGCTCTTGAGCTTGCAAAAAAATCTATCAATAAACCGTTTTTTCATATTATTATTACCCACACCACCACACCCACACACCCCCCCCCCCACCCACACCACACACACACACAACACCCACACACAGCACCAAACTATAACGATCACAACACAAACAAACACACATGATCACAGACACACACCGCCACAAGAACACACGCACCCACACGCACACACACACGCACACACAAAAACACACCACCACACCCACACACACACACACACAACCACACACACAACACACACCCATATAATCAATACACATACACACAACACACACACACACGACCACACCACACACACACACAACAAACACACACAGACAAACGCATTCATTTGCACAAGTTTAGGTAAACATTGTTGCTACATGATGGTGGAAGCATTTTCGCAATGATGAGTGATGAGAAGCAGATATTAACCCAGAAATTCTGTGATTAAAATTCCAACAGGCTCACCAAATATCACCAAATTTGTACGGGTTGACTCAATTTCACACTATGAACATCTCTAACAAAAACAAAGAATCTGAAAGAAAACGTCAATAACATTACAAATGGATAGATCTTTTTAAGTCAGTAGTAGGTGAGGGTGAGTGCAACAAAAATTTTACTGCACTGTTAGTACGAACACATGGAATTCATTCCATTATGAACAAGACGGCGATAGGAAAGGTCAGTTTAAATATTAACAAAGTATGAATAAATAATGTTGGTATGAGCGAGAATAAAAGTGATTTTGCGTTTCAAATTTCACTGTGTTCATTCCATTAAACGACATTAAGTATGAAAAATTACTGAGGAACTACAAGAGTAAGGAGAATTGTCTCTTTTTGGTTTTGGTGAGTGGAACATGAAACAGCGCTGGATATGATGTGCAGTACATCACTAACACGCGAACAGACAACACAAAAAAAAATTAATACTGATTACGCGGGATTATGAATGAGGGAGATTGTGTAGCACTTCAAAATATGAAACAAAAGAACGACACATTTCAACAAAAACATATAAGAAAGGTCAGTTTAAAGGAACAAGATACCCGCATTCGGCCTATCTGAATATGTCATACACCGCAAACGCACGCACACACACAAAAAACCACAAAATCAACCCCCCCCCCACACCACACACAAAACAACACACATACACCACATTAGTATTTAAGGTCTTTCAAACATACAAGACATTAATTGAAAGAGAAGATAAGGGATATTTTGAATGGGGTTTGGCACAATCTTCCTTTTTTTTAAGTCATTTAAGTGAGGTCAGCGAAACCTATAAATTATTTAATCTACGTAGGAAGTCTTCCTTCCAACCACACCTTGGTGGTGGTGATTGTCTATCGTGTCCCCATCCATAGGAGATACACGAGCTAGAGATGAGCTAGAAACTGTCAATGGTTGGCGTTGGTTGATAATTTTTAAGGTTAACGTTACCACTGGGGCGGGCGGGGGTGGTTACTGGGTGGGGGTACATTAGTGAACATTCATTAGGTAAGAAGTGTGGTTGCAGCGATACAACACGGGCGCCTGATCGGGGAGGATTCAGTCCCTTGAGTCCATGGCACACACGGGGCGGAGGATCTCCGGTTTCTGTGTCGCTGGACAGCGGAAAAGGTGAGTGGTGAAGAGGGTCCTCCGCTCCACAAGCAGTTTGGGAGGACTATGGTCTCTGTCTAGGCATATCTGCATCGAACCAAGGTCGCCCAAGACGTAGGCGAGTGGACGCCGTGTGGCCAACACCAGGAGTCAGGGGGGCGGAAGGAGGAGTGTGGTCTCATCGTGTTGCCCGCCTGGCCCGCTACCAGGATGCCGACCGGGACACATATCATGAATTAAAGCGAGCTACCGTACACGGGGCGAGGCGGCTGGCGCAGCGGCACTTTAGGAGTAAATAACCAAACTTTATTTACTAGGCTAAACATATATCTTTTGTTTTGCTTGTTTTTCTCATCTCTCTCTCTCTCTTCTCTCTTCTCTCTCTCTCTCTCTCACATTTTGTTTTAAACTGTGGTGGATGTGGGTTTTTTTTTTTCTCGCGGTGTTGGTTTTTTTAAACCTAACCTAACTAACCTAACTAAAACTAAACCAAACACAAACCAAACCTAACCTAAACTTAAACCTAAACAGTACCAGTGTGTGTGTGAGGTTATGTTAGGTTAGGTTAGGTTAGGTTAGGTTGGGTTAATAAAGTTTTTAAAAAACAAAAGAAAAAACATCAACAAAATAGGTAAAAGTTAAGTAAGGTTTTTAGTAAGAAGAGAGAGAGAGAGAGAGAGAGACCAGCGAGAGATGAGACGGGAGGAGACGGGATCGAGAGAGGGGAGGAAGAGGTTGAGAAGATTGAAGGGAGGAAGTGGGAGGAGAGAGAGGAGAAGAGAGGGCGGATAGTGGAGGAGAGGGAGAGAGAGAGAGATAT
>JAPQNM010000006.1:1866374-1868874 GCA_029783475.1 Metacarcinus magister | reverse complement strand
GTGTGTTATTATTCTAAATCACTGGTAGTAATTGATATAAATATAATTAGTAATAGCCATAAATAGTACATAAAACAACACAATTGAAATAGCACACACATGCCAAATGTTTTATGGAGGGTGGAGACGGAGCCACATATGGGTGGCAACCTTCATTTGGTTGTGTGGACAATCGGCCACACGTCCAATCAATGGTCGAGGACGTTCTACACACACTAAAGTTGCAGTGGAGAAGGAGCATTGGTGGGTGCTGCGAGTGGGACCCTTGACACCCCTGGGAGGGAGTCATTGCTTAGCACCATCCTGCGTGCTACGCTCAGACACTCCTCCAGGTTGTTCCCAGGTTCCTCAGGTGGGGCTCTTGATGAAATATGTGCCTTGTGAAGCACAGTCAACGCGGAGACCTCCGCCGGTGCTCTCAGGTTATCCATCACTGCTGCATGCTGCTGGCTGCTGCTGCTGCTGCTGCTGCTGCTTTTTCTCTCGTCTCTTTCTCTCTCTCTCTCTCTCTCCTCTCTCGCTCTCTCTCTCTCTCTCTCTCCTCTCTCTTCTACTCTCTCTCTCTCTCTCTCTCTCTTTTCTCTCTATCTCTCTGAGGAACAACCTTGGTAGTTAAATACGCCGGAGGAGACATACGTATGCTGAGAAGATAGACTGGAAGGGAAAGCAGACATAACTCTTATAACAAGTCTCGGTGAATATTTTGCCTCTGGATTCATTTACCCAGGCAACGTTAGCTAGTTTTGTATGTCTGTCCACCACCCTCTGAAATGCAAAGGCCAAAACTGCAACCATGGGTTGACGAGCGTGGGTCGAGTCGCGGCCTCGCATTATATACGAAAAGGATGGGAACGTCTTGATAATTTTGGTAGCTCTTTGCCCTGTGACAAGTACCGAGTAATTCAGGGATGAGTAGCCGGCTGTGATCACAGAAAGGTGTCTTAATGACATTATCAACCCTGCCTTCGAGTTTATCTTACCAGTAACATCGGGGCCATCTCCAGGGGTGTTCAGTGTCACTTTGTAATGCGGCAGAACAGAACGCAGCGAGGCGATAGATACGAATGGTACAAAGGTTATGAAAGTTCTATGGCTAAGAGAGTTGTGTGTGCCGAAGCTGGAGAGCTTCTGCACTTGTAGGAGAAAGATCAACTGAAGATGACGCGTGTGAACTTCAGAATTACTAAAGAAAACTGAAGCTGTACTGGTGAAAGGAAGAGGGATATTGTTTTGTGTTTAAGCGACACATGGATAGGAGGGTGGCAGAATTCTAGATGCAGCTGAATGTTCAGAAATAGAAGTAAAGTTTATATTGTAGAAGCTCAAACCGAGCTGGGTGTCGGCAGAGGTGGACACACGTTCCTAGCAGGAGTCGACTCGACCGCCCCGACCCAAAGAAAAAAAATTGAAACAGCAGCGCAGCAGCTATGCTGAAAAGAAAATATTATTAGTTCTATTACGATTATTGCTAAAACCTAAGCAATTATCATTGAAACAAGAATAAAAGGTTATATTTCGCCAAAGGGAAAAATGCTTGAACACAAAAGTACGTGGATGTTGGTGATGACACCCTGCGCCCTGTCCTTACTAACACTAACCCATCCCCGTCCCTCACACATCGTCCCACTGTATTGAAACACTGCGGCCTTCTTTCGCAAACTTTTTCCACAGAAAACCAATTTTCTACAATGATTCTTCAAGAACGAATTTCATCCTGACACTATTTCTTCGTCATCAACCTTCTCCTCATTTCCTCTGATCGGCTTCACATAAAAAACAGTGATATGTTACACCTTTAAAAGGCGAGTGTATTGCTATGGCTGAGCCACCCTATCAATCTCCCTCAATTGATACAAGTAAGCGTCATTCGAACGCTTTGCAACACTTCATACTTGCTTGTCCTTGATTAGATCCCCAGAATCGAAAATAAAAGCGAAGGAAAAAGAAGCTTGAAAAAAATTACATTCACCCTATAAACACAATTGCATGTGTGTGTGTGTGTGTGTGTGTGTAGTGTGTGTGCGTTGTGTGTGTGTGTGGTGTGTGTGTGTGTGTGTGTGTGTGGTGTGTGTGTGTGTGGTGTGTGTGTGTGTGTGTGTGGTGTGTGTGGTGTGTGTGGTGTGGTGTGTAGTGAGTGAGTGTGGTGTGTGTGTAAGAGAGAGAGAGAGAGAGAGATGAGAGAGAGGAGGAGACCGATGAGGAGAGAGAGATGAGACGAGAGAGAGAGGAGAGGACGAGAGGGAGAGAGGTGAGAGAGAAGAGAGATACGACGAGGAGAGATGGACAGAGAGAGAGGAGAGAGAGAGAGGAGGGGGAGAGAGGGAGAGCGAGAGAGAGAGAGAGAGGGAGAAGGAGGACAGATGATGAGGAGAGAGACGAGAAGAGAGACGAGATGGATGACGAGAGAGGAGACGAGAGGAGAGAGGAGAGAGAGAGAGAGGAGAGAGCGGAGAGAGACGGGAGAGATAGAGAGACGAGAGAGGGAGAGCGAGAGAGGAGG
>JAPQNM010000006.1:1856374-1858874 GCA_029783475.1 Metacarcinus magister | reverse complement strand
TTCGGCCGCACGATCGAATACAGCAAAGACATCATGTCTTTTAAAAGCACACACATATAAAGGTATGTAAAAACAACACACACACACACACACACACACACACACACACACACACACACACACACACACACACACACACACACACACACACATACACATACAATCCAATGAAGTTTGTGTTCTGCCTCGCACGATCGATATACCTGCATAAGACATTCATGTCTTTTAAAAGTCACACACATATATGAAGGTATTGTTAAAAAAAAAATCAGTGTATTCATAATTGGGATGACAAAACATCACAAACATTTTAAGAATATAAGAGTTGACGTGAGCGACGTTAACCTGCATAAAACACGAGTAAAACATGTCCTGTTTCTCCCTATCCTTCTCCCTCATAAGTGTTCAGTCTTTTAAAAGGGAATTATCACGCCAGCTGAGAAGCAAACTAATTTAATCCTCCAGACTATCACCAATTCGTGTAAGTAAATAGCTGGTAACTGTTGTACAGAATACATTTATTATTTTAGATGAGACAGAGCCGCTTCTTCCACCCATGAATTTAATAGTAATACTACCGCTTACGCTTTTCCATCACACCTTTACGCCATGACATTAGTTAAGGTGAGTTAGTAAAATTGAGAGCAACAGTATCGAAGTTGAATTACGAGTGAAAAGAGTCAGTTCCTATGAGTGAGGTGAAGAGGAAGGATGATGTGGGTTAGTCTGGTTAGGGCCGAAGCAGCGGTGTTTGAGATGCCTTTGGTCGCGTGTTCCTTCACATAGCATTCCATCAACTACACTACTGTAGATTTTTATAAAACAATTTACCCACGCTTAACTTTCTGAAATCCTCAGCGTCAACGCCCTTCTCACTTTTCTTTTCTTCCCTCTACTTTTCTTCAATTTTTTCTCTGCTTCTATGTCCATCCCATCTTTATAAATCTCTATAAACCCCTCCAATATGCCTCCCCTTCCTCCTGCTTGCTCATTCAATCTGCTGGCTTTCATGTACTACAACTTCAACCAACAACTCTCTCCCATCTATCCCATCAACTTTCACATGTGCCCTCTCAGTTTGCTGCCTTTCCCCTTCCACCCATCAGCCTGTTTCATCGGACCCCCATTTTGTCCTTTCCATTTCCTACCTACCTCTCTTCCCCGACCGTCTGACCCTTTCCTGTTACACTCCCTTTACCGTCTCTTCCACTACTTGTTGTTACTTGCTTTTCCTTCTCCCTTTCTGACTCAGCCTGTGCTGCTCGCCTACTCTTCGCCCATCACCGCCCCATCCTTCCCTTTCTGCTACTGCTCATACTCCCGCCCACACCTTTGACAGCTCAGCGCATTCCCGTCCCAGCAGCTCCGTCTACAACCAGTTCACAGGTGTAGGTGTTTAGGGAAGGAGGATTAAGCAGTTTTTCCAAAGTTTAATTAAAGTTATATCCTGAAAAACACCTGGTCAGATGCAATTATACTTCGCTAATGGAGGCAAAAACTCGGCACTGCGCTCCATGAGTAATGAGGCTCCCAGGCAAAGCTTCAAAATGAGGCTCCAGGTTCCAGTGTTTCAGTTGGTGAGATTGTAGGTGATTAATGGCAGACTTGTAGGTTCAGTGCGGCATATATGGCTGAAGAAGTCAATTCCATGATTGTTGTTACGTATGAAAACGTTTGCATGATATGATTTTTTAAAAACTATATTGAGATGCAAGGGAAAAACATGTTCAATATATCTAAAGGTGTTACAGCACGTGTGTGTGTGTGTGTGTGTGTGTGTGTGTGTGTGTGTGTGTGTGTGTGTGTGTGTGTGTGTGTGTGTGTGCGTGTGTGTGGGAGGGGAGTGGGAGGGGGGTGCGTGTGATTGTTCTCACGGATTTAATTACCGGTGCATTTTCTCTTTTCTTTATTGCCACATTTAGTGGCCACGTCTGGCAGCTGTACAAAGCAGGCAGTCCAGCCATCTCATCATCCTCCATCTATCTTCTGTTACCACACTCCGTAACCTTTCTAAGCCCTTAAACCTTCTGCTGCTCTTACTAACAACTTATCTCTGCTTCTGTAATGGCCGTTGTTGCAGTGTATATTTACGTACACCGAAATAGCGAAACATTTACTAATTGCAAAATAACCCAATTCAAAACTTTCTTATCGCAACCTAAACAATATTCATCCCTATTGCACATCAACAATCATCTCCTTAACATATTTGCAGTCAGTTTTCAACCTTGAAACACTTACCAAATTCCACTACTACTACTACTACTACTACTACTACTACTACTACTACTACTACTACTACTACTACTACTACTACTACTACTACTACTACTACTACTACTACTACTACTACTACTACTACTAGTACTGCTACTACTACGACTACTACTACTACTACTACTATTTTTACTACTACTAGTACTTCTATTACTACTAATACTAATACTACTAGTTCGATTACAAAGTTGACAGTGGTTTTCAGTTCATGTCTAATAACTCA
>JAPQNM010000006.1:1838874-1843874 GCA_029783475.1 Metacarcinus magister | reverse complement strand
TTGTTGGTGTTGACATTGGTGCTGCTGTTGGTGCTTGTGTTGTTGCTGGTGCTACTCTTGGTGCTGCTGTTGGTGCTGGTGTTGGTGTTGGTGCTGGTGTTGGTGTTGGTGGTGGTGTTGGTGTTGGTGTTTGTGTTGGTGCTGGTGCTGGTGCTAGTGTTGGTGCTAGTGCTGGTGTTGGTGCTAGTGCTGCTGTTGGTGTTGGTGCTGCTGTTGGTGTTGGTGCTGGTGCTGGTGCTGGTGTTGATGCTGCTGTTGCTGTTGGTGTTAGTGCTGGTGCTGCTGCTGATGTTAGTGCTGGTGCTGGTGCTGGTGCTGGTGCTTGTGTTGGTGCTGTTGCTGCTGTTGCTGTGGCTGTTGGCGTTAGTGCTGCTGCTGATGTTAGTGCTGGTGCTGGTGCTGGTCCTGGTGCTGGTGCTGGTGTTGGTGCTGGTCCTGGTGCTGCTGTTGGTGTTAGTGCTGCTTCTGATGTTAGTGCTGCTGCTGGTGTTGGTGCTGCTGCTGGTGCTGGTGCTTGTACTGGTACTGGTACTGGTACTGGTGCTTGTGCTGCTGTTGCTGTATGGGTTGGTGTTGGTGTTGGTGTTGGTGTTGGTGTTAGTGCTGGTGCTGCTGTTGCTGTTGGTGTTAGTGCTGGTGCTGGTGCTGCTGTTGCTGTTGGTGCTGATGCTGGTGCTGGTGCTGGTGCTGCTGTTGCTGCTGGTGCTGCTGGTGGTGCTGGTGCTAGTGCTGCTGTTGGTGCTGGTGCTGGTGCGTCTGTTGGTGCTGGTGCTGGTGCTGCTGTTGTTGTTGGTGTTGGCATTGGTGCTGCTGTTGGTGTTGGTGTTGCTGCTGGTGCTATTGTTGGTGCTGCTGTTGGTGCTGGTGTTGGTGTTGGTGCTGGTGCTGGTGTTGGTGCTGGTGCTGCTGCTGCTGTTGGTGCTGGTGCTGGTGTTGGTGCTGGTGCTGGTGCTGCTGTTGGTGCTGTTGCTGGTGGGGGTGTTGGTGTTGGAGCTGATGCTGGTGCTGGTGTTGGTGCTGGTGCTGGTGTTGGTGCTGCTGTTGGTGTTGATACTGGTGCTGGTGCTGCTGTTGGTGCTGGTGCTGGTGCTGGTGCTAGTGCTGCTGTTGGTATTGGTGTTGGTGCTGGTGCTGGTGCTGCTGTTGGTGCTGGTGCTGGTGTTGGTGTTGGTGTTAGTGCTGGTGCTGGTGCTGGTGCTGCTGTTGGTGTTGGTGTTGGTGTTAGTGCTGGTGCTGCTGTTGGTGTTGGTGTTGGTGTTGGTGTTAGTGCTGGTGCTGGTGCTGGTGCTGCTGTTGGTGTTGGTGTTGGTGTTAGTGCTGGTGCTGCTGTTGGTGTTAGTGCTGCTGCTGATGTTAGTGCTTCTGCTGATATTAGTGCTGGTGTTGTTACTGGTGCTGGTGTTGGTGCTTCTGTTGGTGCTGGTGCTGGTGCTGCTGTTGGTGCTGGTGCTCGTGCTGCTTTTTGTGCTGGTGCTGGTTGTTGCTGTTGTTGTTGGTGTTGACATTGGTGCTGCTGTTGGTGCTGGTGTTGCTGCTGGTGCTACTGTTGATGCTGCTGTTGGTGCTGGTGTTGGTGCTGGTGCTGGTGCTGGTGCTGGTGTGGGTGCTGGTGCTGGTCCTGGTGCTGGTGTTGGTGCTGGTGCTGGTGCTGCTGTTGATGATGTTGCTGGTGGTGGTGCTGGTGTTGGTGTTGGTGCTGGTGCTGCTGTTGGTGTTGGTGCTGGTGTTGGTGCTGGTGTTGGTGCTGGTGCTGGTGCTGGTGCTGGTGCTTCTGTTGGTGTTGGTTCTGGTGCTGCTGTTGGTATTGGTGTTGGTGCTGGTGCTGGTGTTGGTATTGGTGCTGGTGTTGGTGTCGGTGCTGGTGCTGGTGCTGGTGTAGGTATTGATATTGGTACTGGTGCTGGTGCTGGTGTTGGTGTTGGTGCTGGTGCTGGTGTTGGTGCTGGTGTTGGTGTTGGTGCTGGTGTTGGTGTTGGTGCTGGTGCTGGTGCTGGTGTTGGTGCTGGTGCTGGTGCTGCTGTTGGTGCTGGTGCTGGTTCTGTTGTTGGTGTTGGTGCTGCTGCTGGTGTTGGTGTTGGTGCTGCTGCTGGTGTTGGTGCTGGTGTTGGTGTTAGTGCTGGTGCTGGTGCTGGTGCTGGTGCTGGTGCTGATGCTGCTGTTGGTGTTGGTGATGCTGTTGGTGCTGGTGCTGCTGTTGGTGCTGGTGCTGGTGTTGGTGTTGGTGCTGGTGTTGGTGTTGGTGCTGGTGCTGTTGTTGGTGCTGGTGCTGCTGTTGGTGCTGTTGCTGATGCTGGTGCTGCTATTGGTGTTGGTGTTGGTGTTGGTGCTGGTGCTGGTGCTGGTGCTGGTGCTGCTGTTGGTGCTGTTGCTGGTGCTGGTGCTGCTGTTGCTGTTGCTCTTGTTATTGTTACTTTTGTTGTTATTGTTGTTGTTACTGTTGTTGTTGCTTTTGCTGTAGCTGTTGTTACTATAGCAGTTGATGCTGCTGCAACTGCTGCTACTGTTATTGCTGCTACTGCTATTAGTATTCCATACTGTCAACACATAAGTACTACTGACACAAACGCAGGACCTCAACAATTGCCTTTTCATAATACAATAACGTCAAATGGTATCTCCTGTTGAAGCCATCTGTGTTACAAGCACACTGGTACGTAACAACCATTGCCAGCCATTACCAGGACACTCCAAGAAAAGTATTTTCCCATTTTCCTACACATATGTCTACCTGCGGTTCGTGTGTTCCAGTTCACTCCTTTTGTATTACTTTTCTCTTGTGTTAGGTAGGAGCTCTGGCCTTAACATACCAACTATTTTGAGACCATTTCAAATACCTAACCACTGCCTTACCATATGATATTTCGGAAAAGTTACACTGAGAAGGTATCATTATTATTATCTATTAATTATTATTATTTTTTTTTTTAAAGAAAATATGGTTTCTGGCAAGACTCACTCACTCATCTCTGTAATGAAAAATTGCATTAAAGAATACACATATTTCCCATTATCAACCAATTTTGAGTAGCTAGAAAATAAAATATTGAGAGTGGATTTAATTCCTTGGTCAGTCTGCCTTTATACACCAGTCCCTAGGCTGTCTCTTCCCCGGGATGACCTCCCCCAGTCACATCCCAACACCCTGGCCATTTCCTCCTGTGTAACTTGGACCTCTTGCTTAATTGCACTCATACGACCTCTTCCCCACGTGGCCTCCCTCTCCCTCGGGGCCGATATTGTCCTCGTTACCATCCCGTGAGTTGACGGACTTGGCGAATTACGGACCACCTCCCCCTTCCGAATCCCCTTCCACCCAGGAACCCCTCACCCCCGTGCCAACCTCATTTCTCCTTTCTTTCTCTTGTCCACTCGCCTTGCCACGTACTTACTTTCTCGTCATGTTTCTTCAACCCCACTTTTTCCCCTCATTCTCTGCTCTTAGACCCCTCCTCTTAGATCCTTCCTTATCATTCTCCCCACCTCTTTCTCTTTGTTACTATCTCTCTCCAATACTCAGTCCCAGTGTCCTCCTATCCCTCTTCCGCGTCCCCATCTGCTTGCTTAACCCCACAAACCTAACTTCCGCCTTGAAGCTCACTTCTCCGCTTTGCTAAACATAGTTTTCCATTACCACTCTCCGCCTACCTATTCCCAATATTTTCTCCCTAGCATACTTCTTGTTTTCCCCCCATCTTATCCTTCCCCTCCTCTTCTTCCTCCTCCTGCAGATACCTTCCTGATAGAGTCTGTCTATTGCTTTGGTTTCTGCACCTAATTTCTCACCTAATTTTGCAGCAAATTTCCCTCCTCCTCCTCCTCCTCCTCCTCCTCCTCTTCTTCTTCTTCTTCTTCTTCTTCTTCTTCTTCTTCTTCTTCTTCTTCTTCTTCTTCTTCTTCTTCTTCTTCTTCTTCTTCTTCTTCTTCTTCTTCTTCTTCTTCTTCTTCTTCCTCCTCCTCCTCCTCCTCCTCCTTCTCCTCCTTCTCCTCCTCCTCCTCCGCCTTCTCCTTCTTCTCCTCCTTCTCCTCCTCCTCCTCCTCCTCCTCATCACCATCATCATCATCATCTCTTTCCTCGTCCTCTTCCTCTTCCTCTTCCTTTTCTTCCTCTTCTTCTTCCTCCTCTTCTTCTTCTTCCTCTTCTTCTTCCTCCTCCTCTTGCTCTTCCCCCTCCTCCTCCTTCTCCTCTTCCTCCTCCTTCACCTCCTCCTCCTCCTCCTCCTCCTCCTACTCCTCCTCCGCCTTCTCCTCCTCCTCCTCCTTCTCCTCTTCCTCCTCCTCCTCCTCCTCATCATCATCATCTCTTTCCTCGTCCTCTTCCTCTTCCTCTTCCTCTTCTTCCTCTTCTTCTTCCTCCTCTTCTTCTTCTTCCTTTTTCTCTTCCTCTTCTTCTTCCTCCTCCTCTTGCTCTTCCCCCTCCTCCTCCTTCTCCTCTTCCTCCTCCTTCACCTCCTCCTCTTCCTCCTCTCACTCCTTCTCCTCTTCATACTCATCCTCCTTTCTTTCTCCTTTTCCTTCTCTCTCTCTCTTCGACCCAGCAGCATTGTACAAATTTCATCCTGCCACACACACGTCCCCACCCCTCAACTCCCACTCCCTCCCTACCAGCCTCGTGCCTCTGCTGGTTTAATAATGCAACAAACTGGCTGGGTTTTTTTAGGTGGTGCCGCAAGACTGCGGTCATGCCGGCTAATTATACAGACCCGCTTAAACACAAGTATAATGAACTTAAGTAATGGCTCTGCACACTTACATATATCAAGATTATGTTCTAGCATATTAGAGTGATAAAAGATTCCCTTCCCATAAATCCACTAATTTGATCAATAAAACAAAAACGAAATCACGGATTATGTACAACAGCCACTCACCTCATGTGCAGTTAGTTATCAGAGAAGTTAGAATACACGTGGAAAGTTTCCTGCGTTCTGTAGAAGGACGCAAGTGAAAAAGCATCATCGCAACATCTCCATACCTGTGAAAAAGTAGAATGTTCAACGTAA
>JAPQNM010000006.1:1803874-1811374 GCA_029783475.1 Metacarcinus magister | reverse complement strand
TGCTTCGCCCTCCACTGCTGAGCTTGACCGTGCCTCTCGTGTGAGAGACAAGATCAAGCGCCGCCTTGCTACAAATGTAAATGCCTCTGCTACCTCTGTACCCCCAGCTACCTCTACTACAACTACTGATACCACAGCTGGAGCCTCGTTACAAGCCCCCCCTAACGAGCCCCCCACCCCTGGTGAGGGCTCCTCCACCCGCTCCCCCTTGTCTGCTCCCTCTACCTCTGTTGCCACCCTTTCCTCTCTGCTGCCAGAGGATGTTCACGACCTGCCTCCAGCCTCTACTTCTATCTCCACCGACCTTCCTTCAGATGGCAACGACGGGTTTACACTTGTCAGTAAAGGAAAGAAGAGCAGGCCGCATAAAATGACTGAGGCGTCGGGAAACGCCGGAAACACCCGGAACAACGCGCCAACCCTGCTCCCCGCACCACCAAGCCTGCGGTAGGTGTGGCTCGCCCTCAGCCGCTGCCAAACGCGCACCCAACTCAGGAGGGTTACGGGACGAGCTACGACGCTGTGGCAGCCCTCGAGGAAGAGCATTCACAGTTAAATATGAAAAATGTCATCGGGCGGGATGGCAGCTCAGTTCTCCTTCCCAAGGACGAATACACCTACCTCACCCTGGATGCTCTAACCTCCGACTCTGCTCCTGCTCTGAAGCTAATAAAGCTCGATCCCAAAACACAGCTCACCAAAGGTGGCGTCATGGGCAATCCCCTTCGGATGCACCTGGCGTTATTACAGCGTCTCCCTCAGGTGGAGGAAGCCATGCGCTGCGTCACACCTCGCCTGAAGGAGGAAACTCGACAAGTTATTGTCACGGTCAGAGGCACCCTCCCTCCCCATCTCGACCTGGGCAACGGGGGGGTATTTTACCTAAGGCCTTACACACCCGAGCCCCTCCGCTGCTTCCGCTGCCAGCAGTTTGACCAACACCAGAACAACCGCTCTCGCACCCCGGCGTGCGGAATTTGCAGCGAGAAACACGTAACTCAATAGTGTCTCGACAAATACAAAGCGAAGCAAGTGGTGACACACAATTGTCCCAACTGTGGGGAAGGACACCATGCGTGGAACCACAGCTGCCCTGCCCGCCTACAGCGTGTTAATCAGGGCCGAGAGCGGCAGGTGTCATGGGTCCAGGACCAATAAAGAACAGCCATGGTCCCCTCCCCTCCAGGAACTTTCGTTTGGGGACAACAGAGACGTCCCATGGAAACTCCTCAGCAAGCCTTACGGCAAGAGGATTTCCCTCAGTTCCAGAAGCCGACACTGCCATCACCACCGCTGCCACCACTGCAAGTGCCGACACACAGCCGCCTCTCATCTCCCATGCCTGGTCCTCCTACACCTCCGTCACAGCCCCTGCCACAACCCTGTCTCCCACCGGGCACCTTTCTCATGACACCAGAGCTTCTGCACGGTTTTGCCACGGAGTTAACTCTGTCCGTGGCCACTGCTTTCACCCAGATCTCGGGGGCTTCAGTCGACATGTCAGCCCTCGAATCAGCGGTGAGCAGGATCGCAGACCGGGTGGTGAAATAGCTTAAGGAGAAGGCGCAAGCTCTCGTGACCACTCCTCCGCAAAAGCCGGCGTCTCTTGCTCCTCCTCGAGCACCTCGGCGCCTTTCGGCAACCAACTCACATCCACCCTTAGTCCCGGGCGGAGCGTTACCTTGTCCATCACTTCCGACGGCAGAGGACAACTCAGACTCTGCCAGTGGAGTTGTCGGGGTTTCCGATCCAAGTACGCCTCTCTCCTAGAGGTGGCGCGCCGGGATACTGTTGATGTATTTCTGCTACAAGAGACCCTTTTACTGGAGGGGTCCACCACTACACTACCGGGGTACTGAGCTTACCACTGCCCGCGGGTCGGGCGCACTGGCGTTGGTCTCGCCATTCTGGCTCAGCACTCCATCGCCTGTCAGCAGGAACAACACCCTCTCTCTTGCGGGGAGGTGGTGGAGGTACAGGCTGTCACCCTCCGTTTTCCAAGCCTCGAGCTTATAATTTATAACATCTATCGGCCGCCCACTGGTGACCTAGAATTGGAAGAGTTGTTCGGCCTCGCCGCCACAGAGATGGTGCTGGCGGCCGGTGATTTTAACTCTCACCACCCGTAGCTGGGCTCACCGTGCCCCCCCCCCATGCGGCAGGCCAACAATTATACGTGTCTTTTGAGAATTTAGAGCACGTCCACCTCCTTAACGATGTTCGCAGTCCCACGCACATCAGGCACGGAAGGCTGGATTTGGCATTCGCTTCCTCACGCCTCGCTCCTGCACCTGCTTGGTCGCTCCACCATATATTTACATGTGACCACTTTGGCATTGTCCTTGAAGTAACACTTCGCCTTGCTCCTCCACCGCACCGCCCACCGCGCTTCAACATGCGCCAGGCAAACTGGGGCCTTTTCAAAGACACTGCCGGGGATTTGCTTCGGGACGCAGATGTTGACCTTCCTCTGGATGAGCGTGCTGTGAATATCTGCAACATAATCCTCCAGGCGGCTCATCGTGCCATTCCTTGCGTCAAGCCACACACTCGAATATACAAAGACGCATGGATATATAGCCCCAGAGTGAGAGAACTCAACAGGCGGATCAACGCGGCGCGCAAGATATACCGCCGCAACCCAATTCCTGACGCTCGTCGCTACCTGCAGAGCGTGGTGCGACATGTGCAGGCTGCTAAAGCCCGCCTCCGGGATGAGGCATGGCTGGAATGGTGCCGATCTATCGGTGCTCATACACCTCTTGGGGAGATGTGGCGCCGAGTGAGAGCTATCTATAGCCCTCGTCCTCCCCATCTGCCTACACATCCCGCACCACACGAAGAGGCTGACCAACTAGCCCAACTCTTCGCCGATGCCTGTGTTGAGGAGACAGCTACGGACGCGACCGTCAACTCGGAGCTATCACTGTCGCTTAGTGCGGGCTTTTGTAATCATAAAGGAAATGTTTAATGCTGACTCATGTTTAAACGATAACTAGATTTATGCGATAGATGAGTGGTGTTAGCCGGGGCTTAGATTTAGTTAAAGTACTTATTGAGGCAAGTATAAAAGTTTTAACTGTACCTTAGTTGACAACGTTTCGAGGAAGTTAATTCCCGATATTTATAATCACAGTTAAACATTTGACTTCATTTGAATAGAAAAGTTTTCCAAGTAATTTGAAGCTGCTGTTAATAGTGGTTTGAATTGTCGTGTTATGAAGTGGAATAGGCTCACGTTAGTAAATGTTTTGCAGATCATAAAGACTTCAATTAGTTCCCCTCTAAGCCTGCATCAAATAAGGGATAATAGTTTATTCTTATATGCCATTTTTTTTGTGTAGTGTGTAACGCAGTATTTTAATAGTTGTAGTCTTTATTGTATGTAATCTAGTTTTCTCTATCCTTTATATTGTAGCGTGACCATAACTGTACACGCTATCAAACCTGGGAACGTACAGATTAGTTATACAAATTTGGTCTGACTTTTTTCTGATTTGAAGCGAAAAGATTGTTTACTAATCTGCGCAAATCAATTGCAATGTTTAGTATGTCAGTGACCGGCTGCTTGGTTTTAGATTTGTTGAGACTACAACACTAATATTTCTTCTTTGAAAGTTGAACATTATCCATTGTGTGATTTGTCTGCATGTTGTTATTTTCGATATGTAGCACGATATATTTAGTTATCAAACTCAAAATTAATCAGTCATTGTTAAACCTTTCCATTAGAATACCTCAATTGATTTGTGCAAATTATTATTGGGTTTGTGAAGTTACAATATTTTCTATTCTAGTGTCGTTGGCTAACTTTCATACTTTACAAGTAAAAGATACACCAATGTCATTACGATATTCATATAAAAAAGAATATGTAAATGCATACCATAACTGACCTCTGGGGAGCGCCGCTGTTAACACTGAGTCAGTCTGAGGAATTTTCATTTATTGCAACTCAATTTCTCTAATGAAAAACCTTGCATTATTACATTTACCTGCCAAAGAAATCTGTTATATATATGATGTGTTTATAGAACTGTCTATTGCTTTTTGGAGGACCAGTGAAACTACATCAATTGTTCTTGTGTTGTGCAATCTAAATACCTAGTCGAAGAAATAGAGTAAGTTGGTTGTCTTGATCGTTCGTTTCATAAACTGTTGCGAGTCTTAGATAATTAAATTTTTTCCACATTTAATATACAGTTTTCTCATTCATGTTAAATTCCATTTTTTTTTATACTAATACTTTTTTTTATCTAATGATGTGCGTCATAGACGCTCACTGGTTTCCATCCAAAAAGGACTTCACTGGAATTTAGTGACTTATCATAATAGTGAATACCTGTGTAGGAGAATCACTTTGGCTTATTTCAGTATTTTCAGTGAAAATTTGTCGGAACTCTGTTTTTTCTATGTATCTGTTAATCATGCAAAAATTTACGGTTTTTTTTTTGTAATATTCACGTGCTTAGAAAGGTTTTACTACATTCATTGTTGTTTGCTGGGGAAAGAGAGCATAGAAGACGACGCGAATAAGGAAAAAGTAGAAGAGCAAATAGAAGAATAGGAATAAGAATAAGAAGCTGATTGTGAAGAAAACCAAGATAAGTAATAAGAAAAAGATAAAAGCAAGAAACAAAAAATGACGGTGATAGTAATAATGATAGAGTAGTTAGCGGTGGTTGCAACAACACTAATGGTGTATGACATAGTAGTAGTTGTGGTAGCATTATGGCAATAGTGATTATCATGGTGGTTGTGGTCATGGTTCTGGTGATAAGTGTGATGGTGGTGGTGGTGGTGGTGGTGGTGGTGGTGGTGGTGGTGGTGGTGGTGGTGGTGGTGGTGGTGGTGGTGGTGGTGATGGTGGTGGTGGTGGTGATGATGATAGCGGTGCAGATAGTGATGTTTGGTTGCTGGAGCGTGTGTGTGTGCGAGTGAATAGATCAACAAACTCAGGCGAATATGAAACATTAGTGACGAAGCAAGTCCAAAGTTTGAGTGGCACGCGTGTGAAAAATGTAGGCAAGGAGGAGGAAGACGAGGACGAGGAGGAGAAGGGGGAGAGAAGGAAAATGAACTAAGATGATTGCGGTTGAGTTACGGTAAAAATTGTTGACTGACTTTCCTCCATCTTCTCCTCCTCTTCCTCTTTCTCTCCCTCCTCTTCCTCTTCCTCCTTCTTCTCCTCCTCCTCTTTTTCCTGCTCTTCCTCCTCCTCCTCCTTCTCTTTTCTTCCTGCTCCTTCTCTTCTTTCCCCCCCCCCTCCTCCTCCTCCTCCTCCTCCTCCTCCTCTTTCTCTTTTTCTTTCTCTTTTTCTTTCTCTTTCTCTTTCTTTCTCTTTCTTTTCTTCCTCTTCTTCCTCTTCTTCCTCCTCCTCCTCCTCCTCCTCCTCCTCCTCCTCCTCCTCCTCCTTCTCCTCCATCACATCCTCCTCCTTTTATTTATTTATTTATTTATTTATTTATTTATTTATTTATTTTTACTATTTCACACTTACCTCGAAAATTCCATGTAGTTTTTCCATACTACATGGTATCACTTATTTTCCTGCCAGCTTCGGCTGGAGGGATGGGTGGGAGGGGAGGAGCCTTCCACTGTACTATCCTTTCTCTAATTCAAGTAGTTAGTGTAGAGTAGTTATTTCAAACAGCCTTCGCAGGGACCCTAGGGTCTGTTGCTGTTTGTGTTCCCTTGTAATCCCTTGTATTCCTCCTCTCCACCACCTCCACCACCACCACCAACACCTCCTCCTCCTCCTCCTCCTTCTACTTCTCCTCCTCCTCTTCCTCTTCCTCCTCCTCCTCTTCCTCCTCCTCTTCCTCCTCCTCCTCCTCCTCCTCCTCCTCCTCCTCCTTTTCCTCCCCCTCTTCCTCCTCCTCCTCCTCCTCCTCCTTTTCCTTTTTATTTATTTATTTATTTATTTATTTATTTTTTTTTACTATTTCACACTTACCTCGAAAATTCCATGAAGTTTTTCTATACTACATGGTATCACTTATTTTCCTGCCAGCTTCGGCTGGAGGGATGGGTGGGAGGGGAGGAGCCTTCCACTGTACTATCCTTTCTCTAACTCAAGTAGTTAGTGTAGAGTAGTTATATCAAACAGCCTTCGCAGGGACCCTAGGGTCTGTTGCTGTTTGTGTTCCCTTGTATTCCCTTGTATTCCTCCTCCTCCGTCTACTCTCCTTCCTCTTCTTTCTGCAAGTTTTTTTTTCTACATGTAATCACTTCCTCTTTCAGCCAGCTTTGGCGAGAGGAGATGTGGGTGGAGAGGAGCCTTCCATTTTATTGTTCTTTTATCTCTAACATGTAGATACAATACTAGTAAAGAATAGTACCCCGAAAAGCCTCGTTAGATCTAGTAGAAGAGTTGTTGTCTGTTCTTTCTTTGTACTCCTATGTAGTTCTCTTCCTCCTTCTGTTATCGCTTCCTCTTCCGGCCAGTTTCGGCTGGAGAGAAGGGTGGGGGGGGAGAAACCTTCCACTTTGCTGTCCTTTTGTCTCTATCAAGGAGATATTATAGTAGTAGTGTAGCCACACGGACAGCCTCGTTAGGTTCAGTAGGACTGTTGCTGTCTGTTCTTCCTTAGTACTCGTTTGTACTCATTTGTACTCCTCCTCCTTCTCCTCCTCCTCCTCCTCCTCTTTATTCATCTCCTTTACGTTCACCATTACACACACTCCTCTTTCTCTTCCTCATTCTTTTCTTCCTCCTCCTTTTCTTGCAATTGAAATACTATCTTATTCTACTTCTTCGTCCATATTCCTATCCTTACCTTATTCATCTTAATTTATATTCTCATATTCTCCCTCATTTCGAAGAGGACATCAGAGGAAGAGAAGATTTTTTGATAATGAGAATAAGGTGGAGGCAAGGCAAGGGTTAGTGGGGGTGGTAGAGGTGGAACAGGGAAAGTGAAGGAGAAGGAGAAAGAAAGTGTGAGGTAGAGGAGGAGAGAAGGGAGAGGAGAAACCAATTGCAGTAACAAGTGTAGAATCTAATATAGTTCTTGTGAAAACATAAAACACAGCTCTCCAGTACCTGAAAACTTGAAAATAAAGAAAGAGGAGGAGGAGGAGGAGGAGGAGGAGGAGGAGGAATATAAGGCCAAAGAAGAGGAGGAAAAATGACAAGGAACACGACGAGGAGGAAGAAAAAGCACAGGATATATATAATATGGAATGGAACGATGTGAATGTTAACAGGAAGAAAAGAGTATGAAAAGACAAATTTATGAATGAATGTAAAGGAAGGCAATATGCTAATGAGGGATTAGAAAGAAATATATAATGAGTACAATACGGAAATAAGAGACATCATTAATATGAAAGATCAAAAGGAAAGGGAAGTGCAACCGGTACTAATTGTAAAAAATAAAGAAGTAAAATAAATACAGAGGAATGGAAATAAAAGGTAAGCAGTCACAGCATTTTGAGTTTTAGGAATCTTGAAAATTTTCATTTGAGGCAATATTAAATATTGTGGTCTGCAGATAG
>JAPQNM010000006.1:1783874-1793874 GCA_029783475.1 Metacarcinus magister | reverse complement strand
TATTTATATATATATATATATATATATATATATATATATATATATATATATATACTTTCTTCCATCTATTACTATCACACCTAGATTTTTTTGCAATGATCCCGTCAGCTCTTGCCATTCTACTGTAATATCATCTCCATAATGTCATCATCACCTACTCGATCACCAATCTATGTGCTTTATCTATGATTCTCTCACCTTTTACTTAATAGATTTCTTTGTCGTTTATCGCCCTTGCTTACCTGTTATACCCTTTTTTTCAACATTGCCAATAATTTTCCTTTTCTTATCAATCATCTGATTTTTTTTTCTTCACTATTACATTGTTCATCAGTCACTTTGCAGCCTTAAAAAAATGTTTTGCAATAACCTTTCCAATTATCCATTTATTTTCCACTTATAAATAATATTTTGAGTAGGAGTTATACTACTAAATCAGCATTTTTCCTTGTTTTCATCTTTTCTAAAATTTGTTTCTTTAATTTTCCATCTCATGAACCTAACATCTCATCTCTCTCTTACGTTTTCATGCTCCATCTATGTCACTACTCCTTTTCAATTTACACGATGAAGTCTCTATACCTTGCTGAAAATTTTGGTTTCTAAAGCCTCTTCACATTATATGTTTACATTTATTTTGCTCACCTCATGCCTTTCTGGAGGCTACCTATCATGTCCCCTTACCTCGACTAGAACAATGTAATAGTTAGATTTTCCTAATATAAAACTTCTTAGTTTTTGAGTCTATAAATTTACTATCCAGCACGTTGTCTCTAACTATTGATAAATTCCTTTGTTTTGTGCATCATCCTCTCCTTCTATGCCATTTACATTCCATGTCACACGTTCCCCGCCACCCCTTTTACCTTCTCCCATCAAGTGAGTTTCATGTTTTTCAAATACATTCATCTTTCCCATCTTCTCTTGTAAATTTAATTCGTGTATCCATTTCATTAATTTCACTAACGTTAAATGACTGTATTCGCAATGCACAATCTTTCACCCAAAAGACATTTTCACTCACGCGATCTGCCTGACGAGCAAACTTTAGGGTGTATTTTTAAGGCCCAGGGAACCGGCCACAAGTTGTAAGGTGTAATAATAGCTAGTTAATGATAACTATGTGATTAGTCATTCGCAAAGGTTTACATAGATTTGGCAACACTGAATGTTAGTCGAGGTGGTAGCAAATAAGCAGGTGTGGGGTTCATTCTGATTATACATCATACTGAAGCTGTTCTTAACTCTGTTATAGAAATGCACGCGAGTTTATGTTGAGTAAAGCTTATGATTTGGTTTTAATGTGTTTTGCATTCCACAACATAAGTTACCACTACTTTATCACATTATGATTAAAATAAGGTAAGGGTGAACAATCTTTGAAAATGTATAGAAACATCTATTAAGCAAACCAAACACTCGAGAACATCATAAATAAAAACCGACATATTTCAACATCTATGTAACTTTTGATCCTTTACCTTTTAATAAAGACAATACTGTAGAAAATAGTAGTCTCCCTCTATTTTGAAACCCCCACTTATTGGATTTCAAGATATTTATATAATAAACACGCGTTCGCAAGCTTTATACGGTTTTACGATTGCGAAAAGGGATCACACATTTTATGAAATTTTTGCAAATAATTAATAAAACGCAGAACGGAAGCTTTTCATTATTGTGAAGTGGAAGTGTGATAGTATTCGTGAAGTGTGGATATGAAAAATGCAGATGGAGCGCTGAGAACGGTAATGAAAAAAAAAAATATATATATATATATATATATATATATATATATATATATATATATATATATATATATATATATATAGAAGTAAAGGTAAAAACATATACCATATGAATCAAATCAACAAAGAAGGCGAGGGAAGCTGGAACCGAGAAAACGGAGAAATTGAATATGAAGAAAGAAAAAAAAAGATAAGTGATAAAATTCTACATTACAAGGCGATACAACTACATAAACCAGAAAACTATCAAACAGAGAATTGAAAAAATATATTTATATTTACTGTGGCGAGAATACAGTCACTGAAACAAGATATGAACCGTGGTCAACTGAACTTTCAACCTTCCAAGGAATTTTTCTGCCCGTCATGCACGAAGTAACACTGCAAGCTAAAGACAATCCTATACAACAAACTTGTCCCCAAAGACAAAAAGCAAACAAACAAATGTTATTGCCAATAAGAAAAATTATATGATGTAAAAGAAATAACAATTCTGAGCCAAAAGATTGACTACAGGCACTCAAAATTCCGGAGGAGAGAGAGAGAGAGAGAGAGAGAGAGAGAGAGAGAGAGAGAGAGAGAGAGAGAGAGAGAGAGAGAGAGAGAGAGAGAGAGAGAGAGAGAGAGAGAGAGAGAGAGAGAGAGAGAGAGAGAGAGAGCGAGAGCGAGAGCGAGAGAGAGAGAGAGAGAGAGAGAGAGAGAGAGAGAGAGAGAGAGAGAGAGAGAGAGAGAGAGAGAGAGAGATATCTGCTCTTCAATCTGATGGCAGCGTTGGGAATTCTCAAATGAAACACAGCAACGAGAAATAATAACCAGTAGTGCCATTAGAAAATGGTTTTATGATAAGTTATAAAGCAAAGAATCTGTGAAAAGTTAACTTTTGCAATAAAAATGTGAGCTGTATCTTTTTAAGCATATATTTTTTCCTTTACATATGAACAATTAATACCTCTAAATGGATTCTCTCTCTCTCTCTCTCTCTCTCTCTCTCTCTCTCTCTCTCTCTCTCTCTCTCTCTCTCTCTCTCTCTCTCTCTCTCTCTCTCTCTCTCTCTCTCTCTCTCTCTCTCTCTCTCTCTCTCTCTCTCTCTCTCTCTCTCTCTAAGCAGATTACATACTCTAAATCAATAAGTATTCTCATACAGTACTTATCGTCATTACCGCCATCACCACCAACACCAAAGCCAAACCAAAAACTCCATCAACTTTGCGCTGCCGCCGTCAATATCATTACCATCACCACCACTATATACCTTATAGAAGTGGAACTGTATCGCTATTTCATTAATTAGCCCATCCTGTTACCTGTTCAATTAATACAGTGTGTGTGTGTGTGTGTGTGTGTGTGTGTGTGTGTGTGTGTGTGTGTGTGTGTGTGTGTGTGTGTGTGTGTGTGTGTGGTGTGTGTGTGTGTGTGTGTGTGTGTGTGTGTGTGTGTGTGTGTGTGTGTGTGTGTGTGTGTGTGTGTGCACGCGCTTGCTTGTATGTTTATCTGTCTTTACATATGTTTGTCTATCTTTCTGTCTGTGTGCACGTCCGTTTGTTTGTATGTATGTATGCATGTATGAATGAATGTATGTATGTATGTATCTATATATGAATGAATGTATATATGTATGTACGTATTTACTTATGTATGTATGCATGCATGTATATATGTATGAATGTATGTATATCCATCTGTTTTTTTCTGTATTTCTGTCTGTCTGTCTACCAGTCTGTCTTTCTGTGTGTATGTCTGCCTGTCTGTCTCTCTGTCTGTATTTGTGTCATAATGGTCATGACTAACTAAATAATATACTCCATAACTGAGAATACTTAAAATTATGTAGTGAGAGAGAGAGAGAGAGAGAGAGAGAGAGAGAGAGAGAGAGAGAGAGAGAGAGAGAGAGAGAGAGAGAGAGAGAGAGAGAGAGAGAGAGAGAGAGAGAGAGAGAGAGAGAGACGAGAGAGAGAGAGAGAGAGAGAGAGAGAGAGAGAGAGAAGAGAGAGCGAGAGAGAGAGAGAGAGAGAGAGAGAGAGAGAGAGAGAGAGAGAGAGAGAGAGAGAGAGAGAGAGAGAGAGAGAGTCGTTAGTGATGGAAAAATGTCACTCCAATAAAAAATAACACATGACATCTACTTTTTCTCCATTAGTCACTCTGTTTACGGGAAATTACCTCAAAGTTGTGTGTGTGTGTGTGTGTGTGTGTGTGTGTGTGTGTGTGTGTGTGTGTGTGTGTGTGTGTGTGTGTGTGTGTGTGTGTCTGTGTGTGTGTCTGTGTGTGTGTGTGTGTGTGTGTGTGTGTGTGTGTGTGTGTGTGTGTGTGTGTGTGTGTGTTTGCACGTATTACGGATGCTCAAAATTAAACATGCAAACACACCCATACCTACATTCACATTCCTCCTCCAACCCCCAAGCACACACACACACACACACACACACACACACACACACACACACACACACACACACACACACACACACACACACACACACACACACACATTTCCTCTGTATACAAATGTAGGTCGGAAAAAACACATATCATTTTCTTTGAATGCATTTTCCCTTCTTCTCTCAATATCTTCCCGTAGAATATGAGCACTTGCAGTATAACAAGGGAAACTATTATTGCTGAAGCTTGAATTCTCGAGCTTTCATTTTTTCTTCATCATTATATTCTTGTGACGAGTGCGGAGTCTGGTTGATGCGTGGATGATGATGATGGATGAGAGGAACACAGAAAACCGAAAAGGGAATGGTTATGGTGTGGAAGGGAGGGGCTTCGAGGACTATATAAATCGATTGCTTGGCGACAAACACACACACACACACACACACACACACACACACACACACACACACTCTCTCTCTCTACTCTCTCTCTCTCTCTCTCCTTCTCCTCTCTCTCTCCTCTCTCTCCTCTCTACCTCTCTCTCTCTCTCTCTCTCTCTCTCTCTCTCTCTCTCTCTCTCTCTCTCTCTCTCTCTCTCTCTCTCTCTCTCTCTCTCTCTCTCTCTCGCAGTTAATGGAACTCTATCTTTACGGTGCCACTGTCTAGTTTTCTTTTCTCATATAATTTTTTTCTCCTCAAGATGGAACGCAAACACGTCCTCATGACTGAACACTACTTCCTTGGCGGCAGAAAGTTGCTGCAGCTCCGCCGAGACTCATTAGCACTTGACATTATGCTATTTCTTGCCTGCGGAGACGAACTTCGGCTCTATCAACAACTATTAGCAACTTAGAGCGGGAAATAATTCCTAATTCTCACTCCCTCTCTTTCTCTCTCTCTCTCTCTCTCTCTCTCTCTCTCTCTCTCTCTCTCTCTCTGTCTCTGTCTCTGTCTCTGTCTCTCTCTCTCTCTCTCTCTCTCTCTCTCTCTCTCTCTCTCCTCTCTCTCTCTCTCTCTCTCTCTCTCTCTCTCTCTCTCCTTCACACACTTTCTCTCTCAAATTTAAACAGAGGATGTCAGTTTTTGCAAGCAAAGTGCACGGAAATAGGCTTCTGCTAATCCGCTCGTTTCGCTGGAAATGCTCATTGGCGAACGATGTGTAGTATATAAGAGGAAGGAAAGGGATTTTGGAGGGAAATTTTGGGTTTATGGACAAGGGGACTAGTTGCTCCTCTTGCAAGTCCTTCAAATACCTCTGCATATCAACACTTTGCCTGACTCACTTTTCTGCTGACACTAACGCTGTATATCTTATGTGCGTTTGTCTAAGGCCATATTTATCATTCTGTATATTAACTGTTTCCATGTCTCATATATCATTCGTGTTGCTTTACTATAAATCGTCCCTCCTTCTTTTTCCTTCTTCCGTACCATCTTTCCCCCAATGATTCTCTCTCTTTCTCTTTCTCTCTCTCTCTCTCTCTCTCTCTCTCTCTCTCTCTCTCTCTCTCTCTCTCTCTCTCTCTCTCTCTCTCTCTCTCTCTCTCTCTCTCTCTCCAATATATCTATTTTTCAGAATACTCCTCTTTTACGAAGCTTCCTCGCTACTTTTCTACATCCTCTCTACATTGCTTTCCTCTTCTTTCTCTTTCTCCTTTTCTTCTCATTCCTCGCCCCACCAATGACCATTTCGGTGAAGCATAACTGTGTTCCCGCCGTGTTTCTGAGTCCCGAACACGAGTTGCCACTTCACCCCGACCACCGACCAGTAGCCACCCACGCGGTAATCGTCGTCTAAGTCTCTCTCTCTCTCTCTCTCTCTCTCTCTCTCTCTCTCTCTCTCTCTCTCTCTCTCTCTCTCTCTCTCTCTCTCTGTCTCTCTGTCTCTGTCTCTGTCTCTGTCTGTCTGTCTGTCTGTCTGTCTCTCTCTCTCTCTCTCTCTCTCTCTCTCTCTCTCTCTCTCTCTCTCTCTCTCTCTCTCTCTCTCTCTCTCTCTCTCTCTCTCTCTCTCTCTCTCTCTCTCTCTCTCTCTTTCGCATGTGTAAAACTCTCTCCGTGTTCCCTTAATTGGAGTGGCGTTGCCATGTGTTTCCCCCTCATCTCTCTCTCTCTCTCTCTCTCTCTCTCTCTCTCTCTCTCTCTCTCTCTCTCTCTCTCTCTCTCTCTCTCTCTCTCTCTCTCTCTCTCTCTCTCTCTCTCTCACTTTTCTCTATGCAAAAAAAATATTTCAGGAATACGAAATAGCACTACAAAGACAGGCAAAAATTAATAGAAAATGTCAGAAAAGAGGTTCACACAACGACGGAAAAGAGAAAAAGAGAAAGAGAGAGAGAGAGAGAGAGAGAGAGAGAGAGAGAGAGAGAGAGAGAGAGAGAGAGAGAGAGAGAGAGAGAGAGAGAGAGAGAGAGAGAGAGAGAGAGAGAGAGAGAGAGAGAGAGAGACAGAGAGAGAGGGTGGGGGATAGGGGAGAGGGGTAGAGAGGGTCAAACATCATTGCCAACCTCGCAACACACCATTACCATCCAATTTTCTCAGTGTCAGCCGCCGTGAGTAAGTGTGGGTTGAGAACACTCCGAGGAATACTAAACGCTTCCGGGACTCCTTCTCCCGCAGGACCACGGGTGAGGATGTCTTGAAGGAAAGGGCAAGTGAAATTCCGTGAAATAGCGTGAAGTAGTGTTTTAGAAGGAGGAAAGAGAGGATTTATAGGGTGCGTAGTGAATGTTATTTTGAGTGTGGTAGCAACAGTCTAAGTATGTAGTAGTGAGAAGCAGCTTTAAGTAAAAAAAAAAACACACTGCCTGTATTTCTTAGCTTCATGATGAGTTTATTTTTTATTTTCTTGAAGTTTTGTCCTCCTAATGAAAGTAACAGTAATGCAGGCGTTATCGTTGAGTGGAAGACATAATGAGGGTGTATAGCTGAGTAGTTTGTTGTAAAAATAAAAACACGTGATGGCATACAGAAGCTCCTATACATAAGCATTTCCTCAGCATCAAACGAATAAAAAACACGCATAAAAATAACGCAATAATTGATAGATACGGGACTATACTGGGAATGATTTGGGAATGAACAAGTGAGGAGTAAAAAACAAGAACAAAACAAAAAAGAACAAGAACAAGAAGACCAAGAACAAGAAAAACAAGAACAAAGAGAACAAGAACAAGAACAAGAACAAAAACAAAAACAGGAACAAGAACAAGATTAATATACGATGATGAATGGAACGAAGGAATAACTTTAACAACGAAAGTAATACAAGAAAGGAAAAGGTGTAGTGTTACATCCAACAAAAAATATACCTACAAGAAACACATACAAAAAAAACATCAACCCAAAAGCAAAAAACGAAACGAGAGAGGTGACAACGGGAAAAAAGTGGAGGAGAACGAAACACTAAACAATAAATGTCATAACTTAGTCACTCCAGTGATACGTGTGTGTGTGTGTGTTGTGTGTGGTTGTGTGTGTGTGTGTGTGTGTGTGTGTGTGTGTGTGTGTGTGTGTGTGTGTGTGTGTGTGTGTGTGTGTGTGTGTGTGTGTGTGTGTGTGTGTGTGTGTGTGTGTGTGTGTGTGTGTGTGTGGGTAATTCACCACAATCATGAGGATCACGCGCTGGCCTCATGATCGCCAAGCATTACTCTCCCGGAGAAAGGTTGGAACACATTATAGCCCGATCTATGGATACGATACCACCACCACTATCACCATTACAACCATCCTCATCACAACCACAATAGTTGCCATCAACAGCAATAACAACAACAACAACACAGATGAATACGTAAAGCAGACAATGAAAAAAGACTTCTACAAACACATTGAAAATTATGATAATCGAACTTTGGGCATGCTGGACTGAGCCTCTTTCTTGAAGGGGAGGTGGATGCATTCTGACGGGATACAGATGGGGAAGAGAAAGACTAATAAGAGAAGGAATTAAGTTTTTATGGGGGAAAACGAATTTCAGAATAACAGGAGGAAAAGGAGACAGGTTTTATAAAAAAAAAAAAAAGAGAGGGAGAGGTTGAGAATGTGAAGAGTAAAGACAACCCAGTAAAGAGGGAGTGAGTGGTTGTATGGATGGAAAGGGTAATGGTCCAATGAAGGAAAGGGAAGGTCCTGTGATAAAAAGACAGGAATTACTGTGAGAAATATATCATAAGACGTAAGAAAACAATTAGGGTGAAGGAAATTTTACTATGAAGGGTGAAAAAAACAAAGAGAGAGAGAGAGAGAGAGAGAGAGAGAGAGAGAGAGAGAGAGAGAGAGAGAGAGAGAGAGAGAGAGAGGAGAGAGAGAGAGAGAGAGCAGAGAGAGAGAGAGAGAGAGAGAGAGAGGAGAGAGAGGAGAGAGAGAGAGAGAGAGAGAGAGAGAGAGAGAGAGAGAGAGAGAGAGGAGAGAGAGAGAGAGAGAGAGAGAGAGAGAGAGAGAGAGAGAGAGAGAGAGAGAGAGAGGAGAGAGAGAGAGAGAGAGAGAGAGAGAGAGAGAGAGAGAGAGAGAGAGAGAGAGAGAGAGAGAGAGAGAGAGAGAGAGAGAGAGAGAGAGATATACTGTAGAGAGGGGAAAGGATAGGTTTTCTTGGAAAGGCACGGAAGGAAGAAGATGGTACCTCAAAGGAAAAGAATACAAAAGGAAGAATATATATAGGAAGCAAAGGGCCAACCAACGAGGAAGACGTGTTATGGTGAAGTGAGAGGAGACTGCAGAGAGAAGAGGAGGAGGAGGAGGAGAAGCTCAGAGAGAGGAAGAAATTCCACTGGAATGGATGACAGTAAGATAACATATCTCTCTCTCTCTCTCTCTCTCTCTCTCTCTCTCTCTCTCTCTCTCTCTCTCTCTCTCTCTCTCTCTCTCTCTCTCTCTCTCTCTCTTTCTCTCTCAAGCACACACACACACACACACACACACACACACACACACACACACACACACACACACACACACACACACACACATACACATACACATACACACACATACACACACACATACACACACATACACACACACACACA
This sequence comes from Metacarcinus magister, assembly GCA_029783475.1. Taxonomy (NCBI): domain Eukaryota; kingdom Metazoa; phylum Arthropoda; class Malacostraca; order Decapoda; family Cancridae; genus Metacarcinus; species Metacarcinus magister. Next base: position 1,784,729 of record JAPQNM010000006.1, on the reverse strand, counting down.
CACACACACACACACACACACACACACACACAAGCACACATTCCTATATACTTGTTTATTTGTTTACGAGCCTGTTTTCCCCGCCTTCTTTACGGGCCTGGGTTAATCTTTCCCAATACAATTATTATTCCGTCGTAAACATGTCGATTAGCTGTGCTGTTCTGCCTCAGCTGACAATAAGGGACAATGGGAGGAGCCTCAACGCAACAATGCAAAAGTAAGCGTGATGGTAAAAAGAGATTGAGATGTAAGAACACGGCAAAAGAAGTGAAAAAGAGTGTGGATTGAAACGACAGCAAAGATAGGGATGGAGAGACTGACCATGTAGAGTGCGTGACTAGTGCGCCAGGAGGAGGCTTTGAACAATGAGAATAACAATCATCATCCTCATCAATATCATCAGCCTATTTTAGTCTACTGCAGAACAAAGGCCTCCCCAATCTTCCCCACTTATCTCTATCAAATGTCTGTCTATCCCAGGTTACTCCAAAAAAACTTTAATTATTATCTTGTTTTCTATCTGTCTTGCCTTCTTGTACAATCCTTGGGCTGCCATTCTGTTACTCTAACAGTATATCTATAATCTTAGCATGTAGAATGTAGCTGTAGGAGTAGGCAGTAGACACCTGCCGCCCGGTGAAATGCTCCAGGAGAGGTACATACAGGGATGTAGACGGTGCTGCGGACTTAGTGATTCCTCGTTTCTTTTCTTCCTGGTTCCCTTAGTGTCTCACTTACACAAGAGAGCAGCTGCAACCTGCCCTCTAAAGACAACTGCTACTACTACTTACATAACATTACATGCACATTACACTTTTACACTCTTCAACTGAAAATTCTTTATAATGGCCTCAT
>JAPQNM010000006.1:1773874-1778874 GCA_029783475.1 Metacarcinus magister | reverse complement strand
ACACAGACATAGACAGACAGACAAACAGACAAACCTTAAAGGCATGAACGCGGAGACAGTTAGGAACATTTGGACAGCCTTAAATCTACATGAGAGGGATTTATTGACAATATGAAGTTAAACTGCAGTAAGTGAGCGGTTTGAGTCGTTGCAGCTGTCATCCCATCAAACCGAGGACAGCTCACAGGCGATCTTGAGGAAGTATATAGTTTAAGTGGTTAACACGGCTACACTACATACAGCAGTACTAGCAACACGAGTAGTAGTATTAGAAGTAATAGGTGTAGTAGTAGCAGTAACAGGTTAGGTTAGGTTAGGTTAGGTAGTAATAGTAGTGCTAGTTTTAATATCGGTTAATGTTATCATTCATTTGTTTTTGTTGACACTTGTTGGTGTTACTTACTCTTACACATTGGCCACCAAAAATGCTGCAATCGATAAGAAAATATAAATAACTTCGTTAAGAAATGCTGATATCACACAAGATTACAGGGCAATAGTAAATCATAGTATGTTATTTTTGTCTATGCCATAGTAGCTTTTCTTTATGACATATGAATGAAACTGATTCCTGCAGCTGTTTCACTAGTATTACCAGCTGAATCTAAACTTCCCAGTAACTCACATCCATTCCTTGTGCGCCATCGCCCATAGCAGGACACAGGGTGCTGTGATATTACTCAAAGTCACGCTTACGAGTGTCACTACCAAGAATTCAAGGTTCCCCATCCACAGAGACCTACGAGCTTCCATCACTAAAAAGACCGACATGTAAACTGTTTATTTGGTAACGATCATATTTCAACTGAATATTCATTGCTCACACTCCCTCACCATTTTCCTTATTCTGCTATTCCATTTTTTTTTAATTTTTTTTGCTAAGTTGTCAACACTCCATTTATCTCTCTACTTATGTTTATTATTCTACCATTCGACCCATTCTATAAATGATCTTTATCCTTCGTGTTGCTCATACTTCCATATTTCTCTTCTTTATTAATCTTCTTCATTTTGCCAATTCTTCCCATTAAAAGTGTCTTCCGACTCTGGCCTTCCCAGTGACTTCATTCACAAGAGTCTTCTGCTCATTTTATCATCTTCAGACTTTCAAAACGGAAGCTTTTTTTTCGTTTTTTTTTGTAGCTGCAGTACCTTTTTTTCTATACACATTCAGCCCCATTCCCCTAACTCCACTTACATGAATACGAATGAAAAAAAGAAAGTTATCACCTCTCCTAAAGGTACTAAGCTGTGGGAAAAAGGAGTAGGAGTAAGAGAAGAAGGAGGAGTTAGTGGGTGTGTCGTGCGTGTCTCGGATTACGCATCACTCATGAGGAAAACTTGGAACACGTGAAAGAGAAAATAGTTGTGGATCTAAAGCAACGGACACAAACTAACTTACCTCCCTCATTCCTTCTCTAATTCTGATAGCATTCTATTCCACATCCACCCCAATCACTACTGCCACCACGAAGGGAAGCACAACTCACATTTACAAGCCTTCACGAAGAACTATGTGAGCAGGAAGAATGACAAAACGGAGGAAACAGAGTAAACAAAGACGTTGTATTTTTCATAACTCTGTGTCGATCATTCTTGGACACGTATATGAGAAAGGCCACTTGAGGGGACCCAGGACAGAAAACAGACGTCAGAGAGCAAGCCTCAGGCCAGTCAAGGTGCCACGCAGGTCACCGTCGCTATGACAACCAGACACCTAATGACCCGAGGCTCTTTTGCTACCGACTCCAGAAAGTGAGGTGAGTTTTATATTTCCAACGCTGTTTCTGAGTAGACAAACACGTCGAGGGGAGCTTAAGTCACCATAAACAGGGTGTCACCAGGTACGGCAGCCACCCTTGTCTGGTGCACGTACAGGTGAGGTTCGCGCACACTTGTGTACACACACACACACACACACACACACACACACACACACACACACACACACACATACACACACACACACACACACACACACACACACACACCACACACACACACACACACACACACACACACACACACACACACACACACACACACACACACACACACACACACACACACACACACACACACACCACACACACACACACACACACACACACACACACACACACACACACACACACACACACACACACACACCACACACACACACACACACACACACACACACACACACACACACACACACACACACACACACACCACACACACACACACACACACACACACACACACACACACACACACACACACACACACACACACACACACACACACACACACACACACACACACACACACACACACACACACACACACACACACACACACACACACACCACACACACACACACACACACACACACACCACACACACACACACACACACACACACACACACACACACACACCACACACACACACACACACACACACACACACACACACACACACACACACACACACACACACCACACACACACACACACACACACACACACACACACACACACACACACACACACACACACACACACACACACCACACACACACACACACACACACACACACACACACACACACACACACACACACACACACACCACACACACACACACACACACACACACACACACACACACACACACACACACACACACACACACACACACACACCACACACACACACACACACACACACACACACACACACACACACACACACACACACACACACACACACACACACACCACACACACACACACACACACACACACACACACACACACACACACACACACACACACACACACACACACACACACACACACACACACACACACACACACACACACACACACACACACACACACACACACACACACACACACACACACACACACACACACACACACACACACACACACACCACACACACACACACACACACACACACACACACACACACACACACACACACACCACACACACACACACACACACACACACACACACACACACACACACACACACACACACACACACACACACACACACACACACACACACACACACACACACACACACACACACACACACCACACACACACACACACACACACACACACACACACACACACACACACACACACACACACACACACACACACACACACACACACACACACACACACACACACACACACACACACACTCATGTAAAGAAGAAACAAAGTCTTCCACTCCTCACATTTAGAATTAAGCAATTTTAAAATGTATATTTTCAGCTTATGGCTGCATTTCCTAATAAACTGTCTATTATTATTTATTATTACACAGACACACACACACACACACACACACACACACACACACACACACACACACACACACACACACACACACACACACACACACACACACACACACACACACACACACACACACACACACACACAAACCCACACCAACACAAACATACACACACATATACACACACTTGGCTAAAGGAAGCTTTTAAACTAAGGTGTAATGACATCTACAAACAAATGTGGAAGGAAGAAACCCACAATAATTTAGTTTGTCTCAATAATAGAATTATGACTGAAAATAAGGAAATGCGAAGTCATCTGATTAAACTACCATTTAAATTTTACAGATCATTATGTAAGTTCAAGTGTGCTAACCATCACTTCCCCACTGTGTGAGGCAGGTATAACAATATTAGAATTAAGGATCGTATATGCACACTCTAATATGCATGGTGTAGGAAACGAATTTCACGACCTTTTTAAATGTCCTTTTAAAGTACAACAAACAGTATGTAAAACCTCACTACTATGTATTTCCTAATACGTATAACATGACCCAACTATTTCCCAGCAAGAACTATGACATGCTCATATTTATACTTAGCAAGGCTGATTGTTGATATTATAAAACAGTTTAGGTAGAATTATTCTATGTTCTAGAAAGTATGTTTTTTTGCCTATTATATGTTAACATATAAAGATACAAACTGGGAGCTATAAGCAAGTGATTATTATTTTTTCTTTACCAGGGTCAATACGTTAATTATTACTTATTGATACTCTTATACCCTGTTCGGGGTCTGTATAAGTTAATAAACATTTAAACATGTAAACATGTAAACATTTAAACACACACACACACACACACACACACACACACACACACACACACACACACTCACACTCACACACACACACACACACACACACACACACACACACACACACACACACACTCACACACACACACACACACACACACACACACACACACACACACACACACAATGGGGGATAAGAAGCTGATACTTGGAGAACGAACACCTGGGGAGACACAACACTGAGAGGGGGACATAATAGCATCAGTGAATGTGAAAAATGAATTACCTAAAAAGTGATGAAATGCGTCAGTCTCCCCTCCACAGCCGTCACTACCGCCCTCCTCACTCTGCTGAAATTGAAATCCTGTCATAGAAGAGGAGGGGGAGGAGGAGGAGAAGCAGCAGGAGGAGGAGAAGGAGAAGGAGGAAAGGAGTAGGAGGGGGAGGAAGGATAGTGAAGAAGATAAAAGAAAAAGAAACACGGGAACAATAAAAAGAAGAGAGAAGGAAAAGGAGATTAAAGAAAAGGATGAGGAGAAAGATGAGGGTTGGAGCCAGAGGGATGACGGGCAGAGCATATTCACAAAGGAAAACCACGCAAGTAGTAATAATGAAGGTGAGAAAACACACACACACACACACACACACACACACACACACACACACACACACACACACACACACACACACACACACCACACACACACACACACACACACACACACACACACACACACACACACACACACACACACACACACACACACACACACACACCACACACACACACACACACACACACACACACACACACACACACACACACACACACACACACACACACACACACACAC
>JAPQNM010000006.1:1758874-1761374 GCA_029783475.1 Metacarcinus magister | reverse complement strand
AGGCAAAAGTGAAAACCCTCCTACTGAAAGTAGAGGAGAAAAAGGCTGATGGACCGGATAACATTAGGCTTCGTCTCCTCCGTCGATGTGTAAATGAGTTGACGTGTTCACTTGCCACTCTTTTCAATCACTGTTTCCATACCAGCATATGGCCACATGGTCAAATGAGCAATGTGGTCCCTGTTCATAAGAAGGGTGGTAGGTCGGAGGCAAGGAACTACCGCCCTGTATCCTTACTGCCGGGGCTCAGTAAAGTGTTGGAAACTGTGGTGGCCTCAAGAATGACGGAGCACCTCAAGAGGCACCACCTGCAGTGCACTAGGCAGTTTGGGTTCCAGCAGGGAAGATCAGCAGCGGACCTGCACCTGCTGCTGACTTCTGAGCTAAGTGCCACCCTGGATCAAGGCAAGGCCCCAGGCGACGTGGCACTAGACATTGAAGGCGCCTTTGACCGGGTGTAGCACGCAGCTCTAGTCACCAAGCTCTACGCTGTCGGCAAAGACGGGTCACTCTTGCCACTTATCACCAACTACATGAAGGGCAGACATCTGAAGGTGACTGTCAGTGGCCGGGAGTCTGTGGTACAACCCATCAGAGCAGGTGTTCCTCAGGGAAGCTGCCTCGGCCCCCTGTTCTGGAATATATACATCAATGACCTGCTGCACCTCATGCCTGGGGCGAAGGCTTATGCGGATGACATCACAATTACGCAGAGTTACGGCCCAGAGGAGGAGGCACTGCATCCCAGCTCAACCACAGCCTCAACCCTATCATATCCTGGTGAAACATTTGGCAGGTCAAATTTGCTCCCCACTAAACGCAGCTCTTCAACGCCTCCAGGTCGAGTGAAGCCCTGAGCCTAAACCTCATCGGAACTGCACTGACACCGCAGGAAGAGATGGAGGTGCTGGGGGTCACCTACGACCGTAGGTTGACCTTCAAAACGCACATTGAGCGTCTTACTTGAGAGGCCTCAGGGAAGCTGGCATCTCTGCGGAGGATGTCATGGCTTCTCGAGAAAAGGAGACTGGAAATCCTCTACAAAGCTCAGCTGCGACACTCCCTGGAGTACGCGTGCCTTGCTTGGGGCGGTGCCACTAACAAGTACCTCGCCCTACTAGACAAGGTACAAGCTCGAGTGGCGAGGCTCATTGGTGACAGTGATGGTGGATGAGTTCCTCAGTTGCAGACACTGCAACACCGACGCGACGTAGCAGGACGAGCAGGACGAGCTAGTCACCTCCAGGCGCTGTGGCAACCGTGTAAGGGTACACTATGGCATAGAGCAAGTCTCTTTCCTACCCAACTCTTCCTCTGGCAGCGTGACGGCAGGAAACAGTTAGAAGGAACACCATGTACTTTATAAAAGACGATGGCATGAAAATATTATATTAAACGAGCGAAACTAGAGGAAGCTACTGTACTAGACAACCATTACTGTTGGTGTATCTTAGGGAGGGTATATCTATTAAGAATGGTCATGTTATGTTGCATCACTTCCAATCTGAAAAAAAATAAGGGAAAAAAATATATATTTCCATACATTAGTTACACTATCTTATAAACCCGTCTCGAAGGAGCACTACCATGACGCAAGAAGGCTTAACATATCATTGATCAGTTAATCCCTACCTGAAGGCACCCTATTATTATTTCTAAAAATCAAGGTCAAGAAAATTCACGAATACTCTCTGCGGCGGAGGTACTTGCGTTATACTGAATGACCCTCAAGTTCAGCAAGTAGAGGAATTAAATATATAGAATACAATAAACCACTATGCATGGTGGCTACAATAGACTATAAATAAACCTTAGACTCTGTAGAAATTTCAGCAGTTATGAAAGCGCGCAGGAAACAGTGGTAGAGGAAATATATGTGCAAGTATTAGAAGAAATTTATAAAGAATCCATTGCCACTATAAGGAAACCTAAAGTCAGCGAGACTCTACAAATAAAGAAAATGGTCACACAAGACGATACAATATCTTCAAAGTTGTTAAGGGCAGTATTGGAGTAGGTTTTTCGAAATTTGGAAAGGAGAGTACCTCAACAATGTTCAGTTTGCTGGTGATACAGTTTTCATAAGCGAATCTACAGATAGATACAGCAGATAATTTCCAATTTTTGCAGTTACATTGAGTTAGCCAGAAAGTGGGTTTAAAGATGCATATGAAGAAAAATAGGGTCATGTTCAACAATTACATACTAGTCCATATAACTAAAATAAATAATGAAGTAAAAGATGTTTTCCATGAATAGATTTACTTAGGACAGAAAATTGGTGCATATCCAAGTAATTAAAAAAAAATCAAAAGAATTGTGATAGGATGGAGAGTTTTTAGTAGAAAACACAATGTTATGGAAAGTATTCCGCCACTATCACTGAAGAGAAACTTTTATAATCAGTGTATTCAACCAGAACTAACATATAGATCAGAAACCTGGAGTATTACGAACGACCAGGAATGAAAATTCAGAGCGCCCAAATAGGAATGGAAAG
>JAPQNM010000006.1:1731374-1738874 GCA_029783475.1 Metacarcinus magister | reverse complement strand
CAATTACTTTCCACATTCCTCTTTCTCCTCTTCCTCCTCCTCCTCCTCCTTCTCCGCCTTGTCCTTGTCCTCCTCCTCCTCCTACGTGTATTTCACCCGCTCTTCCTCTTCTTCCTACCCCATTAATCCCCTTCACACCTTTCCTGTTCTTTCCTCTTTCCTCTCTACCTTCACAGTCCTTCACTACAATGCCACTATTCATCACAATCTCTCTCTCTCTCTCTCTCTCTCTCTCTCTCTCTCTCTCTCTCTCTCTCTCTCTCTCTCTCTCTCTCTCTCTCTCTCTCTCTCTCTCTCTCTCTCTCTTTTCACACCTCATCTCCCTCACGCTTTACGACAAGACGCCAGAAGTTCTCTTAACATTCCGCCTGATACTCAAGTCAGGTTCTGCAGACTTGTAGATAATGGAGGACACACACTTTTGTAGAAAACTACAGGTTTTTTTTTCCCTCACTTCTTTTTCTTGTTCTTGTTCTTGTTCTTGTTCTTGTTCTTGTTCTTGTTCTTGTTCTTGTTCTTGTTCTTGTTCTTGTTCTTCTTGTTCTTGTTCTTGTCTTGTTCTTCTTGTTTTTCTTGTTTTTCTTGTTCTTCTTGTTGTTCTTCTTTTCCTTCGTCTTTTTCTTCTATTACGTAGGAGATGTGTGGCTAGAATTACATCGACCAATGGGACGTGAGGCACAAATATTTACTTTTTGTTATACAGTACTTGCACAGAAACCGACCGACCAACGTTTGCATTGTGTGTGTTAGTGTGTGTGTGTGTGTGTGTGTGTGTGTGTGTGTGTGTGTGTGTGTGTGTGTGTGTGTGTGTGTGTGTGTGTGTGTGTGTGTGTGTGTGTGGTATTAAAAATAATGTTGTCGCCATGTTTTCCCTTCAGCTTGACGAGTCCACAGATGTAGCCAACATTTCACAGCTACTCGTTTTCAGTCGCTACATTACCGACAAAGGGATCGAGCAAGAATTCCTGTTTTGCTGGCCGTTAGAAACGACAACGAAGGCGGCTGATGTGATGAAAGTTGTAACAGATTTCTTCGAAGAGACGGGGCTGATTTTGAACAAACTGGAAGGGATTTGTACGGATGTTGGCCCTAATATGCTTGGTTCACGTTCAGGATTTATTGCTCTCATGAAGCAGAAGCAGCCTAGAGTGAGAGGAACGCATTGTATGATCCACAGAGAGGCTCTCGCTTCAAAGACACTTCCGAAGAACCTGCATGCAGACATGGTTGTCATCATGAACATCGTGAACTACGTGAAAAGATCAGCCCTCAATACTCGCCTCTTCCGCGAACTCTGCAAGGATATGGACGCCGAACACATTGCTCTTTTATTTGATACGCGAGTTCGATGGCTGTCGAAAGGAAATATGCTTGCTCTCTACTACTGCCCCTGACATTGAGGCACTGATCAGCAACAAACAATTTTAGCCGACAGCCATCCAACTGTGTGTTGTTGTTGTTGAAGGGGATAGAAACGTGGAGGTGAAAATAAGAGTGGATTAGAGGAATAGTAAAGGTAGAAAGTAGAAAGTAGAAAGTAGAAAGTAGAAGAGATAAAGGTGACGGGCTGACCGTCTTGCTTTTCATATCTTGATTTTTCTGTAATTAGTGACTAATAAATTTTGTTTTGTATATGTGTATATGTCGAGATGAAGAGTGCGTTCGGGTGTTTGGTTGTAACTTTTAATGTTTATTGCCACTGAGTGACTAAGTCACAACTAAAGAAAGGAACTTTGAATATATTAACTAACTAATTGTTTATTATGTTATTTGTATTATCAAGCAAATAAATTTTCTGTTTTGAGAGTTTTTACTTTTTCCTTGTCACTCTATGCAGGGGGAAATCCGAACAGCTGACCTGGTTGAAGGGGGAAAAGACAAAAAAAAGGTTGGGAACCACTGCTCTACAGTCAGATTGATTTTTTTATTTTTTGGTTTTTTTGTGATCATTAATATTATTCACTACTTTGTTATTATTGACATATTTTTGTTTGTTATCATTGTCATTATTTATACTATTATTAGAATTATTATCATTTTTTATTACTATTCTAATTATTATTATTATTATTATTATTAGTAGTAGTAGTAGTAGTAGTAGTAGTAGTAGTAGTAGCAGTAGTAGTAGTAGTAGTAGTAGTAGTATCATTATAACTATAATTATTATTAATATTATTATGATTGTTATACTTATTATCATTATTATTACTATTTTCATTATTTTTATGATATCTATCATTTGAATTATATTAATAATAATAACAATAATAATAATAATAATAATAATAGTAATAATAATAATAATAATAATAATAATAATAATAATAATAATAATAGTAGTAATAGTAATAATAATGATAATGATAATGATATAATAATAATAATAATAATAATAATAATAATAATAATAATAACAATAATAATAATAATAATAACAACAATAATAGTAATATGAATATGAATATGAATAGTAATAATAATAATAGTAATAATAGTAATAAAAATAATAATAATAATGATAATAATAAAAATGGTAATTATAATAATAATAGTATTGAAAATAGTAACAATAATATCTCTCGTCATAATTATTTATATCAATATATTTAATATCATTACTATCATTATTATTATTATTATCATTATTATGATTGTTGTTATTATTGTTGATATTATTATCGTTATTATTATTATTGTTATATTTTTTTTTATTATTACTATTATTATTATTATTATCATCATTATTATTAATTTATTACTATTACTATCATAATTTTTTTCATTACAATTATCATTATCATTATTATTATCATTGTTATTTGTATTATTATTACTATTATTGTTATAAATATCATCATTATTATTATTACTACTTTATCATTATTATTATTATTATTATTATTATTATTATTATTATTATCATTATTGTTATTATCACTACTGTTATTATTATTATCACTATTATTATTAATATTATTATAATCTATTATTTTTTCATTGTTTTATTCGATTTTTTGTTGTTATTGTTATTCGCTAGTTTCATTGTATCTAGTATTCTTAACAGTATTATTCTTTAATTATTGAGTTTCATGGTCGTTTTTGTCATACTTTGTTTGTCCGTGTTGTCTATGTCTCAGCCGGAATAGTATTGTCTTTCTTATTTAAGTATTTCTGCAGCTGACATGAGAAGGCTATCGAGAGACCAGAAGTAGGAGGAAGAGAAGAAACTTTGTATTACTTTCACTCGTAAAAAATGTTATACACATGAGCAGATAATTTGATAAACAAAAGGTGTTACAATAAACACCGAAGGCTGAATAATGTTATTGAATATTGATCAAAACATAAAGTGTACAATACCTTTTTCAATCATGCAACACTCATGTACACGTCAAGTACAAGACCACCTTTAACCATTGCTGTCATCGCACAGCCTTAGAAGCAGTGATGAAGCACGGAATTGATAATAAGACAACTGGAGACGATTCGTAACACCCAAGGACACAAGACGCAATTACGGATGGAGGAGGGGCGGCGGGCCTGGGTGTGGTTCGACAGACAAGCCGTCCAATATAACCTCTCCTTTGTGACAGGGTTGGGGGCTCAAAAACAGGGCAAGAGGCGGGTATTGGCATAGGGTGACGGGGAGCCACCGCCCCCCTCGTTTGGATACACTGACTTTCACCTCCGTTTTCGGCCCCGCTTTGTCCCGGATATACAGCTTTTCTGTTTTATTTCAGGCTTGTGAAAAATAAAATCCACGAAACACTGCGGATGAAAGGAAAGTAACAAACAAGAAGCGATTTTCAAGGTTTGTCCAAAAACAAAAATGAAACAAAACAAGAGTGCAGTGAATTTTAGAGTTCAAACAAAATTATTTAATTAATAAAAGAAGTATGTATGTATGAAATAAAGATAGGAACTGGGTGAGGAAATTGGCGAGTGTTCCCCTAAAGTGTATTGGTCCTTAAACCCCGCAGGCCACGGCACCATCACAACACCACACTCGCCGTCAGGTAAATAATTCAACCTATCAATCAGGCAGTGTGATGGATCGTCCCTCCCTCCCTCCTTCCCTCTTCCTTTCCTCCATCCCTTCTTCCTCCCGCAACTACTAAAAACAACTTTGCCTTTCCCCTCTATCTTTCCTCTTCCTCTTTCCCGCTCCTCCTCACCAGCTCCTTCTTTTCACTTTAGCCGATCTATTTCTTTTTACTCCAACTTTTTTTTTCAACTTTAATAACTTGGTCGATCCCATCACTTCGTAACTTTCTCACTATTATTTTCTCATCTTGCCATTACTGAAACATCATCTCCTTGTCCCTACTAGTCAGCTTACGACAACAAACGAAAAGATCTGGAGTAATTATGACAAAATGTAATTCAAGTCTAAAAAAAGGAATAAGCATAGTTAAGTTGAGGGTAAAGACAGAATGTTTTTTTAACGTTTTAATATAGAAGTACACACTACACTATTTCAAGTTTGCTCACATTTTCTTTAATTCGGTATTACATTATAACAGTATGTATCGCCATTTCTCTTCTCGTCATAAAATATTGTTTCAAAAATGTTAGATGCAGCTGGAGATGGGAGTCAAATGTAATATTTCACAGGTTGTCACTTGCATCAAAGTGAACACTATGTTCCCCTAACGGAGATTTCCCCTTTGTTATCAGCCTCCCCTTTTAACTAAATACAGCACCGCCACTCCCCCATGTCCTTGTTCTTTCGTCCTATACCTTGTTTTCCTATCTCACTCTCTCTCTCTCTCTCTCTCTCTCTCTCTCTCTCTCTCTCTCTCTATATATATATATATATATATATATATATATATATATATATATATATATATATATATATATATATATATATATGTATATTTATCTATCTATTTACCTATCTATCTAACTATCTTTCGATCTATCTCTAGCTCTATCTCTCACTTATTTTTCTCTTCCGAATAAGAAACTACCAGTGGGATACCAAATCATATGAACTATTTTACAATTGAATTCATAAATACATGGTCTCTAATAGCCAATATACTTGTGATAAAACTTCTAGTCAAAAAATCATGGATACTCAATGCGTGATTGAAACCTGGATTTACCCTTACATTCCTGCCAGCCACATTCACATCCCAAACTATCATACGTTTCGGTGTGACTAAGGTTGCGGACATGGCAGACGCAGGTATGTTAAAAACGACCTTACGAATAAAGTAATAGCATGTGTTATTACTAGGCCAATTGGTATTGACATCCGGGTCAACATTCGCTGTAGAAATGATCAACAATAGACAAGTTTCCTTTATTTGAGCCAATGAATAAAATAAAATCTTCGAGCCTCATATAACAAAGCAGTGAATATATTTTTTTTCAATAAGAATGGTTGCTTTTATGATACAGACAATTTAAAATAAAAACAAATCTTGCGCACAAAAACAACTGCGCCATGTTGTGACGTCACTATCGTGGTGGCTGCAGACGACAAGCTGCCTCACTCACTGCCCACCCTCACATCTACCAGTCCTGCCTCCCACTAGTATGGCCCTACCCACCACAGTGCCCACACTGACACATCTATGCAGTCCATTTATTTTACTTTGTGTATTATAATGAAAGGAAAAACATAGGTATTTTGGGGTAAAAGCCACCAATATAAGAGTAACTTATATTGTTTTATACACTGGGTAAGACTAGGTTAGATTGAGTAGGTTAGTATTATAAGTAAGATTAAGCACAACCTACATAATAGTCAAATACCTTCTCCACAAAAATGGGTGGTTACTTCCAAAAACTACTACTAAAACCCGTATAACAGTAGGCTGAGCCCTTGTTTGGATACATTACTTGTGGCATATAGAGTTTAGAGTAGAATAAATTACCACTAGTAGTAAAAGTAGCAGATAAGGTAAAGTTTTACATCTTCACCAGAATGCACCTGGATATAAATAACACACTTTTCACATTGACATTCATTTCCGTCACAAATGCATAAAAAATAAGATATCCTTATCACCCCCAAACAAGCCTGGGGACCTGTGGGAATGCGGGATTCTTGGGTGGGGAGGACGAAACAGTGGTTTACGCATAGACCAATGTGCCAGACTCACTAACATACTTAACAATGACCCATTGAAGAACACGCAATGCACTGATGGTCACAAAAACTGCGTGTGGCTAAGAAAGAAAATGGCGTCTCCACCTCGCCCAATCCCTTATTTTTGGTCATTGAAAACATTTGATATTTTCTAAATTATCATAACATAACATAAATTAACCAAACCTTATCCTATACTGACAAATAACAGAACATTGTTCAAACCAAACAAAACTTTACATTATTCTCGAAGAGAAGGTCTCATAGAAAACATTGAATATCACAGAAGTTATAGGAATTTACAACGGAAATGTAATCAAGAAAACCATCTCAAAATGCATTATGTAATGTAAAAATACAAACCTCAATTCTCTAGAGCATTCAGGTGAAGATATAAAATAATACCGCAGATAATGTTCTCTCATTGGGAAATCAAGGCGAGCAGACACCCACCACTGCCTCCTTATTGTCTTAATTTTCAGCACAATTATAAAAGGTTTACTTGGTGTTGCCTTCGTGGTGCTTTTGCCCATTGGCACTAAGCAATAGTAATATCATCTGCTTGCCTGCCACATGTTTATAGGGACAAAATGCACAAGTAAACACAATCAGCCGTCTATCAGCTGGGCCGTGGCTCCAGCAATGAATATTCTGACGTCACGACGAATCACAGCGCGTTCCGTAGTCACCTGATATTTTGGCATAAAAAAAAATTTATTTATTTAATAGTTGGGATGAATTAGGAGGATCTATCATCACTTTAAGACACACCTAAAAGCATTTAACGGTCTACAAGAGATTCAGGAACATTTCTCTGATGTATAAAGGCCAATAAATGTTTGATGACTCAAATGGTGTTTCGCTTTCTAGTGGACTCTGAATAAATGTCATAAGTATGAATGTTACATTGAATTATTGACAAGACTACTCGATTTGTTCCACAGTCAGCCAAACTCTTGCAAATTCTAGTTATTAATAAATCATCTATCTGTCTATCTATTGTCTCTGACGTCTCGTTCCCTCCTGGAACGTTTCTCAAGGGGATGGCGACGGCAAAGGGGCCTCCACCTCTCCCCATCCACTCCCTCCCTCCTTGCTAGTTCAATCCCTCCATCTCTGTCAGCAACTCTTTACTATATGTACTCTTTCCTTTACCTTTCCATCTTACATACACTTTCTTCACAAGCTCTTCATTCTTCCTTCTCTCAATATGACCAAACCACCTCAGCGTATTTCTTTTAACTCGTTCCACTGCATCGCACTTTATTCCATTTGCACAATGTCCCATTGTACACCTTTCTTTCACGTTTTCCTTTTCTCATCATCCCATTTTGTCACGCTGCTATCAGATTAGTCTATTATTGATAAACAAAACACAATAATTCTCAAAGATATAA
>JAPQNM010000006.1:1708874-1711374 GCA_029783475.1 Metacarcinus magister | reverse complement strand
TGTAATCAGTATCATAATAATGCTTATTAAATAATGTGTTTTATTCTCTACTAATATTCAACATCATACCCATCAACAAGGCACTCATAACCGATCGTACACAATCACAATTGCCATCATCATCCCATTATTTCAATAATTAACACGCTACAACATCATGTAATATTTTGAATAGCGAAGTTTCATTTTGCGCGTCGAGTAATATACAATATGACAATACCGATTATTGTTGTTTTATCAACAGTCCAGGTTAAGTTTGTATACGTGATGTCTAGTTAGCAAACCCCATAGAGTTTGAGTGGCATCGGTATGACAAATTGATGAAGATTTGTAAATAAATTTCAGTAAGTGTTTTATTGAGTACAACTGACTGATATAATGATCAGGATGAAGAATAAAAGAAGTAAAGGAAAAAATAAGGAAATATAGATGAATAGATAGATAGATAGATAGATAGATAGATATAGATAGATAGATAGATAGAGTGAGAGAGAGAGAGAGAGAGAGAGAGAGAGAGAGAGAGAGAGAGAGAGAGAGAGAGAGAGAGAGAGAGAGAGAGAGAGAGAGAGAGAGAGAGAGAGAGAGAAAGAAAGGAGGAGGGAAGAAGAACCACAAATGATGATGACTTCCTTACTCACACGTCATCGACAGAATTCCCCGATTGACTCACTTCCCTCTTGTATTTTTTTCACTCGCACCCTTGCAGTATTTTTTTTTCTCTTTCTCTTTCTCTCTCTCTCTCTCTCTCTCTCTCTCTCTCTCTCTCTCTCTCTCTCTCTCTCTCTCTCTCTCTCTCTCTCTCTCTCTCTCTCTCTCTCTCTCTCTCTCTCTCTATGTCTGTTTAATGTTTTATGAATTTTTCCAAGGAAACTTTAGATCAGTTGCAGAAGAAAACTTGGTCCTTCCTTCACGGTGCACTTTATCAATGTCATTAAGAAGCTTCCATCGGTACACTCTTCCTCGTCCTCCCTTTTCTATCATTAATAAAACATTCCGGCCTTTTTTTCACCATTAAAGCTCTTTGTCCTCTCAACACGTTTAGCAAAAGTTTTAGTTGGTCCTCTTATAGTACCCTCTTCACCTCACTCCCACATTCCTTCTCCTCCATCTCCTCCCACCCTTATGCCCTTTCCAGCAGCTCTTCCCTGTGTTATCCAATGTGTGCCGGTGTGCTCTCTTTCCACCTCATTTCCCATCCATCACCTACTTGGGCACCATTCTCGCCCACCATTTCATCTGCAGAACCCCCGCCAGCCCCACTCCAGAACTCTGCTGATGGCCCTCCTGCTCCTACGTCCGGCAGCATCGTCAAGTATTTATTTGTTTACCTGAACAGCTGATGTCTGCTTACGTCACACACTGATCGTTGTTTTGTGCGGCCATCCATGTTCCGCTTCGGCAGGGAGTTTTGTTTTGTTTCGTTTTGTTTGCTCTGCATGACTTACTTCTGTGTTTGCAATTGTTTCGCTCTGGATGTATTATAATTTGTTTTGCGTTTGTGTCTTTACAGCCAGTTTGTTACGTGTGTTTGTGTGTGTGTGTGTGTGTGTGTGTGTGTGTGTGTGTGTGTGTGTGTGCGTGTGTGTGTGTGTGTGCGTGTGTGTGCGTGTGTGCGTGCGTGCGTGCGTGCGTGCGTGCGAGAGAGAGAGAGAGAGAGAGAGAGAGAGAGAGAGAGAGAGAGAGAGAGAGAGAGAGAGAGAGAGAGAGAGAGAGCGAATGAGAGAGAAAAAAAAATGGGGAGTGTTATGGATACAAAAAACGCAAAAACAATGAGAAACTAAGGTTTACATCGGTAAATAGAGTAGCAATTAGTAGAATTGTAAGATCGCCATGTATCTGTTCTCCATGCACATGAACAGTGTCAGGGTTCAGAACCTTACTCGTAGTTTTGTCCGGGATCGACCCTTGTCGCATGTCGAATTATTGTGAAGGTTCGGAACTACTTAGTTAGGAACTTAACTCATATTAGTAAGTAGGTTCCAGAAGCAATTTGTAACACTTGCCATGGATGAAAGGGGGAGTTGCTTCAGCCGGCGACCTGGGAAATTCACTGGTGAATTAGACTGTACTCCTTAGCCACTGCTCTTCTATGCAAAGGATTATCACTGACGAATGACCTATATCAAGTTAGTAAGATGTAATTGTGACATGTGTGACGGACTTAAGGGGACCAGAATATTTTGTATTTTACGGTTACAGAGGAACGCGGTGACTTCCACTCCTGCCACCAGTTAAATAATTCCGGATCTACCTTCTTAAGTTTTTGTTGGTTTTTAATTGAAATAAATGTAAAACTTTAATAGTTTGCATTTTGATTGAATTATTCACTTTCTGTTGCTTGACCTGTAATTTATATATGTAATTGCATAAGAATTTTGATGTGTTTAATCCGAACAGGTTTTTAGTGTTTTTAACAATAAAATAATAGTAAAATTTGGCAATTTTATCCCTTTTCACAAGTTGGTCATACGTTAGTAATATGTGCCGTGCCTTGTTTTAC
>JAPQNM010000006.1:1698874-1703874 GCA_029783475.1 Metacarcinus magister | reverse complement strand
TACTTTCCCAGTGAAAAAAAAGAAACTTTTAGGAAAGATAATACGTGGGTATTGGAATTAGAATATGTGTATAGTGTCTACCGATCTGATTAAAAATGTCAATTGGTTTTGAGTGCACCAAATATAACTCTTGCCCTCCGACCACGCCCCTATAGCCATTCAAATGCATGTAGATGGCACTAGTCTTGATGGTGTGCTACAGCGGGCCACCTCTTTGGGCGGTCATGCGTCACTGATGGCTGCAGAGGAGTGTGCGTCGCTATGAAGTAAACCTATAAAATTTGACAAGATTAGTCACGATATATTTTTAAATCTTATATGTAATGTGAATGTGGATTTTGGTGATAACAATGTGGAAAATGCTGCTAATGATGTGTCTGAGGTATTGTATCAGTCTTGTAAGCAGAGTCAAGGTGAGGCGACGGTAAGGAGCGAAGTTTCGGATGGCCAACGCACTGATCGCTAGGATTGACTCCTGCACGACCGTGATTACACCCGTGTGTGGAGGGCTATAGACTGGAGGGGACGGTATCAGCCTGATACTAAAGCAAATGTAAGTCCTACTGACCAGGATTTTTTTTTTAATTTCGAAGTGTTGAACCCATGAAATGTATACCCAGTAGATTCAATCGTTTGTGAATATTCCGTTGTTAGATGATCACATAAACCCAGAGGAAGTTCAGTACCAAGTCAATAATATAAAACCTGACAAGGTGTGCGGCCCCGATAGTATCTCTACCGGAGTTCTTAAGCTACTCACAACACAGTGGATAATGACACTTACTACCCTGTTTAACATGGTATTCTCTTCATCCTTCTATCCTCACTCATGGACTGTAGCCAAATTATTTACGATCTTTTAAAGAGGAAACAGAAGAGTCCAAAAACTATCGTGGCGTGACTGTGATTAATTGCCTAGGCAAGGTATACGATAGGGTGTTGTGCGCGCGGCTGGAGAGATGGTTTAAGCCGTACAGGGAACAAGCCGGTGCGCAAAAGAGAAATGGTTGCATTGAACATGTCGTAACTTTGCGTTTACTGACAGATCTGGCAAGGCGAATGAAGAAAAGGCTCTTTGTGACTTTTGTAGATTTCACTCAAGCTTATGATCTGGTACCGAGGCACATGTTATTCAGGGTTCTGAAGCTGTTGGGCTGTGGGGTGGTGATGCTTGCTGCGCTCGTCTCCATGTATCAAGTGACGAAGAGTATCATTGGGACGGCACTTGTTACAGCCATAGTCGGGGTGCGTCAGAGAAGCTCCACATCGTGTCTAGTTTTTATCCTTTCCGAAGAAAACTGTAATACTGATGGGTTTTTTTATCGTGTGTTCACTTGTTGGTTCTAATGGATGATACGGTTTTACTCGCTACGACCAGAAAAAATATGATACAAAAGATTTCTTTGTTTAAGCAGTTTTGTGCTAGTTATGGTATGAAAGTTAATGCTTCAAAAAAAAAAATCATTATTTTTGGAACTGAGCAGGATAAGGAGACCTTGTAGTGGAGCCGTGCGTACTATATACGTATCTGGGATCCGTGTTTACGGCTGATGGATCCATATCTTTCATGGTCACGGCTCATGTTCAATGTAAGGTGTCGCATTTCAGTAAATTTGTTTCATTCTTGAGTGAAAACCATGACATCCCATTCATTGTAAATAAAATAATTTTTAATGCTGCATTAATGTCTACCATATTATACGGGTGCGAGTCATGGCTAAACACGGATGTGAAGCCAGTCACAAAACTCTATAATTGGGGATTAAAACAACTTCTTGGTGTTAGGGAAACAACATACTTCCTTGAAGCTGTATATCTTCCTCTCCAGGCATATGGCATTTGTTGATGTTAAATCAGACCACGTTGAGATTTTGCGAGTTTTTCTAGAGGCTTTGTTTGTCGCTATCAAAGATTACCGAATTTTCAATTTTCGTATCATCTGCAAAATTTGCGATGAGGTTGTAATGTCCAACATTGGTGTCATTAATGTACATTATGAATAACAGAGGTCCGAGAACAAATCCATGCGAGACACCACTAGTGACAGGTGCCCAATACGAAACAGATCCATTGATTATGACCATTCAATTTTTTAGTGATGAGCCAGTTTTCGATTAATTTGTGCACATTACTTGTGATCCGGATTTGCTTGATTTTGAATATGAATTTATAATGATGAATTTTATCAAAGGATTTTTTTTTTCCAAATCAATATCAACAGTGTCTAACGATATGGTGGTATCGTGGTCAAATTAGGCAAACATAACATTCTATAACAGGTAACTAACAATGGTGTATGTTTTCAACCATTTTGTCAACTAATGATGTTAAGTTAATGTGCCTGAGAGAGAGAGAGAGAGAGAGAGAGAGAGAGAGAGAGAGAGAGAGAGAGAGAGAGAGAGAGAGAGAGAGAGAAAGAGAGAGAGAGAGACAGAGAGAGAGAGAGAGAAAGAGAGAGAGAAAGAGAGAGAGAGAAAAAAAAAGAGAGAGAGAGAAAAAAGAGAGAGAGAGAGAGAGAGAGAGAGAGAGAGAGAGAGAGAGAGAGAGAGAGAGAGAGAGAGAGAGAGAGAGAGAGAGAGAGAGAGAGAGAGAGAGAGAGAGAGAGAGAGAGAGAGAGAGAGAGAGAGAGAGAGAGATACAAATATCTAATTTGTAGTGCCGCACGCAAGGCTCTTAGAATAGTTCGTCGTAAAAAAAAAATTTTTGAGCCTTTATTGAAATAAATAAATAAAATGGGGGCACACGCTATAGCTGCGCGTAGCCGCGTACGCTCATCTCCAGTCACATTGGCCTTTGAGCCTGTGGTGGAAATTAATCCGTTACGCCGGGACACAGGGTCACTATGACATCCGACTTTCCACAGTTTATCTTCCCCAGGTTTCCCTAAGTACCCATTTATCTACTAATCCATTTGGAAGGATGAACAGCTGGGTGAGTTGTGCGCCGACTGCCTTCGTCCGGAATCGAACTTCGGGCCAGCGGATTCGTAGTCAGGCGTGCTAACTACTGCACCACTGAGACGCTTTATTGTAAGCCAATGTTTAAATAAGAAAAATAAAAAGAGAGAGAGAGAGAGAGAGAGAGAGAGAGAGAGAGAGAGAGAGAGAGAGAGAGAGAGAGAGAGAGAGAGAGAGAGAGAGAGAGAGAGAGATTGGAACGTGAAAAAGGGGGCATGAGGGCGTGTCAAATCAGTGTGAAGAGACCCCAATGCCCCACCACCCTCTACTTCCAACCCAGCACCTAACCCGCACAGCCAGCCATCCACTCCTTCCTCCGTCCTCTGCCAGACCAAGATATCCGGGGCTGGGTGGACTGGGACGGGTGGTCGAGGCGGGACGGACGTGAATGGACATCACCACACACACACTTTCCCACCTCAATACACCCAATTCCGCCACACACGGATTATGACACAAGCTGTTAGCGAAGACTCCACCCGCTGGGAGGCGTGAAGATGTCAATTAAGTTTAGGGAGGAAGGAAAGGAGAGAAGGAGGAAGTGAGATGCGTGGAGGACAGGCAGGAAAAAAGATGGAGAGGTGGGAGGAGGGAATGAAAAAAAAATTCACACCCAAAAGTGAAGGGAAAGAAGGGAGATAATGAGGAAAGAGAATGGAAGAGAGAAAAGGAGAAAAAACAGCGAGTCGCATGAGGAAAATAGTGCGTGGTGAAGAAAGAAGAAAAGAGGGCGAGTGAAAATGAGGGAAAGGAAAGAAAAGATCAAACGGGATAAACCAAAGCAAAATAGATTGGGAAAGGGAAAGAAAGAAAAAGAATGGAAGGCGATAACTCAGAGAAACGGGAAAAAAGAAAATAATAATAAAATGTGCTTACTACATATATGTGGATGATGATAAATGAAAAAAATTTCCTCAAACACAAACACAGAAACACACACACACACACACACACACACACACACACACACACACACACACACACACACACACACACACACACACACACAATAAAATATATACACAATACATACAATCTCAGTTCCTCCAAACCCCCAATTTCACTGATCCGTTTCCCACTCGGATTCCAGCAAAATAAAAGAGTCGAGCTTACCAAGGTCTGTAGGAGAGGAGATAGACTACGCGAAGCCAGAAGAAAACGTACTTTAAACAGTATTACAAACAACATGGTGCAAGAACAGCATAGCTGCCAGCTCTTGGGAAGGGGTAAAGGTGTGGGTGAAGACGAAATAAGCTGGAAGGCAAGAGAAGGAAAGAAAGAATAGAACCAAGGTGGGGGAATTGGAAAGGGTGAGGAGATATGTCTGCGAGATGTGAGGACAAGGGTGAAGCAGAGGGTGAGTGCCAGGCAGAAGGTGAAGGGTAACGAATAAGTTGAAAATATGAAGAAAACGACAGAAAAAAGCAAATAAAGAAGAAAGACCGCAAGTAAAACTGATAACAAAAGTTTTTGAGCAAAACAAGAATTAGTTTGTTTCTTGACTTCAAAGGAAATAATCATAAAATCAAGACTACTCTATATGCAAACTAACATGAAGATAGATCAATCGAGTGATATACACAAATAAACAGAAACATACATATAAGCAGCAAGAGAGAGAGAGAGAGAGAGAGAGAGAGAGAGAGAGAGAGAGAGAGAGAGAGAGAGAGAGAGAGAGAGAGAGAGAGAGAGAGAGACAGCTAGAGCGAGAGCGAGAGCGAGAGCGAGCGAGAGCGAGAGCGAGCGAGAGCGAGAGCAAGAGCGAGAGCTAGAGAGCGAGAGCGAGAGCTAGAGAGCGAGAGCTAGAGAGCGAGAGCGAGAGAAAGAGAGAGAGAGAGAGAGAGAGAGAGAGAGAGAGAGAGAGAGAGAGAGAGAGAGAGAGAGAGAGAGAGAGAGAGAGAGAGAGAGAGAGAGAGAGTCATGGAAAATGAGCAATGTGGTCCCTGTTCATAAGAAGGGTGGTAGGTCGGAGGCAAGGAACTACCGCCCTGTGTCCCTACTGCCGGGGCTCAGTAAAGTGTTGGAAGCTGTGGTGGCCTCAAG
>JAPQNM010000006.1:1691374-1693874 GCA_029783475.1 Metacarcinus magister | reverse complement strand
TGCAAGTCAGGCACACGTCAGATAGTGCTTTTTTCTTCTGAGCTCTCCACTTCGCTGCCCTCGCATGACCTGTTGGGTGACTGGGAGCTGTGTACCCCATGCTGCTAGCAGGTCGTGTGCCTCTTTAGACTCCTCCAGATGATCTGCGATGAGTTTCTTGCTTGTTCCATAGAAGCCAGAGTTGTGGTCACACCCAGTGAGAACATGAAGTGGAATGATGGATGCAGCCATTGCCTCACTGCACAAACATCGGGCATCGATAAGTTGACGTTTGCGTTTCACGCACAGGATCCCTGGTGTCCTCTGAGCAACGTATGCCGTTTGCATATAGTTGTCTGTGTCCTCTGTATCTAGAACGACAGCTGCTGTGTAGCCGTCTGACCAGAGCGCATTATATATTGTGAACATAGCGGTATCTGCCTCTGCAAGGGAGCATGCGAACGCTGGCACAAGCTTGCCTGTAGTGAGACTCTTTGCAATGCTGCCCACTACACAGTAGAAGATTTCGGTGCTAGTTATCGCTGCTGTTCTCTGAAATTCCATTTGAAGAAATACCTGAAGCCGGATTTTGTTCTCGGGTTTACTCAGGAGAGCATGTAAAACTTTACTAGAAGGAAATTTATCTTCTGTCTTCATGAAGACATTGCTGATTGGTAGGGTTTTTTTTGGCGCAGTATTGTCTCACTGTCCTTGATCGTGTAATTCTGATCATATGAATCGTTGACGCAAATGATGTGATCAGCATGCTTGTGTCTTATTAGAACGAAGTGCACCAACTTCTCTGCATAGTCTCCCCAGATATACTTGGTTCTGTCTCCCTTCTCTCTGTCTGCAATGGTAGGAGTTGATTGGCGCCAGATGAGGCCCATATCAATAATAGACGTGTATACACCAGGCTCTTGAATGACAGTCATAGTTAGTTTTTGTTGAAGCTTGTTTTTCTGTGCTTTACGGATTATTCCATTGACTGGAAAGGCATTCGGCCGTAACACGATGCTGCAGGACTTCTTCAAGTTTCAGAGCACCACTCGTTTCAACCAGTCCCAGAACAGAGGCCAAGGCTTTACACTCCATTTCCTCAGTCTTTCCCTTCAGGTTGTCACCATCTGCTTTCTTCAATTCCTGAGTTGAAAAGTTCTTACGCTTGCTGCGGAGAACTCGGTCGTTGAGACTTTATATATATATATATATATATATATATATATATATATATATATATATATATATCATTAACCGTTGGCGCCAGTAAGCTTATGGAGGCACAAATGGACTTGCCTCGCCTGTTATTTGACGTAGGATATCAGATTTTTATAGTGACGCCTCAAATGTTTGCGTTCTCTCTTGAATATGTTGAGAACGTGCGAGACTAATCGCTGCTACAGCGTTAGATGCATTTAACGTTGTAAGTCTCGTCTGAGGACAGTATGGCAGCAATTTGGGTAGTCTTTGGCCACTCAGCGGTGATATCAAAGAATGAAAAGTGGTCAGCGATTATCGGGGATTCGAACCTGGAACCCTAAGCTCGCTCATCCGAGCGCTAGACCATTGTACCACACTCTGTCATGCATGAATTGCTTAAGTTTGCTTGTGCCATCCTCCTTTTGCTGATTTCAAGTCAGCAGCGAGAGCGTCTGAGGCTGGGACTGACTGTAAGGATCGAAGTGTTTGGTTTGTATGGTCAAACGGATCACACTTGAATTCAGTGAGACATGCGCTTATATCCTGTACAGCATGTTCATCCTTCTTCATTTTACTCTATGAGCAATCAGCATGCTTCCATTTTCCTTGCTTCTTGCGTTTAGCATTTCGATGGACTGTTGTTCTCATCCGATTGACGTTATTCACATTCCGAGTGTTTGAAAGAAGTTGTTTTTCATTGTTCAGAATGGCCAACCAACCAGACTTCAGCTTAGAGCCTTTATTCATTGTTGACTCTATCCATACATCGAGGGCGACACACGAATATGGTTTTCCTGTCATTGACTGTGCAAACATACCTCTCTCCATGAATGCAGTTTGGACGACAGGAAGGATATCAAGCACTGCAGTGAAATCGGGAAGGTGCCGACTAAACTTGTTATTATCATAGATTTGCACCCAGGGAAGCATGAGCTTGAGTGAGGACTTGAACTCAATCCAGTTGCTGTTCTGATTGCATGTATATCTTGAGTCAGAACCTCCGCCATTTCCATGAAGGACATCCAGTATTCTGCTTGTGGGGCACCCTCAGATTCTTTGAAGAGAGTGTCAATGAGGTTCTTCAGCTCAGCATTCCTCTCTAGCTATGCATGTGCATCTGCAAGCTCCTGTACATCATTCAGATGTCGGAGCTTGGAAAGGGATGCCTTTACTTCTTCAGATAGAGGGGAACCTTCTAAACGTTTGTATATGACATGGTAGACAAGAGTTTCATAAAATAGTTGCAAGCAACGAAAACCACGCTTAATATATTTTCCACGAAGGGCCTGATCAACAGACCCGTCTATTACACCCACTGCCA
>JAPQNM010000006.1:1678874-1688874 GCA_029783475.1 Metacarcinus magister | reverse complement strand
AGATATTAGTACTGTGTGCCATAAGTGTGACTTTTGTGATGTTGACTGGAGCTACAAACATAAACATCCGGTACGATACTGTTTCCCTGCTCGCCCTACGACCCTTGGTGAACTCGTTCCCCATACAATATACTAATTGCATTAAACGATTACAAGAACTGCAGGCGAGCAACAATATTCTTGAAGACTCTAATGAAGCATCGATAAGAAATCACCGAAAGCGGAGGCGGGGGCGACGAGGCGGTGTGAGGGCACGCCTGAGACGGCGAGATATGAGGACTCCACTGCCAACCATCAACTTCGAAAATGTACGATCCATTCGGAACAAGATCGACGAGTTGGCTGCCAATTGTAAGTACATACAAGAATATAGACACAGTGCAGTAATTGCTATCACGGAAACCTGGCTGCAAGATCAGGATGCAGATAGCACAGTCCGTTTAGAAGGGTTCGCGGTGGTGCGGTCGGACAAAAGAGGCGTTAACAAGGGTCGAGGTGAAGGGATCGCAGCTTACATCAATGATAGATGGTGCTCGCAAGTGAATGTCAAGGAGAGCTACTGTGGTGATAAGAACATTGAGTACCTAGTGATATCGTGTCGTCTCTTCAACCTACCACGCGAATTTGCCAAAGTTATCCTGTTTATTGTGTACATCCCCCCTGATGCAGACGAATCTGTAACAGCGTTAACTTTAGAAAACAGCGTGACAAAATACGATAATGAAAGACCGGAGAGTGTGAGAATAATTTTGGGAGATTTTAACCACTGTAACTTTCAAAAGAAGGTTTCTACATACGAACAAAGTGTAAACTGTGCTACGAGAGGGGATGCGACCCTTGATAAGATGTACTGCAACATTATAAATGGTTATCGTGTGTTGAAAAGACCTTGCCTTGGAAATAGCAACCACAACATGTTCTATTGCATTCCTATCTATAAACAAGTGTTAAAAAGGGAAATATGTAGAGGTGACAATTAGAAAATGGGATGTTGAAAATACCGAAAAACAGCAAGACTCTCTTGGTTGGTTGGTTGGTTGTCTATCGTGTCCCCAAAATTAAGATTGAGGATCTATTTAGGACAAATAGCGTGAAAGACGTATGGAAGGGATTAAAAACCTTGTGTGAATACAACAAAAATCAAACTATTCCTGAACCAGAAAACATCACCACATATGTTAATGAGATGTATTTGTTTTTTGCAAGGTATGAAAGACTCGACTTTAGTGATGAGTGCAATAATGTGATGCCATTAACTCGATCCAGAACAGATGAAAGAATTATTATAACACAGAGTGTGTGGTGCGGTCCCTGAGGCATGTACAAACTAATAAGGCCACGGGGCCTGATGGGGTGCCAGCCAAAGCACTCAAATGCTGTGCTGAGCAACTTGCACCAGTGCTACACCAACTTTTCCAGGACTCCATAGATCAAGGGGAGGTGCCGCATAAGTGGAAGGAGTCAGAAATAAAGCCCATTGCAAAAATTTCCTTCTCTAAAGTACTTAATGACTTTAGACCCGTAGTTTTAACTTCAAATATAATGAAATGCCTGGAGAATATACTGAAAACATATTTGTGCAATAGTGTAGAAACTTTTCGACACCCACTTCAGTTTGCATACTGTAAGAATAGGAGTGTTTAGGATGCAAGTTTGACTCTGTTGAATGTTGTTTGCAAACACATTGATAAACCAAATTCACAAGTCAGAATACTATCTATAGACTTCACCTCTGCTTTCAATACAATCAAATCCCACATTTCGTTGAATAAATTGCATGGAATGGCTGTGAACTGTCATCTATTGAAGTGGATTTTCAGCTTCTTAACTCCACAGTACACTACGCTAGGTAATGTTAAGTCCAGTGTAATTGTCACCAACACAGGGGGCCCCCAGGGGTGTGTTATGTCCCCCGTCTTGTTCAGTCTTTATAGTTATACAGACGACTGTAGGAGCCGGTCCAAGCAGTGCACCTTAATAATATACGCTGATAACACACTAATCATTAAAAAGTCAGTAATGATCATTCTAGAGGCTTGTAGTGAACCTTCACACCTACCCCCACACCCACACACCCACATGCACACACACCCTGCGGCTGAGCTGGTAATTAGAGGTCCCCCGAGATCGCGGTCGAGGTTGAGATTAACCTGACCTCACATCACCTGCCACTCCTGCCTAACCTCACCCTCACCGACCACTACCTGACGCTCTCCACGAGGCCAATATAAGCTCCGACACACACATCACCAAGGACAATCTACCTGCAGGCTATTTAGCACAGGTTAAAGATTTTATTGAATGGGGTAGAATTAATTGTTTATAACTAAATGTTAAGAAGACAAAAGAGATGATAGTTGATTATAACAAAAAATCTAAACATCCGGATCCTATTAAAATTGAGGATGAAAATATAGAAAGAGTTAACCGGTAAAAATACCTGGGCTATAGGATAGACAATCAACTAAAAGATAGTTATAATACTGACATGGTGACTAAAAAATATAACCAAAGACTCCACTGTTTACGCATTTTAAACAATGTGCATGTAAATAAAGGAATAATTAGTCTCTTTTATAAGACGACTGTTGAGTTTATGATAACTGCCTGATATATAAAGTAACTTGTAAAGATAAAAACAAGCTAGGAAAAATTGTTAAGAAGGTAAAGAAATTAGGTGCAGAAACCAAAGCAATAGACAGACTATCAGGAAGGTATGAAGAAGCAGGTAGAAAAGATAATGAAAGGTGCAAACCATCCCCTGCACTGTCAGTATGCATTTCTAAGGTCAAGAAGAAGGCAAGCTTTGCCCACACAACGCACAGACAGGTATAGAAAATCATTTATTCCTAAAAGAATCTTATTCTTTAACCATTTAAGAACTGCACAATCTTGAATGCAACACAACAGACATTGGAATGTTCTGTGACAGTCTGTGATTAACTGTGTGATTTAGTTTACTAAGTTTCCCTGTCTTAAATTTTATCCACGGAGCTCCTAGCCATGAAGAATTTCATTTTGTATACAACAATGTATTATACTACAATATGATATACAAAGATCTTATCTTATCTTACATAACCCGACGTGCAACTATATATATATATATATATATATATATATATATATATATATATATATATATATATATATATATTGTCAGGGCCGAGGTGACTACCAATTAATATTATGCTTCTATAGAGTTGTGGGGAAGAAAAATCATGGAGTATGATACCCCGAATATATTTACACACACAATAATAGCAAACAGTAGGCTAAAAGCCAAAACAAATCACCAACGACGATCTGCTCGTAAACAATTACCAGAGCAGGGATATGGCACCCAATAACTCCCTGAACAGCTGTCTGGAGGGTGAGATGCGTGGCAGCAACACTCGGCAACGTAGATAGCACCTCAGACAGCAGGGAGGGTCGAATGGTGTAGGTACAGTTGAAGGGCACACTGGAAGGGAGCCCAAGTCTCCCGAAATGCCTTCGGAATGTTGAGAACCAGCAGCAGGTGGTGAGGTGTTCTCAGGTGAGAGAGCTGAGGCGTTCTACCTGTCCCAGGTCCGGCAGCGTGGAGCTTGCCTCGGTTAAACTACCCCCCTACCCCTGGACAAGGGGGTGGGATATTGGCGGGGAAGCCGGTGAACAAGCAATTGGAGAGGTGAATCAGCGCCGGCAGACTAGAGTGGTAGTTCAACCACTAATTAGGGGGAGACTAGGCAGGTGTAGTTCCTCACACACACACACACACACACACACACACACACACATACATATATATATATATATATATATATATATATATATATATATATATATATATATATATATGTACGTATATATTTATATATATATATATATATATATATATATATATATATATATATATATATATATACGTATATATATATATATATATATATATATATATATATATATATATACGTATATATATATATATATATATATATATATATATATATATATATATATATATACGTATATATATATATATATATATATATATATATACACACATTAAAGACCAAAACTTGCTGGAAAGAATACAAAGACGAGCGACAAAACTTATTCCTACATTGCGTAATTTATCATATGGGGAACGATTAAAACAGTTAAACATGTTCCCTCTCCATAAGCGAAGAATTAGGGGAGACATGATTGAAGTCTTTAAAATTATAGATAAATGCGATAAAATCAATCCAGAAGTACTTTTTTTTAGATGAATAACGCGTCAGTAATGAGAGGTAACGGTATGAAATTATAAGTACCAAGATATAACACAATTGCTCGTAAGTCGTACTTCAATGTTAGAGTTGTGTATTATTAGAACAGACTCCCAGCATAAGTAGTTAGCTATAACACTATAGACATATTCAAATCCAGATTAGACAAATATTTCCGAGAAACAGGTTTACTTTAAAACAGGTAATTAAGGGATTAATGGTGTAAAGTGACTCAGACTGGTGGGGGGGAGAGGGGGCCGCTGCAGCTGTTGGTTGTCGAGGTACTATGAGATCCTTTGATCCAAAGTAAACGAGAATTGCATCTCTACCTGAACAACAGTTGCATTATGAGTCCTTCTGGTCTGTGTCTATTTCACTAGTTCCCATTTGATATCAGCATACGATTTAGAGTAAACAATACGATCGTCTATGAAACTTAGGTCTATGAAATTAACGTTTCCGATATTTGATATGAGCATACTATTTAAAATAAATTATATGAGCATCTATTAAACTTATGTCCATGAAATTAACCTTGTGTTCCTATATTTCAGATGAGAAGTTTAGTGGCAGTAATTGATACAATATTAATGTTATTCCCCATCCAGGATGTACCATCATTATTGGTAGTATAGTCTATAGTATAGTATAGTATAATACAGTAGTCTAGTATAGTATATCATAGTATCCTCCTCTATTTTCATTATTTACTATAAAATGTCCATGGCCATATTTTCTACAAGGTAATGGTGTTCCCTTCTATCTGTTTTTCCTGCCGGCATGTTGCCAGAAGGAGAGGAGGGTGGGGAGACAGCCTTGTTCTGTTCTATCCTGTTTTCAAACTCTCAGTGTACTTGTAGTACTATGTAGTTCTGCAGATACAGCAGATACCCAAGTTTTTGACCAATAGGTCTTTTGGTGTCTGTTCTTATCACGTATTTTCATGTATTCACATATATTGTGCTTCAGACTACATTTACATGTTTGCAGGTTTGCATTAGATAGAATTAGATATCATTGATGATTAAGGACAGACCAAATACTTTGTACCCTACGGTCTATAACTTTATATGGTCTGCTATTCTATGTAATTATTTTTAAACATCTCTCTCTTTTTCTGTGTGCATATGTGTGTGTGTGTGTGTGTGTGTGTGTGTGTGTGTGTGTGTGTGTGTGTGTGTGTGTGTGTGTGTGTGTGTATCTATCTATATATATATATATATATATATATATATATATATATATATATATATATATATATATACATATATATATATATATATATATATATATATATATATACATATATATATATATATATATATATATATATATATATATATATATATATATATATACATATATATATATATATATATATATATATATATATATATATACACATGTATATATATATATATATATATATATATATATATATATATATATATATATATATACACATGTATATATATATATATATATATATATATATATATATATATATATATATATGTATATACATATTGTAGTGATATGTAGTATAGTACTTAAATGCGACATGTGCATTTAAGTGAGAAGATGTAAGAAAATGGCGGATCCCGCATTTATGCTTTGTGTCAGCATTTTGACGGGAAGGATGCGGGGGACGCGAGTGTCACCCAGGGTACCCGGTAGTAAATAAGTATAGATTAGATTGTATGGGGTTAGTAGAGGTTTGTTGGGGGTATTAGTTGTTATGTAGGTTGAGTTATACATGTGGTAGGTAGATAAGATGGGTGATGTGTTATGTACTTGTGTGTAGGAAATGTTGGGTTAGCGTACGTGAGGTGTAGTCCGCGGAGGCGCGGAAGTATACAGTTGTACCAGGGCAAGCTAGGTCACAAAGGGTGGGGGTCATATAAAAGGAGGAGAGCGGGGTCACGCACCGCCCCCCTCTTCCAAGGGTCAGCCGACGCCTGGGAAGAGGCGGCACCGCAGACGATGGACGAGGAGGAAGAAAACCCGGCAGGAACCACCACTCCCCCAGGAGGGGGAGTCCAGCCGAGCCCCCGTGAAAAAGACGCCTGCTGCTGATGTGCCGCCCCCCCAGGTGGCTCCCACCCGCACGGCCGTCACACAAAAAACCGGCAGCTACACCCTCAGTGAGGCGGACTTGGTCCGCTTCCTGACGGAATACGAACACCTGTACGTACAGGAGCTGTGGGCCAAGGAAGAGCGGAACTCACACGAGCCAGCGCTGAGTGTAGCGCGGCGAGTGTTTCGAGCCCACGACCGTCTTCCTGCGCTCCTCCCTGTTGCCAGGCCACTGCAGTACATGCCTCGATTCCCTGGTTAAGATGGAATCACTGAATGGTTTGACTATGACGAGGAGGAAGACGACGACTCGGTGGACAACGCCCTCCCAACCTGCTAACAAGACACCAATAACCACGGGTGGCTCTCTGTATAGCCGCTTTGCATACCTTCTTAATTATTGTTTTTATGTATGTTTATTTTTATTGTAAATTTTCATGTTTATTTTTCTTGTATTTATTATATATGGTATCAATAAAAATATAACAACGGTCACGCACTCTCTCTCTCTCTCTTTCGGTCACAGATGTGGGGTTTGGCTGGTTGGCGAGGACTGAGGTCCTGTAACGTGGTGGAGGTCCACGTGGTGAAAACAAAGGTATGTGTTTTGGTTGGTGATAGGAAGTGAAGTAGGCTGGTTGGCGAGGGCTGAGGTCCTGTAACGTGGTAGAGGTCCACGTGGTGAAAACAAAGGTATGTGTTTTGGTTGGTGATAGGAAGTGAAGTAGGCTGGTTGGCGAGGGCTGAGGTCCTGTAACGTGGTAGAGGTCCACGTGGTGAAAACAAAGGTATGTGTTTTGGTTGGTGATAGGAAGTGAAGTAGACTGGTTGGGGTAGTGTTGGTTGGAGTTGTGATTACTTGGAGTTAGGGTTTGGTTGGAGCTGTGACTGGTTGGAGTTTGGTACCAGAGGACAGGAGGAGTCCACGTGTTGGAGTTGTGTGCTGATTGGAGATTGGTAGGAAGTGAGGTATACATTGGTTAGAGTTGTGTTGGTTGGAGTTGTGACTCAGAGTTGTGGTTGGCACTACATTATCAGCTATGTACTTATTACTGTGACGGACACATTGTTATTAAGTGCACGGGAGATTTCCATTATAATAAATAAATATAAGTTTGTCACTGGCTCTTAGATACCCCTAGACATCTAAAATTTAATATAAAGAGAGCATACGTGACAAAATGGGGGCCTGGCCGGGATGTTAATTGATAAATTTTTGAAAACATTTAATTAATTAACTGTTTCTTGTGTCCGTGCACGCGTAATATTTATCACAGCTGTTAAGCGTGAAAAGTGTTGCACGTGGTGAGGAGTGGTAGTGTGGAGGCTGTGGCAGGAACCACTGACCACGTGGAGCTATGGGGTTAGGGGTTGATGACCGAGAGATGGAATTATTAATAGGAAATGATTTGGGGTTAAAGAGGCTTCTGCTAGAGCTGCGTTTGCGTGCGGTAGAAGCGGAGGAGAATAGAAAGAGGGAAAGAGAGAGAGAGAATATAGAGGCTGCGAGGCGCAGGGAAGAAAGGAAGCATGAGTTGGAGATGGCTCGGCTGGGGTTACTTGGAGAAATGCGCCTAAGCTGTTATAAATGTGGAGAAGCAGGGCATTTATCATACGAGTGCAAACAGAGATATGCACCACTTCGCGCTTCAAATTACTGGCGGGAGGTAGCTGCTGCCAGGTGTATAGAGTCAGATGGTAGTGGCTCAGTGGCAGAATTGGTAAAGGAGGAAGAGTGCGTACTGAAAGAGGATGGGTTGACCAGGACACCAGTAAAAGAACTGCGAGACACAGGCGCGACAGACACCCTGTTGTGGGCGTGCGCAGTGCCTGAGGTAGAGAGTGAGCACTCAGATGAAACTCTCGTGGTAAAGGGTGGCGTGGTAGAAACACCCGTGGTTGATGTCACGTCGCAGGTGCTTGAAAAAAGCAGTCACGTGTCGGTGGGCCTTGTGGAGGACTTACCGGCTAGTAGGGTTGATATTCTGCTTAGAAATGGCGTGGGAGGAGAAGTGCTGGGGTCACCATGTCGGGTGGAAGAAAGTGAAAGCACGTGTGGTATGGAGAACGGGGATATAGTGTACCCAGCGTGTTGTAGCGAGTGGGAAAACACACTCCATACTGGAAAACGGGAAGGGGCTGAGGCTGCAGTGGTAACTCGAGCCATGTCTAAGCAAGACGCTGAGGTGGGTAATGATGCTACTGAGAGCATCCGGGATCTTTTCTTTGAGTTCCCACAGAAAG
The DNA here is from genome assembly GCA_029783475.1 of Metacarcinus magister. Classification (NCBI taxonomy): domain Eukaryota; kingdom Metazoa; phylum Arthropoda; class Malacostraca; order Decapoda; family Cancridae; genus Metacarcinus; species Metacarcinus magister. The sequence continues at coordinate 1,680,301 of JAPQNM010000006.1, read as the reverse complement.
CAGTGAGCAGCCAGGTGGAGGAACAGGAGCTGGGGACGAGAGGCGACCGGAAGGTTGGTGACGGGGAGGCAGCCGCAATGGGGGACGCCCGTGAGCCGAATGTGGGCGCGCACGTGATGGCAGGGCAGACTGAGGAAATGCCCGTCACATGGGTTGAGATGACTGGGGCACAGCGTCAGGACCCTGACTTGTGTGTTCTGTACCACAAGGCGCTGGCGAGGGAGGAGGTGAGGAACGAGGCGTCATGGTTCTACCTGGACCAGGAACTGCTCAAAAGGAAGTGGAGGAGACCTGAAGCACCTTCAGAACGCACGAGGACGTTGTGACACTAAGAGGACAGTGTCACCTGTCCTCTTAGTGTCACAACGTCCTCGTGCGTATTTGGTCGTATTTTTTTTATGGCCTGGTATGTTGGCCTGTATAGTATATTTTTACAAGATTGTAAAAAAAGGATGTTGGTTATGCAGAGATAGGAAGTCAGTGGAGACAGTTTCAGCCAGAGGAACTTGTCTTGTTATTTAACCCAATTGATTGTCGGCCTTTGCATGCTAGGTATGAGGGACCCTTTGTCATTAGTGAAAAAAAATTTGAGGGCAAATAACTATGTACAATCCACCCCAGCAGGAGAAAAGCAGACCAAGTTGATTGATGTAAACCTCAAGAAAAATGAGAGAGAGGTGGCAGAAGTGGGTCATCGAAGCTGACAGTGAGGGTGTGCCTGACAAGACTGAGAGTCAAAGGGGAGGAATTTTCGCTTACTCGGGCGGACAGCCGACTCGCCGACTCTGAGAGACTGCGTGATCTCGGGGCAAGGTTGTTCCCTGGAGGAGAGACAGCAGGAGTTGGTGGAGTTATTGCAAGTTCCCGAGTGTCATGACTGACACTCCTACCCAGACCCATGCCATCCAGCAACGTGATCCTGTCGTTTGAAAGAAGGGAGCGATGAAGGAGCTTGAGTGTCGTCTGGAGAACGGCTTGGCGACCCTGGGCGGCGACGTGTCTGTGGGTGCCAAAAAGAGCCTCAACCAGTTTACAGACGACGACAACTTGGAGAGAATGTGAGTTTGCTCTGCATACCTTGTAGCGTCTGGATCATTGCGTCGGGAGTGGTGAAGACGAGCGCCTGCAGGCGAAGGTACAGGACGTAGTCAGAATAGGACACGCCAACTTCAAGAACAGGTCTGCGGCGTTTCCTCGGGATGGCTGGGTTCTACAGGAGATTCTGCCGGAACTTTGCGCAAGTGGCCGCGCCCCCTTAACGGACATGTTCAGTGAGAAGCGAAAATTTTTTGGTCAGAGGCTTGTCAGAAAGCTTTCGATAGTCTCAAGGCAATCCTCACGGCAGCTCCGGTGTTCCACGCGCCAGTGTGATTGAAAAGGATGCTCTAGCAGTGATATCAAACATTGAAAAGTTTTACCGGGTCGCC
>JAPQNM010000006.1:1666374-1671374 GCA_029783475.1 Metacarcinus magister | reverse complement strand
GTAGCCATCCATCTGCTGAAACTCATGCCCTTTATATGTCTACCCGTAATCATGCCAAATTTATTATCCAACTTACTAAAAACTCTTTCATCAATAGATAATATCAAAATCTTTCAAATTCTAACTTTTCTCGTGATTTCTGGCATCTAGCCAGTAATATTTCCAACAATTTTATTTTCTCCTCTTTCCTTGTCTCTTCTTTTTCTAATACTGAACCCTTCGCTCAAACCTTTGCTACCAACTCTACTTTGGATGATACTGGGCATATTCTTCCTACTCCTTCACCCTCTGACTAATTTATTTCTAAATTTTAAATTATTCATTACGACGTTTTCCATGCCCTCTCTGGCCTTGATTCTCGGAAGGCTTACAGATTTTGAGAACAGGAGGGACTCCATCCGGATCGGATGGAGTCCCTCCTGTTCTCAAAATCTGTGTTTCCGAGCTCGCTCCCTGCCTGGTAAAACTCTTTTGTCTGTGTCTCTCTACTTCTACCTCTCCTTCTTGCTGGAAGTTTGCTCACATTCAACCTGTCCCTAAAAAGGGTGACCGCTCTAATCGAACTGAGTTTTGGTCATCCTCTTTTAGGGACTTCGGCCTTGACATCTCGAAAGCCTTCGATAAAGTCTGGCATAAATCTATAATTCTAAACTACCCTCCAACAGATTCTATCCTCTCTGTACCTTCATCTCCAGTTTCCTTTCTGACCGGTCTATTGCTGCTGTAGTGGACGGTCACTGTTCTTCTCCTGAAACTATTAACAATGGTGTTCCTTAGGGTTCTGTCCTATCACCCACTCTCTTTCTATTATTCATCAATGATCTCCTAAATCTGACTCTTATGCCCTATCCACTCCTATGCTGATGAGACCACCTTGCATTTTCCAACGTCGTACAACAAACGCCTAACCCAACAAGAATTAAGTGATTCAAAGCGAAGTGCTATAGGACGCCTAACTTCTGACCTTTCACTTGTATCTGATTGGGGCAGACCAAGCCTGGTTCTGTTCATTTGCTCAAAAACTTAATTTCTACAACTATTAAATCGACAGAGCCTTCCAGCTAACTACCCCCTCTTCTTCAGTGACACTCAACTTCTCCTCTCCTCCACATTAAACACACTCGGTCTATTCTTCACTAATAATCTAAACTGGCAATTTCATATATCTACTCTTGCTAAATCAGCTTCCAAGAAGTTAGGTGTCCTATGGCGTTTGCGTTCATTTTTCTATCCCTCACAGCTGCTTGCTCTGTACAGAGGCCTTATCCATTATGAGTATGAGATGAGAGTATGGTTCTCATGTCTGGGAAGGTTCAACCCACACAGCTTTATTAAGCAGGGTGGAGTCTAAAGGTTTTCGTCTCATCAACTCTCCTCCTCTAACTGACTGTCTTGATTATTTAAGTCACAGACGTAGTGTTGCATCTTTATCTCCTTTCTACCGCTATTTTCATACTGACTGCTTTTCTGAACTTGCTAACTGCATGCCTCCACCCCTCCTACGGCCTCGCTGCACAAGGCTTCCTACTTCTTCTCATCCCTATTCTGTTAATCTTTCTAATGCAAGAGTTAACCAGTATCTTCACTCTTTTATCCCTTACACTGGTAAACTCTGGAACTCTCTTCCTATGTCTGTTTTTCCACCTGCCTATGACTAGAACTCTTTCAAAAGAGGAGTGTCAAGACACCTCTAATGCTAACATGGGCCTCAAACACATGCTTCTATTTCTCTTACTGTCTTCTTTATAGGGTCTGGCGTCAAGTGGGATTTTTTCTTCATATATTTTTGTTGTCCCTTGGCCCGTTTAATGTAAAAAAAATTTTTTTTTTTAATTTATCATGCAGATAAGTTCGATGCTAAAACGAATTTCATATTGCATCTTAGTGTTCGATATGACAATAAGGTTATCTTATCTTATCTTATCTTATCATATCATATCTTATCTTACCATATCTTATCTTAACCACTGATCATCAAGTAGTAAATAGGTATGGGGATAAGCGGAGGGATTGTGATCTTGAAATTTCGGCCAGAGCAGAAGGCTGGAAACATCCTACCATCCTGAATATATGTGACTGAGAATGGGTGTGTAGCGTGTGTTGGGTGCTTCCGGGAATTGTCTATGCCACACGCTGATGGGTATTATCATTATTGTTATTATTATTATTATTATTATTATTATTATTATTATTATTACTATTGTAATTATTATTATATATAATGATAATGTTAATAATAATAAAAATTTTAATTATTATGATAATGATAATGGTAATAATAATAATGATAATGATAAATACAATGATAATAATAATAATAATAATAATAATAATAATAATAATAATAATAATAATAATAATACTGATAATGATAATAATGATATTGATAATAATAGTAAAAGTAATGCTAATAATAATAATGATAATTATGATAATAATAATAAAAATAATAATAATAATAATAATAATAATAATAATAATAATAATAATTATAATAATAATAATAATAATAACAATAATAATGATAATAATAAAAATTAGAGTAAAAATAATAATAATGATAATAATAATAATAATAATAATAATAATAATGATAATAATGATAATAATGATAATAATAATAGTAATAATAATAATAATAATAATAATAATAATAATAATAATAATAATAATAATAATAATAATAATAATAGTAATAGTAATTACTATCAATATTGTTATTGTTATGATTACTATTACTATTATTATTAGTAGTAGTAGTAGTATCATTATTATTGTTATTATTATTACAATTATCCTTATTACTATTATTATTATTATCATTAATATTATTAGTATTATTAGTATTATTATTATTGCTATTATTATTATTTTTTGTATTATTATTATCATTATTATCATCATCATTATTATCAAGATAGAGTGGGGACAAGAACAATTCAGGGAGACAGACTGGAAAGAGAGACAGACTAGAGCCAGAGCCAACAACAGACATAGAGACACAAAGACAGGTAAACAGATTGGAAGCCGTCACAAAAGACAATCTAGCATCGCAAGTCTTCTTAGTCTGCATCTCAATTCCAAATTAATCAAATTAATCTCTTTTTATGAAATATTTTACAACCTTCTTTATCCTCGTCCAGGGTTCCCGGTGATCCTGTCGAGCTGCCTTCGCTTCACTCCTGTTTATTCGTCTTAAGTCACCCCTCACGCACCTTTTCTCCCTCTCTCCTTAAGTCACGGAACAAAGACATCTAAATACCTAGATCCTGAATGTGATGCAGGGAAGGCGTTGGATGACAGCACTCGATGGAGAGGAAAAAGCTGAAGAGAAAGGAAAGGGTGAAAGGGAGTGGAGGGAATGAGGACGGGAGAGAGGCAGACAGACGGACAGGGAGGGGAGGAGCTCTTAGTGGGATTGGCTGAATGTGTTGTTATCAGGTTAGTGAACAACCTGCTGCATTCCGTTCATCCTGCCCCTCCCTGCTGGCGGTACGATCTCTTTCTGCCTCTGTCATTTTTTCATGTCCGTTTGTCTGTCTGACTGTCTGCTTGTCTGTTACTCTCTTTTTTTTCTCTCGCTTTTTTTTCTTCTTCTAGTATATACAGATATATATATATATATATATATATATATATATATATATATATATATATATATATATACATACATATATATTTATTTATATATATATATATATATATATATATATATATATATATATATATATATATATATATATATATACATATATTTTTGTTTTTCTTCTTCGGTCACAATCGCCTATTCTCTGTACATAATTCGACTGAAATGATTGCCCTAAATTTTCAGAATAATTTTTAAAGAATGTAATGAATGTAGTGGTAGTTGTTCCTCTCATTTTTGGTCGATCTCGGATATGCAGGATATGCGTACGTAGACGCAGGATGAATGAAAAATTGAAGGAGCAGGATGAAAAGCTCACTGTCGGTAACAAAAAGATTATTGAACTAAAATGTACTGTTGAAACTTTAAAGGAAATTTTCAGGGCATATATTGGATCATATGAAGGACAAGGTGATTAGTTTAACATCTGTAGCCTCCAAGCCCATTAAACCGGCACCTCACGCGTCATCATAAAACATTGCTGCTGATTCCTCATCAGATACAATTTCATAACTTTGAAGAAAGGTACCAAACCTATCCAATACGTTATACACCCCATTATCTGTTCTAACAAATTTCGGATTTTGGGAGAAGAGCTTGCTAATTCATATCAAGTTGGTGACTCTTTAATCCGCAAGTAATTAACAGAATTATACGAACTTGTAAGACAAGACATTTGTTTTGCCTTCCAGGTATATTTCATGATGTCACTGCCTTGTTTCACCAGGTGTCCGAAAAAGCTAGTAATGATTCACTTTTTTGTGATTCACTCAAGCACCAATCATGATAGGAAAACACGCTTCAAGAAACGTTTAGATAAATATCGCAGAATTATTCCACAATAAAAGACCAAAATCGAGAATATTCTGATTTCGGGTGTGCTTCCCAGGATTGCAGTTGACCACCTTTTATACAGTCAGACATTCAGCCTAAATAATCGCTTGCAAACTCTCTGCGAGGAACACAGTGTCCAGGTTGTGGACATGTGGAACGATTTATATGACAAACCTGTAAGCCTGGCCTGTTCCAGAGAGATGGCCTCCAACAGCCGACCGTTGGATGTGTAAGGTTCGGTAGATTGCTGATTTCTGGGCTAAAAAGGGTGGTGAACTCATGCCATCCCGCCCGCCAACTTAATGACAGTCATTCCGCTACGCACGCGGTGCACGATAAGTTATGTCTCCATTATCTTGAGTCAAATAAGATATATGTTCGTGGAAAAATCAACGAACATGACATCGAAATGTACGGAGTCTTGTGACAAACACTTTGAAAAAATTTGTCAATAATTAGTGTATACGACTGTAATCTGGCGTTGAATCAGGTACAAAGAATGCTCGAATTTTTTTTTTTA
>JAPQNM010000006.1:1653874-1656374 GCA_029783475.1 Metacarcinus magister | reverse complement strand
CTCTCTCTCTCTCTCTCTCTCTCTCTCTCTCTCTCTCTCTCTCTCTCTCTCTCTCTCTCTCTCTCTCTCTCTCTCTCTCTCTCTCTCTCTCTCTCTCTCTCTCTCTCTCTCTCTCTCACTCACACTCACACTCACACTCACACTCACACTCACACCCACACCCACACCCACATCCACACACACACACACCCACACACACACACACACACACACACACCAGGTATGAAGTGAAAGTGCAAGCTCAGCCACCGGAAATAGAAAATCTATCATGCCACACCTGCGCATACACCACTCGCGAGAAACACTCCTTGACTGAAAGTGAATTATTTCTCTTTGCAGCCACCCCATAGAATTATGTATTTATGTCACATGATCCGACGACAGGATAAAGTGTGTGTGTGTGTGTGTGTGTGTGTGTGTGTGTGTGTGTGTGTGTGTGTGTGTGTGTGTGTGTGTGTATGTGTCTGAGTATGTGTATGTGTGTCTAAGGCTGTGTATGTATGTCAGTGTATGTGTGTCAGTGTATATGTGTCAGTGTATATGTGTCAGTGTATGTGTGTGTGCGTGTGTGTGTGTGTGTGTGTGTGTGTGTGTGTGTGTGTGTGTGTGTGTGTGTGTGTGTGTGTGTGTGTGTGTGTGTGTGTGTGTGTGTCTTTGTGGGGTGTGGAGGGGTGGCCGTGTGTGTGGGGAGGGGTCGTGGGTGGGTGGGTGACGGATGGTTGTGGGTGGGTGGATGGTTGTGGGTGTCTGGATGTTAGAAACGGAATCATTCATGAGCTACGCGAGGATTTTCTGTTGAAATTTGTAAGCTCTTCCCAAAAGGAAAGAGATACTTCCAAACAAATATTTTCGTTCATTGAAGAGAACAAAGCAACATAAACTAGCATACTAATACTTTATTTCAATGAGTCTTCTCATTTATGGTTTTGAATGTTTACACCCATCCACCCACAACCACACCCACAACCACACCCACACCTTTCCATCTACCTTCCCCACCAGACACACGAAACATTGGATATAACTGATTCATAAAAAAAAGAATCAACGGAGCAATGAAAAATAACAAAACCAATAAACGTTTTTATCTTTTCCATTTTAACATATTTCAACAAATTTTTCCATTTTAACATATTTCAAAATCACCACAAATCATAAAAAGAACATGAAAACATATTCAAGGTGACATATTACCACTAACTTCAAATAAACAATTCCACATCAAATCTTCCTTCAAAAATACGAAGGCAAGAATACATTATTACGTAAACTACTTCTTATTAGTATATATCTATTTCTTTTCTTATGTTTTTTCATTTTGTTTTTTCTTTTCTCTATATGTTTCTTTTTCTTTTACCTGGTTTTCTTTTTTTCTTTTTTCAATTGTCCTTTCTATCTTTTCTGTTCCTTCTTTTTCATCTTTTTCTCTTTTCCTTCTTCGTCTTCATCTTTTTTCCTTCTCCTCCTCCTCTTCCGGTATCCTCACTTATAATATATAGATGGTGAAACGAGTGCGATACCCTCTCTCCCCTCCTCCCTTCCTACCTCCCTTCACTTGACTTTCCTTGCCTCCCTCCCCCACAGCTAAGAGCTTTCAAACGCCACCATTACCTGCCGTGGGTTTTCTCCTAATCAACTTTTGCCAACACTCCTCTCGACCAAAGTGACTGCTTAAAGGACTAAAAAGTTGAGTTTCGTATGTACATTAGTTACTTGCATATGCTTAAAGAACGAAGGGGTACGTGGTAAGGGATGGTTGACGTGATAAAGAATATTTTTTTCTTACGTTTACACTAGTTTATATATATTTTTTTATTTCGATGTGTGTGAGGGGGGAGTATGAAATGTTTCTCATGTGTTGTACTGATATGTGGGGGAAATGCTGCATTCACATAGGTGTAAGATCCTCAAGAGTTAGTGGTGTAGGGGCAGGTTCACCTCACATACTGTCTCGTGTACAGCCAGGCTCAGGGAAGTACAGTTTTATGACCAGACTTTCTTATGCACGAGCTTCCACATGTGACATTATATTGTACTTGAAATGTGTCGTGTACAGAGAGAAAGAGAGAGAGAGAGAGAGAGAGAGAGAGAGAGAGAGAGAGAGAGAGAGAGAGAGAGAGAGAGAGAGAGAGAGAGAGAGAGAGAGAGAGAGAGAGAGAGTGAGGAGAGAGAGAGGAGAGAGAGAGAGAGAGAGAGAGAGAGAGAGAGAGAGAGAGAGAGAGAGAGAGAGAGAGAGAGAGAGAGAGAGAGAGAGAGAGAGAGAGAGAGTGAGGGGAGAGAGAGAGAGAGAGAGAGAGAGAGAGAGAGAGAGAGAGAGAGAGAGAGAGAGAGAGAGAGAGAGAGAGAGAGAGAGGGAGAGGGAGAGGGAGAGGGAGAGAGGGAGAGCCAGAGCAAGAGAGTGAGAGCGCTAGAGCGAGAGCGAGAGCGAGAGAGCGAGAGAGAGCGAGAGAGCGAGAGAGCGAGAGAGCGAGAGAGTGAGAGCAAGAGAGCTAGAGCGAGA
>JAPQNM010000006.1:1648874-1651374 GCA_029783475.1 Metacarcinus magister | reverse complement strand
ATTTATACATACATGCTATATCTTCTTTATACACCAGATGCATTTTCTTAATACTACTTTTGAGCAATTATTTGCAATCTAATCATGTATGTAAAATGTATTATTATGGATTTTAATTTTATGAATAATTGTGATAAAAAATAAATAGAGCCAGTAGTGAATGCACTCAGTAGTGCAGCTGCCAGATGCCGACAGAACGAAACAATTTGAATACGGCGACATCTCCAAGCGCGACTGTACCTAGAAATGTGTGTGTGTGTGTGTGTGTGTGTGTGTGTGTGTGTGTGTGTGTGTGTGTGTGTGTGTGTGTGTGTGTGTGTGTGTGTGTGTGTGTGTGTGTGTGTGTGTGTGCGTGCGTGCGTGCGTGCAGACATTCTACATCGCATTGGAGTTTTGAGGTTTATCTAGAGTTCTAGAATAAGACAATACCTCCCACAATCCTAGAACACTGCGACTAACACCACCACCACCACGCTATTACGCATTTGCTGTAAGGTAAAAAGACATTTTCTGTATAGAAAGTGGATCTGCACTCGTCTATCTTTTATGACCAGCAGACGCTTAAGTGATGGCAGAAACGTGGCAAAACAACTTGAATCTGTGTTGAAAACTGCAACAGTCTCAGCAGAAAGACCCTCTGGAGTAATATAAGTACAACTATAAGTACAACCCTTCCTTTTATTTCATGTCTGCGTTAATTTGGCATTGAAGCAACTGTATCACCTTGACCATCACCCACTACCGTCAAAGCCACAGTAGTTGCAGCGACCTATTGTTCATGTCCTGTTTTCCCTTTCCTCGTACAATCCTCTCTGTCCGGCCCCGCCCCGTTTCACGTCACTCCCACCCAGGCCAGCCAAAGCCCCACCTCAGCGTCAAGGGACCCAGCTACACCACCACCGCCAAGCCTCGCACCGCAAAGTGATATCTCGGACACTAAAAACTGGTGAGAATTTTTCTTTTCTCTTGTTCGTCTTGGAATTCTGTTTCTTGATTTTATGTGCCTTGTCTCATAGTTCACCGGTTTTTTTTTTCTTCAGTCGTTCAAACACACGCGCACACACACACACACACACACACACACACACACACACACACACACACACACACACACACACACACACACACACACACACACACACACACACACACACACACACACACACATCCACAAGCACACACCTGGGGAGGGCGTGTCACACCCATCAATTAGCGGGCCACCACGTCACGCAGGCGACACACACGCCCAATTTTATTCCCCGCACAAACGGTAAACCATTCAGAAAATTGACGATTCTATCCACTCCTCTTTTTAATTTCGGGCTACACAAATTGACTCTATTCACCTCCTGTATGTATGTGCGTGTAAGGGGAGTACCTGTGTGTGTGTGTGTGTGTGTGTGTGTGTGTGTGTGTGTGTGTGTGTGTGTGTGTGTGTGTGTGTGTGTGTTTTTTTTCTTTTTTTTCTCGCTCTCTCTCTTTCGATCACACACACACACACACACACACACACACATACACACACACACACACACACACACACACACACACACACACACACACACACACACATACACACACACACACACACACACACACACACACACACACACACACACACACACACATACACACACACGTACACACGCACACACACAAAAAAGCCGCTATACACCACTAACCATCAATTAACATAACATACGCTGCACGTCTCATTAGTTCCTGCACTTTCATTTTACATTAATTTTATGGACACAGTATATGGGGTGTGAATTTCCCCGCCTCAGATTTACAGTGAATTTCCTTCTTTTACCTTTTGTTCACACGGGGAGCAAAGAATGTGAATGCTTTCCACCACTAAGAGCGTCTTTGCCTCATCGTGAGCTAAAGCAGGAAGCATGTGGTGAGAAACTCTACATATAAACTCGTATAGAGACAAGCTCCTTTTGGCATCCCTGTTTTCTGGTGTTTAGCTACCACCACGCTCACCTGATGCAAGGATAATATTTATGTTCAGAATGAGATAGTAGATGTACATCTATTGAATTATAAGATTATAATACGAATGTTATGATCATAGAACTCATAAGTACTGCTATAAGATAATTTGCAAAGAATCCCCTATTCAGAAGTATGAATTCTCCGTTATCATTCCTGAAACAGCCTATGACGTCACAATATTTGTAATACTACTGGAAAGTCTACAGTTATCAACATAGAAGAAAATAGCAAGAAATGAAATGAATGCGATCAGAAGATGGAAGGAAAACTAGTCCCGCAAAATACTGAAAAAAGAGCAGTGTTCTGTAATCCATAGCAGCTCTTTCTCCAGTGCTGTCTCTGTAATTAGGTTTCTGAGAGACGTCTACTACTTACTGGAGTATACTACTTACTGGAGTATACATACATCTGTCTCTCTCTCTCTCTCTCTCTCTCTCTCTCTCTCTCTCTCTCTCTCTCTCTCTCTCTCTCTCTCTCTCTCTCTCTCTCTCTCTCTCTC
>JAPQNM010000006.1:1628874-1641374 GCA_029783475.1 Metacarcinus magister | reverse complement strand
CACACACACACACACACACACGCAGATAACTAGAGAGATGAAAACTATAGCCCACCACGTGAAACAAAACAAAAAACAATACGATGGTGTCAGAAAGGATTGGAAACCTTTTAGCACAGAGCAGTGATGAATAGCAGACAGTAATGTATTTGGGGATTTGTGGTTGGCTACGGGTGGATAGAAGCAACTTAAAAGAGCCTGCACGCGGATAGAGGTTTGTGGGGAGGCACATAATAACTTTGCAACGTGTGTGTCTGTATGTATGCATGTGTGTGTGTGTGTGTGTGTGTGTGTGTGTGTGTGTGTGTGTGTGTGTGTGTGTGTGTGTGTGTGTGTGTGTGTGTGTGTGTGTGTGTGTGTGTTTGTGTGTGTTTGTGTGTGTGATTTGGGGGGAGTTCTAGGGTAATAGCGGGCCACCCACCACCACAGTACATTCGCGCGTCATCTGGTGGTGGTGGAGGAAGTAATGAGGCCGTCCAGTCGATACCCGTGCGCCCTCCCCACGCCAGCACAAGTTTGCCAAAGGAGAGTTGGCGTAAGAAAACGTATTAGGCGATAGAAAATGGGGTTCTTAAGTAGAATTTGGGGGCACAGTGCGCGCTGGAGTAGGAAGAGGAGGAGGAGGAGGAAATGAAGGAGGAGGAAGAAGAGGAGGAGGAGGAGGAGGAGGAGGAGGAGGAGGAGGAGGAGGAGGAGGAGGAGGAGGAGGAGGAGGAGGAGGAGGAGGAGGAGGAGGAGGAGGAGGAGGAGGAGGAGGAGGAGGAGGAGGAGGAGGAGGAAGAAGAAGAGAATGAGATGAAGGAGGAGGGGAAACTGCATTGTGTATTCATCGCTGCAAGAAAACAAGGCATTTAGGTGAACGTGGAACATGATGATGGAGAGATGTTTCACCGCAAGAAAAAATGGCAGCCGATTAATGCACAGTAGGGGGAGTGTATCTATTTACATCACTAAACTCCCTGGCTTACGAGAGAGAGAGAGAGAGAGAGAGAGAGAGAGAGAGAGAGAGAGAGAGAGAGAGAGAGAGAGAGAGAGAGAGAGAGAGAGAGAGAGAGAGAGGAACAAAAAATAGACCAAGATATATTTCTGTTTTCATGTTCTCGAGATAGCTTTCAGCAAATCATCCTATTATTTCCATTCTATTAGTTTCTTCTTTTCTCCGTTCCTATTTTTTTCTTCTAACAAAAATCTTCCCTCCACCAAATACATCTTGACCCTATATACTACTCCTCCTCTAGACCTTACTCCATCTCCTCCATCTTTCCTTTCCTCCTAAATTTTAGTGGTTCCCTCCTCCTTCCTCCTTCCTCACTCCTTCCTCCTTGCCTCCACCGCCTCCTCCACCACCCACTTTCCCGGGAAGAGAAAATTCATTTAGTCTCCTGTTACCTCAAGTGGCGACGGCACTTCTAATGGGTCGTGTTGAGGCGTGAACATGGGTAATGGACGCCCCCTTACCCCTTAACTCTCTCTCTCTCTCTCTCTCTCTCTCTCTCTCTCTCTCTCTCTCTCTCTCTCTCTCTCTCTCTCTCTCTCTCTCTCTCTCTCTCTCTCTCTCATTACATATCTGCTTACTTATATATATTTTTCTCTTTATCTCTTCTCTTGCTCCCCTGTTCATCCATATTCTTCCCCTTCTCACTTTTCTCTCAATTCTTTCAATCTTTTACTACCACTCTTTCCCCTCTTTATTCTCTCTCTCTCTCTCTCTCTCTCTCTCTCTCTCTCTCTCTCTCTCTCTCTCTCTCTCTCTCTCTCTCTCTCTCTCTCTCTCTCTCTCTCTCTCCTAGTCAATCACTATAAAGGCATGAGAGACAACGAAGTTTGATTAGAGTGCTTTAGGAGAGAGAGAGAGAGAGAGAGAGAGAGAGAGAGAGAGAGAGAGAGAGAGAGAGAGAGAGAGAGAGAGAGAGAGAGAGAGAGAGAGAGAGACAGAGAGAGAGAGAGAAAGAGAGAAGAAAAAATAAATAAATAAAGATAAATAAATCAATATATAAATAAAGAAAAAAGAAAGAGAAAGAGAGAGAGAGAGAGAGAGAGAGAGAGAGAGAGAGAGAGAGAGAGAGAGAGAGAGAGAGAGAGAGAGAGAGAGAGAGAGAGAGAGAGAGAGAGAGAGTCATGTAATATGAATACGTCATAAAAATAACACACCATTACATGTACAGGTTGGAAATAATACAGACCCTCACCACCCATATTAAACTTGCCTCATAGATTAAATATTTCCTCTTTATTTTATTACGAAGTGAACCTGTATTGATTACATTCGCCGAGGTATTAGCGCGTCTGTCTGTGCTTTCCTCTTTCCTTCGTTATGTGTTTTTTTTATATATGAATGATTTATTTTACTGTATGTGTCATTGTTTTAAAGATACTTTATAGAAGCTGACTGACTGACTAACATACCCACTCACTGACTCACTCACTCACTCACTGCCTGACTGATGGACCCACTGACTGTCCGACTGACTGACTGTCCGACTGACTGACTGACTGACTGACTGACTGACTGACTGACTGACTGACTGGGTACAACAAGCATGGTGCCACAACACGGATGTCATGAAGTGCTGTACATTCATCTCAGCGAGTGAAGGATATAAAACAACAGCATATAAATAAAAATTGAAGAGCAGATGTGAGTTCGATAAAAAAATGCAGGCGGTGAATGATTCAAAATTAAAATGGTATAAACCTTGATAAAAGAAACAGAACTTTCAAACGAACAAACTTTCTAAGTATATAGGAGGCCTAGGAAGGTAGCCTCCTCTAGTAGGCCATAAATGTCGTGTTCCAGTAAAAAAAATTATGGGAAAAAAAAGAGGAAAGAAAGGATATGTAGGGGATAACGGTACTGAGATGTCCCTTTTTTTCTAAGATTAAGGTTCCGTGTTTTCTTAGAGTATGGGAATGGTAATTATGAATGTAAAAGTGACAGCTCGAGTTTTAGGATAGCCGAAACAGCAACAGACTTTGATAAACTAATTCAATGGTGTACAAAGGAAGAACAGACATCAATAGTCCTACGGGATCTAATGATGTTGCCTGTGTCTTTACGTATAGGTAAGGCCGAGATTATCAAAGAACCCATTCAGTGAGTGACTGTCTTGTCGAAAACTGTAGCACTAACAGCAGTCTCTCATCAGTTGACGCTTTCTTGTGTGCTGTGAATTTTTCAATAGCCTGTCCCTTACAATCAAACCAAGGCCACAATATTTTTTCTTCTTCTAGAATTGTTGTATCTGTGAGATTTTACATCTCATATTTCCCTTAACTCTCTGATCCTTCCACGCCCACCATATTAAATCAGTCATACTGCTCTTAGCCACGCCATCTCATCCACACTATTCCTACCATACCTAACCTTCCATACTCTTCCATATCACCGCCTCTCCTCTGCCTAACCTGAGCAATGGTCCTCACACTACCCACAACCACACCATCATCTCTGCAGCACCATCTCCCCTCCATCCGTTCACCCCATCATGCATCATACAGCCCTTGTCTTTCTTAGGTTATTTACTTCGTTCAAAACTACATCATCCACGTCACATTCCTCCAATGCACACCATCACTCCTGCCACTCCACTGAGCTCGTCTTGTAGCCTCACCTCGTTACTTATGACACACACACACACACACACACACACACACACACACACACACACACACACACACACACACACACACACATACACATACACACACACACACACACACACACACACACACACACACACACACACACACACACACACACCCGTGTGCGCGCGCACGATGCTAAAAACAAACAAGACGAAAGAAAAAAAATTGCCAGGCTATAAATATCCTTGTTTAATATAATATGGTAATGCTCAGAATCCAGCGCCATTCCGGAAGACAAATGAAATGCAAAATAACACGAGCAAAACACTAAAAAGCTACCGCTACCACCACCACCACCGCCACCACCACCACCAAGCCGCAGCAGTCCAAGAGGCCTCGGAGGGTGGTCGTGGCGGCGTGGTGGGGGCTGCAGCGGTCATTATCCAGCTCCTCACTAGGGGGGTTGTCTCCTTTTTGTAGCAGGCTGGGAGAGAATGGCCTTTTAACACGCTTTTATTCCATTCCATTCACTATTACTGCCAAGAAGATTCCCATTTTCTTTAGATTAGCGGAGGAAAACGGGTGGCTGTGGAAGGCGGAGCATGAGGTGGTAGTGATGGTGGTGATGGTGGTGGTGGTGATGGTGATGATGGTGGTGGTGGTGGTGGTGGAAGAAGAGGATAAGAAGGAAAAGATTAAGGTGTGGAAGGGGGTAGTGGAAGATGAGGAAATGAAGGGAATGTAGGAAGTGGTAGTGGAGGAGAAAGATGTAAGAGTGTAAAAGTTAAGTGTAAGTGTCTAATAGTATGGGAGGAGGAATTCAAAGTACTACAAAGGAATACAAACAACAATTCATCTATGGGTTCTTACTTGGCTGTTTGAAACCACTAAACTATATCATTATTATTAGAGAGAGGATATAAAAATAGAAGGGAAGTCCCCATACCATATAATAATCAAAGTATTGAAGGAGGAGGAGCAAGAGTAGGAGAAAGTCAAGGAAGGCGAGAAGAACAAGAACAAACACAAACATAAGTACAATGAAGAAGAAAATAAAAGGAGGAGGTGAAGGATAACACTTCCCCCATGACCTCCCCGCCCCTGCAGTGTTTGGGCGGGCGGGCAGCCTGGTTACCACAAGCTGCCAGACGTGGGTGGGCTGCGGCCGGGCGTCCCTTGTCCTTGTATTTCAGGCTCAAACACATTTAGGCTGCCTCTCTGGGTTTATGCAAGGCAGAACAGCATTCGGAGAGCTTAGGTGGAAATTGTGAGTCGGGAATAGTTGATGCTGTCGTCCATGAGAAAGGAAGAAGGGGAGGGAAGAGGCGGAATGGGCTATGTGTGGGTGAGTGTGTATGTGGTAGTAAAAAGAGAGGATATAGAACAAGGAAGGGAAGATGATGGTGGGGGTGGGTATCTTTCGAGATGGGTTCAAAATACGTAGATGAAAGTGGAGAGAGAAAGAGAAAGGGGAAAGGAGAAGAGGCTTAGAGGACAAGGGATGTGCAAGGCTTATAAGGGTAAAAGGGAAGGAGACACGATGATAGAGGAAGTATGAGTAAAAGATATAAAAGAAATAAAACAAGATGTAAGAAAATAGGAGAAAGACGACAAGGAAGAGGAAGACGAGGCAGAAGAAGAGAGAGGGAAAAGGTAAGCGATGTAAGTGATGAAAATAGAAGAAAAAAACGTTTGAAGGACATGTAAGACGAGAAAATGAGAGAGGGAAAAGGAAGACACGGGATGTACAGGAAATTGAGTAGATGGGGTGGCAAGGAGGGGAAGGAAAATAAAGAATTAATAAAGGTGTCATAAAAGAGGGGGAGTGTAAGAACAAAGTGGATGAGAAGAGAGTACAAAGTGGAGCAGAGGAAAATACAGCATAAGGATAGGAAAGGGTGACAGAGGAGGAGAAAATGGGAGAGAAGTGAGGAGGATTGCACAATTTGGTGAGAGGAATAAAAAGGCACAGAAATAACATTAACCTCTGACTTTTCGTGGGTGATAACTTTAAAGGGGTTTAATTTAGCCTTGCGTAAAGAGAGCGAGCGAGAGCAAGTGCGAGAGTGAGAGTAAGAGTGAGTGAGAGAAAGAAAGAGAGTGAGAGAAAGAAAGAAAGAAAGAGAGAAAGAGAGAGAGAGAGAGAGAGAGAGAGAGAGAGAGAGAGAGAGAGAGAGAGAGAGAGAGAGAGAGAGAGAGAGAGAGAGAGAGAGAGAGAGGGGAGATAGAACTAACAACGAAAAACGTGCATAACTTAGATGAGGCAAGACAAAGTGACAAACTTTCGGACAGTCCAGCATTCCTCTGCACCGATGGGGCAAAGGAAGGCACGGGCAGGGGCAGAAGCAGGAGTAGGGGTAAAGGCACAGACACAGAGAGGAAGGGAGAGGAGAGAAACAGAGTAGGGTGAGGATTTGATCACAGAGGAAATATAAAGGCAGTGACAGAAGGGAGTACCAAGCAAAGAACCCCAAAGGAGAGGGTGGGTTTGTTCACGAAGGGGTATTGAAGGTACAGTGACGGGAGGAGGAGGAGAAAACATAGGATACAGCCAGGGCGTCGCGAGGGGAGACAGTGAGGGCAGTAGCACAGCGTCAAGGGTACGGTGGCAGCAGGAGGAGGCAGGACGAGGGGAGAGACAAGATCAAGGGATGGAGACGTGAGATTGATCGAGGAAGATTCATGGCAAAAGCGAGGGGACCAAGGGATGAAACAATGAAGCATAAATATGTGTAGAAGCTGTTTAATATAACAGAAAATTAAAAAACAGAAGACAGATAGACAGACAGACAGACAGACAGACAGGTAGACAGACAGACAAACAGACTGACAGACAAATACTTTTTTGCTGCATAAGATTACTCTTCCATGGTGATTAATATTGATCTCATAAGCCTCCACGCAACGCACAAAGGAATCTCACTCTACAAGGGCTCAGAGGAAATAATGGTAAAATTTCTACATAATTGTGTGATTGGTTTCATTTTCACTCATTTCAACTCTTTTTTTTTTTGTAGCTTGAGCGAAGATATGGAAGAAAAAAACACCAGATGCCCCGCAACATAAAAACTTTAAGACAGTCCTTGACAATAGCAACAGGACTTAAATCTCAAAGCAACTTCTTACTCCCCTTGTTGGAAGCATATAAGCAGGACATTTGTTGAAAGCGTCACGTTAATCATATGTCACCGATCAACACGGTACTAAGTTTGACATTCACAAATAGGATCGATTATCTACAGTTTAAAGTTGCAGTGAGTTCAATTATAAACTCAATCATTGGACAACTTCATAAGATACAACTTGACATGATACACTTGACATGATACAACATGACATGATAAATGTAAGGAAAGTGAGTGGCGCTCACATCACATTCTTTGGTAACCTCGAACTTCAGTCCCAAATTCGTACACTACAAAATTTTTAGTTGATTCTTTGGATACAAAAGTTAATCGTACTTCTTAACTCAGATAAAGGTCTGACATTTAAAGGCATCGCTATACTTATTTGTGAGACATTCACCTTAATAGTATTGTGCTGTTGTACTACATATATGTGTGAACGTTAACAGTACTATTGTTTTGTATCTTAAGTAGGTCCACCTATTGTGTTTTTTTTTTCTATTTCCAAAGAGGAACACTCCCAAATCCTCCTGCCCATACAACACAATACAATACAACACAACACAACACAACACTGTTAAACTCTAGAATATATTATCTGTATTCCCTGTCCAAGCCAATAAAAGCCTCCAGTAGCCTGCCCAACATACAGGAAGGGCGGCACAAATAACTGGGAAAAAAATCACTGTAGTTTATTGAAAGTTTTTGTGCCGTACATAAATGTGCATTAGACCTGATGTATTTTTTTCATTCCATTTTCAGTTCCATTCATTCTGTTCTGCCCCTTTCTATGGCTGAATACCTGCCAACACGCCTTCTTTCATGACACAAACTTTATTGACATTCATTTTCACACTACCATCCCACCACACCCACGCCCACTCATGTAACTGTATCACAATAACTATTACACGCTCTCACGTCCACATACACCCACACTCACCCTACACCTTTATCGAAGACCACGCCCGCATCTATACCACACCCACCTGACTACCACCCCTACCTTCACCCTCAGACATCCCACACCCGCACCAACATCAAAGAAGAGATCATGGAATACGACTGCAGTAGAAATTGAGATAAATGTAGCAATCACAATATATTCTTGTCTACCTTTAACAAAAAATACATAAACTTACGGACAGATTGTCAAAATTTTTTTGAAACTAAAGAAATATTGATTCCTTCATAAAAATTTTTTTTAAATCAACTGTATTATGTTGTCTATATGGATTGCATCAACACTAACACGTGAAAAGTAAAACATAACTAACACTAATACGTAACGAACACCATACAATCATTCAACGCTAAATAGAAACATTTGAATTAGCAACCTCTACCTACACATGGTAGGTGACAGTGACGAGCGGGAAGTACATCAGAGGGAGGAGGGGGAGCGCCTCCACCAGTAGGCAGGTAGGAGGGACAAACCCATCAACCTCGTGGGTCACATGACTCGTAGTCTCTTCGTCCTCCTCACTCTCACGCTCCTCCTGCTTATGTTGCAAACTTAGTATACAACCACACGCCATCATCACCACCTACACCATCACGACACTCTTAGCTGTCCAATAACTGAAAGGTATAACGCACCAATTAGATAAAACATCACCCAGAACGGCCGCCAAGAGGCGCATGTGCGTCTCGAACATGACGCGGAGGGCTTGGTGGCTTGGTTGCAAAGTCACTTAATGCATAAGCCAGTATGTCATGAGTGTGACTATGTCGGGGCAGGCGGCAGCTGGCGGCGGAGCGAGCAGCAGCAGGGCATCCATGACAAGGGGGCGACGCTGTGAAGTAGTCACGCACCAGCGTAGCCACGTCAGCCGTCCACACAACCACCAGCAGGCAGCAAACTACTATCACAAGACACCACTTCTTCAAGCTACTGAGGAATGTCACCTTCACCTACTCAAGTACTTGCTTCCTATCACGTTAGCTGAACATGGTAAATCTTCGTATTCAACTCCATTATTCTTCTTCACACAATCATTTGATTGTAAGAAACCTTTCACTCGGCAACAGGGACCATATAACCATCATCATAGAACCACCATTCTTGTGATATCTTTCCCATAAATTTATATATATATATGTATATATATATATATATATATATATATATATATATATATATATATATAAACATATATATAAATATATATATATATATATATATATATATATATATATATATAAGTATATATATATATATATATATATATATATATATATATATATATATATATATATATATATATATATAAGTATATATATATATATATATATATATATATATATATATATATATATACTTATATATATATATATATATATATATATATATATATATATATATATTTACTTCATCCACAACGTATCCTCATTCCATCTATTCTAAACAAAGGGTGTCAAATATTCTATTATAATATCAGTCATCTGCAATCAAACTATTCCTACAGACACACTAGTGCTACGTATATGTGCTAAAATTAATCAATTCATTCATTCATTCATCATTGTAAACCTCAGAGGCATCAGCTGAAACCACCATGAAGACTGGCAATAACCACCTCAGACAATGAAACAATGAAAACAATGAAAAGGGGTGATAGCGAAATATAATGTTTTTAATGAAGTAATTCATAAAGATGAAGGTGGTGGACTCTTTCCATTAGAGCGTAGGTTAGTGGTCTAAGCTTTAATTTTTGTATTTAAGTTTGTTTTCTCTCTCCGAGAGTAACGTTATGACCCGGGTCTCTGTTCACTCTAGTCTACCTGCCATGCCCTTATTTGTGATTGGAGCCTTGGGTGTTTGACGGACTTGTTTCAGGGATACTACAACGAAGGACATAGGATGGAACGGCTAGCAGTGATTAATGCCTCTGATGGTCACTATTCTGTTGCAATAAGATTATCTCCATGGGATGCGTTAGAAATTCATCTAATCACGTGCTCTGTTAACAGTTTTTACCATCAAAAAGGCAGTCAACCTTCTTGTTTTTGCATCCATTCACAATGCATTTAGTACAGGTGAATAACACATAACCACTGGTTTCCTCGTCCATCACGCTGTAGCTATAGTCGCATTGGCCTTTGAGCCTGTGGGGGAAATTAATCCGTTACCCCGCGACACAGAGCCACTGTGACATCCGAGTTTCCACAGTTTACCCTCCCCAGCTTTTACGTAGGTACCCATTTATCAACCAACCCGTTAGGAATGATGAACAGCTGGGTGCACCGACTGTCCTCGTCCGGGATCGATCTCGGGCCAGCGGTTCGCAGTCAGACGTGTTAACCACTGCATCACTGAAGCGCTATACTTAACCTACTAAAGAGTAAAGTTGTGTATACTGGCGCTCCTCGGAGCTGCCCGGTCACTCTGTTGACCCCCACCCACCCAAACCTTACTCTACCCCGTCCCTCTGTGAGAAGCGGAAGTTCAACATGATTAAGAAGAAAATTTAAGTAAAAAGAAAACGTAAGAAGCACAAACAAACAAAGACCAACAGTGAAATGGAGTGGGTGAAAGAGTCTTGACCTGACTGGCTATGATGACGAGTGAAACTCCTATCAGGGTTAATCTATGTTTGATGACCCTTCCCCGGACAACCATCCCAGCTGCACCTCTGTCCAACACCTTGTGTTATCTGCCGCCCGCCCCAAACAATGACCCAACAATAGGACACGTCAACTGCCTCGTCACGTCGGCCTCCTACAGGCTGCACCTCCCCAGCACCTGAAGGCGATGGGGTTCTTGTACATCAGCTGCTCGCAGATGTATCTGCTATCCAGACTCAAGTGTATCCCCAGCCTTCAAGGTGCTGCTCAATCGCTACAACACAGCGTCGGTGGCTGGACAAGGTCGTGAAGTGGACCTGCAGGACTGTACTGGACCACCCATACACCACCTATCACATAACTAAAACTAATTTATTAACTAATCTCTCATGTTAAAATGAAAAACTTCCATTCCTCGTATTTAAAATTATGAATTATGTAATATTAAAAAAAGTAAATTTTCAGCTTATAGCTGCAATTTCAAATAAACCGATTATTATAATTAGAGTTATTAATATTAATACTAATATAATTTTACATCATGTGTGATATATAGTTATATCACTTTTCAGTAATAACACTATTATGCAAGCAGGGATTTTCTTTTTTAAACTTCATGGCTTTGTTCATGATGTAAGACGCACAAAAGCTGCCTTCATATCTAATGAGACAAGTGACAGTTAAGCACGAGAACCCTAAATGGTTGGAAAGGGGAAGCACTCATTTAACTACTTTACAAATGCAACAATTCTTTTGTTTTCATTTTTAGTTTTTTGGCCTATGGCACCTGTAGGGTATTTCCTTCACGGTTCTGATGCCCTGTAGGAATTTTTATGAGGGCCGTGATGATGGTGGTTGACTCTCGCCCGTTAGTGGTGCAGGCAGTATTTTCTAAGTGACGCCTGTGGAAGTTCATGCCACCCCCTGAAGTCCCCGATGCACACATAGAGGAAGACAGGGTTGACTATCAGCATAAAAGTTTTTTTCGGCCACTCTACGATTGCTTGAAAAATAGCCAAGCTCCAGCGGGATTCAAACTCGGGACATCGAGCTCGACACTCCTGGGCTTTGACCACTCGGCCATCATCTCCCCATGGTTCAAATGTGCCATCAAGGACTTGTTTAATTAAAATTACGAATTTACTGATGACATTTTACAAGTATGTTTTCAATATGAGATATAATTGGTGATCGTTACTCTGATTTCTTTAATTAATCCTAAATAAATACCAACACAATATCATTAAAAAAGGTTGTTTGACATTCCTGCTCATGTTTGCATTATATTTCATATATATATATATATATATATATATATATATATATATATATATATATACACATACTATATATATATATATATATATATATATATATATATATATATATATATATATATATATATATATATATATATACACACATATATATATATATATATATATATATATATATATATATATATATATATATATATATATATACATATACCTATATACATATATATATATATATATATATATATATATATATATATATATATATACATATATACATATATATATATATATATATATATATATATATATTATATATATTATATATATACATATATATACATATATATATATATATATATATATATATATATATATATATATATATATATATATATCCGCCTATGTATGGAGTATGGCTCTCATGTCTAGGGGGGCTCAACTCATACAGTTTTACTAAATAGGGTAGAGTCTAAAGCTTTTAGCCTAATCCACTCTCCTCCTCTAACTGACTGTCTTGACTCTTTAAGTCATCGCCGCAATGTTGCATCTTTATCTATCTTCTACCGCTATTTTCATGCTGACTGCTCTTCTGAAATTGCTACCTGCATGCCTCCCCCTTCCCACGGCCTCATTGCACAAGACTTTCTACTTCTTCTCATCCCTATTCTGTCCCTCTTCCTAATGCAAGAGTTAACCAGTATATTCACTCTATCATCCCTTACACTGGTAAACTCTGGAACTCTCTTCCCTTATCTGTTTTTCCACCTGCCTATGACTTAAACTCTTTCAAAAGAGGAGTGTCAATATGTAGCAGTCTCCCCAATACACCATAGAGTACGTGCGGTTAGCAGCTCTGGTGAGAATGTGTTGCTCCACCACATACTATTATAACTTTATTTTTTATTATATTTTTCAATATTCATTGTACTCTATATATATCTTT
>JAPQNM010000006.1:1611374-1616374 GCA_029783475.1 Metacarcinus magister | reverse complement strand
AAAAACAATTTTTTCTTTAATAGAATCGTAAATGTTTGGAATTCTCCACTATCACAAATAATTGATAGTTACGCAATATAATCGTTTAAGAAAAAACTTGATAAGCACTTAGCATCCGTTCACCAAATCAAGTATTTCAATCTGGCGTCATTTTTTTTTTTTTTTTAGGGGAGATTTTTCTCCCTTACCTAAATGAATTCCATGATAGTTTGCCTATATACTACATGGTATCGCTTCCTATTCCGGCGAGCATCGGCTGGAGGGTGGGGTGGGTGGGGAGGAGCCTTTCACTTTGCTGCTTTGTGTCTCTATTAAGTAGATATTACAGTAGTACTGTTGCTATACAAACAGCCTCGTTAGTTCCAGTAAGACTATTGCTGTCTGTTCTTCCTGTGTACTCCTTTGTACTTCTCTTTCTTCTCCTGCTACTCCTCCTCCTGCTACTTCTCTTCCTCCTCCTCCTCCTCTCTCTCTCTCTCTCTCTCTCTCTCTCTCTCTCTCTCTCTCTCTCTCTCTCTCTCTCTCTCTCTCTCTCTCTCTCTCTCTCTCTCTCTCTCTCTCTCTCTCTCTCTCTCTCTCTCTCTTTTTCTCTCTCTCTCTGTATCAACCATATCACCTCAAACCTCATACATTCCAGCCTTGTTCACCACCAACAGGCTAACATGGTAATAGCCATCTCCCGCTATGTCAAATAATTGCAACATATCTATTGAGCGAAAGGCAATATCAAGAAATAATGTTTGTAATCAAGTAATTAATAAGGATGATATTGGTGGAATGTTCCTATGTAAGTGTGAATTTGCATCCCAACAATCTCTCTCTCTCTCTCTCTCTCTCTCTCTCTCCTCTCTCTCTCCTCTCTCTCTCTCTCTCTCTCTCTCTCTCTCTCTCTCTCTCTCTCTCTCTCTCTCTCTCTCTCTCTCTCTCTCTCTCTCTCTCTCTCTCTCTCTCTCTCTCTCTCTCTCTCTCTCCTCCCTCCCCTCCCGCTCTTCCTCCCTCCCGCCCTTCCTCCCTCCCGCCCTTCCTCTCTCCCGCCCGCCCGCCCGCTCTCGCTCTCGCTCTCGCTCTCTCTCTCGCTCTCTCTCTCTCTCTCTCTCTCTCTCTCTCTCTCTCTCTCTCTCTCTCTCTCTCTCTCTCTCTCGCTCACTTTATTTACATACATACATACAGTGCAGTGTTATGGTGTTCAAGCTAAAGTTACCTGTGTCGTTGGGCGAACTATTTTAAAGCTATATTGCCCTTATGCTAGCGTACTTAAAGGTACAGTATATACATATTTACATTATGGTGGAGTGAGTGAGTGATTTGACGTAAGGCGCCGTAACAGCCAGGTTCATATGGCGCACATTATGGAGGAAATTGGCAAAGCCACCTAGGGGTTGCAGCCTTCATTTGCTGTGTGGATATTTGCCTTACGTCCAACTCAGACGTGAGTGCGTTCCACCACAGCACTACTGCAGTGGAGACGGCGCGCTGATGGAGTGCTGGAGCGGGACCTCGGGACCTCCAGTAAAGAGTTGTTGACCAGCGCCGTTCTAGAGCTGCACTGATACCTTCTCTAGGGTGTCCTTGGGTGCGTCTGGTATGGCAAGTGTTGTTTATGTGCCTTGTGCAGAACTGATAAGGTGGCGACTCTCCTTTGAGGCTATAAGGCGTAAGCTGTCCCTCAGGGATTTGACCACACCAGTCTGCTGTTCATTTTTATTGCTGCTGCCGCTGCTATCGCTGTTAATGACCACCCCTAATAGCCCTTCTAGCCGCCTTGTTAAGAAGGTTGAGGAGACATCGGGCACTCTACATCCAAGTGAGAGACACGTATTCCTTGATAGGCCTGACCTGGGCATGTACAAGGTTAGCAGATCGTCTGCGTGGACAATGAAAATCCTGTCATGCAAAGGGATGTTTTTTGCGCTCAAACTTCAACATATCACGCAGCTGACTCACATCCTTCCGAGAACGTGATATTACAATGGCCTAAGTTTGTGGGAGCAAACTTGTGTTACCACCTTTTAACCCTAGGCCATGATTTTTCCCAACAGTCGGTTGCCAGAAAATCTGGACTCCCGGAAGAGGATGCAGTCATCTATTGGGAATGTTCTGCATATCAAAATAAATATTCTATAGTATGGGCCCAAGGATGAACCCTTGTGGGGCAGAGTCCATGGTACGTCCATTGACCAGGACATGGAGACTCCTAACGTCAGACAGCTGGTGAACAGATGCAGCAGGTCTCCTGTAATGACCAGTTGCTCGAGCTTGACTGTCAGCTCTCGACGCCGCACACAATCGAAGGCTCCAGCAATGTCCAGGGCAATAACCAGGGAGGCACGACTGTCAATTGCGCCGTCGTGTCAGGCCTTGGAGAGGGGAAGGAGAACGGAGGTGGAGTGGCCCTACCTAAAGCCGAATTCTCTCTTTTCTCTCTCTCTCTCTCTCTCTCTCTCTCTCTCTCTCTCTCTCTCTCTCTCTCTCTCTCTCTCTCTCTCTCTCTCTCTCTCTCTCTCTCTCTCTCTCTCTCTCTCTCTCTCTCTCTCTCTCTTTTCCCTCACACTATCCTGGTGTTGCGTCGAGTTCATCTGATGATTGTTTTGACTAACCGAGTGACCACCTAGTGACACACCTTCCGTGCTCTGACCACTCAGCCATCGCCTCCCCTAATATACCACACTTATGGTCTTCAAGTCACAGGAGGACAAGTTAGGTGCGCCGTCGGTGTGCGATGACAGACTGCAACAGTACAACTGTCACCTTATCACATTAAAAGACTTCTCGTCTGCCACAAAAAAGTGATACTAGCAAACACCAACACCTAGCACAGCCCTCAATATTCGCATCAGCACGGACTTTATTACAAACAGAGGCTGACTGTGCTGACAACTAAGTGAAAACTTACACCAAACACACACTATTCAAACAATAGAAAAATCCATAAAAAACACAGGCAGAACCGTCATTGTCAATGGGGTTCAACTCCACGATAGTATATAAAGGTGACGCACTGCTTAACAAGGTGGCCACAGAACAGTGAATAATGAACCTCCACATTGACATAACTAAGCGACTCGAGGTTTCGGCAAAGTGGCAGATGGAAGCTCGTGTCACCCTCATCACGCAGAGAGGCAATGCTGGTCATGAATTTGTAGTGGATGGCAGCTCGAGAAGGGAAGACACGGTGTCGTCTGAGTGCTGTGTGACAAATCCGACTGGACATTACTCATAGGACTATGCATGCGTGAGTGAAAAAAAAATAATAACAGTGAACTCTGCCCTCGCTAGACCTTGTCGAGCCTATCAGACATTTTCTGAACATTCTCACGAGGTAATCCCCATGATATTTATGTTACTAAATTAAAGTTTGACAGACTGAAAATCAATGCAAACTCTACTGTTTTGTATGATTCAGATATATATATCCATCTATAATTTTGAAATAAATGAATTAATAAATAAACAGAATAAAATTTAATTATGTGTAAAAGTGTGTGTGTGTGTCTGTCTGTCTGTCTGTCTGTCTGTCTGTGTGTGTGTGTGTGTGTGTGTGTGTGTGTGTGTGTGTGTGTGTGTGTGTGTGTGTGTGTGTGTGTGTGTGTGTGTGTGTGTGTGTGTGTAATGATATGAAACTCAGCGCAAAAGCATCAAACAGTCAATTCCACCAATGAACACATTTTCTGAATAAAAGGTTTCCATCCATCCATCCACCTCTCTCTCTCTCTCTCTCTCTCTCTCTCTCTCTCTCTCTCTCTCTCTCTCTCTCTCTCTCTCTCTCTCTCTCTCTCTCTCTCTCTCTCTCTCTCTCTCTCTCTCTCTCTTTTCAGTCAACGGTGATATGACAGGTAGTTATAACTATAAAATTGTTTTTCTTATCATCTTCACTGTACCCCAACCTTTCAACGGAGTGGTTGGCTAAGCGGCTGTCTGGTTTTCAGTAGAATGGCGGCAATTCCTTGTGTAAGTGATGATATGCACAGTGCATGAGCTGAGGTAATGATGAGCACAGGTGAGGCATCACTAAGAAGTTGCGAGGCTGATGAACCAGTCTATAGTGTGTGATTCCTGACAATGATGCGTATCGCAACAACTTTCGAGATTATTACGAATTGGGATAAAGCTAAAGTCTGAGATAATCTGACAAGCTTCTGTAGGAACAGTATAAATAGCTGATCTAAGGGTAGCCGCTTAAGCCATCGAGGGTAAATTACCGTCACCGTCTTCAGTCTGTCAAATAAAAAAAGGAAAATTGTTGAACAACACGCCAGTCAAAATTACAAAAGAGCGGCACATTATATTCCATGGAGAGTGCTGGTATTGTGGCCGCGCAACTGTCTGCCTCACTGCCACTCATAATGCCTATATCATGTGGTGCCTTGGGATGTTCCACACCACAACTCGCTCGCAAAAAATTCTTACTACAACAAATAATGCCAATATATGGTACACAAGTCCATTCAGTGTTACCACCAACACTCTCCTCCTTAAATGGTAATCATATTCTCACAATTGCAGGGTTATTAATATCCTGAACATTTACTTGTTAGCAAACCAGTATTTGTTTAACCGACTCTGCTACAAGCTGACATGCAACCGTTTACAACGTTAACACTGCCTATGAAGGGCGGGAATAGGCTATTCATAATACTGACATGCTACAGAAATATTAGATAGTATACTTCGAGTTAGAAATTTAATGGATAAGAAGATAATGATTCATTGTTGCATATATAACAAAGGGAAACAGGACGATTAAGGTATTGGTGATATTTTTAAGAGTTGTTGGAGAGCTAAACAAAAGATGAATTGAAGAAGATATTTTTTTTATCTGAAAATGATGTTTGAGGGTCAAGCTAAATTGATTGACTATCAGACGTGCTTGAATCAACGGAAAAGAAAAATTATAATGGAATAATAAATTATGGAAGAAATATGTTTGGTTGTGTTAAAGAATTACCAGCACCGAAATTCAGTGTGGCAGCAGCTACATTTTCTTGCCTGGCAGGAAAAAA
>JAPQNM010000006.1:1593874-1596374 GCA_029783475.1 Metacarcinus magister | reverse complement strand
ATCTCCATCGACCAATCTCCTACTCTCATATCGATCTAGCTCATATCGTGATCTATATCTCTATTAGACCTCTACTACCTATCCCTATATCTCTCTCTCTCTCTCATATCTATCTCTCTAGATCTCTATACTCTCTCTCTCTCTCTCCTATCTTATCTCCTCTCTCTCATATCTCTCTCTCTCTCTACTCATCTCTCTGTCTCTATCTCTCTTATCTCTCATCTCTCTCTCTATGTCTCACTCTCTATCTCTGTATACTCGCTCTCTCTCTCTCTCTACTCTACTCGCGCTCTCATCTAAGTTGCACCCGCTGTCTCATCTTCTCTCTCTACTCTCTCTCTCTCGCTCTCGATGGTCCCCTTTTCCCTCTTCCCCCTCCTGCTTTGTCGTCTCCCTCTGACGGCCGGCCCCTCGTCCAACTCCCTACTTTTGGTCATAGAGAATATTTGATAGCTTCTATATTATCCTAACCTAACATAACCTATATTAACCAAACCTTAACCTACATTGACAAATAACAGAACCTTGTTCAAACAAAACTAAATTTTATTTTTCGAAGATAAGGTCTCACAGAAAACAATGAATATCTCACAAACTAAGAATTTGCGACGGAAATGTAATTGATGAAAACCTTCTCAAAATTCATCAGGTAATGCAAAAATATAAATCTGAATTCTCTAGAGCATTGTGGTGAAGATGTAAAATAGTATCATATATATATATATATATATATATATATATATATATATATATATATATATATATATATATATATGTATATATGTATATATATATATATATATATATATATATATATATATATATATATATATATACACATATATATACACACATTAATACATGCATATATATATATATATATATATATATATATATATATATATATTATATATATATATATATATATATATATATATATATATATATATATATACACATTAATACATGCATATATATATATATATATATATATATATATATATATATATATATATATATATATATATATATATATATATATATATATATACAGGATTATTAATGACCAAACAAGTTTACATTTGATAATGACCAACAAACTCATCATGTCTCTCTATAAGGCACACACATGCAAACATACATACACACACACACACACCACCCACCCACCCACCCACCCACACACCACACACACACACACACACACACA
Organism: Metacarcinus magister; assembly: GCA_029783475.1. Lineage (NCBI taxonomy): Eukaryota > Metazoa > Arthropoda > Malacostraca > Decapoda > Cancridae > Metacarcinus > Metacarcinus magister. Next base: position 1,595,164 of record JAPQNM010000006.1, on the reverse strand, counting down.
CACACACACACACACACCAAAAAATAAAATATCAAGGTCACCGAAAATAGTGAGCGTTATATAAAATTTTGAAAACTAATGCACTATTTTCCTCCGTTTGTAGTAACATATCCTATTAAGAAAAGATTAAATACTTAAGAAATCTTTAAAAATGATGTAACACCATTTTACTGCAAATTTAATGAAATATGTTTTTTTTATAGCACTGTACTCGAATTTATTTTTGTTATTTGTTACACTAGATTTCAATGATTGGAATGAAAAAACGAACATAACATTAAAATTTCACCCTTATTCTTTAGTAATGAGGACACGGATTGGTACCCTCCTCCACTTGTGAGGTGTAGGTGATGGTGACGCACGGGAATCCTACCTGAGGGGGGGATTGGGGCATCCTCCATCTGCAGGCAGGTAGGAAGGACAAACCCAGCCGCCTCGAGTGTGACGTGACTCGCAGCCTCCTCGTACTCCTCACTCCTACGCTCCTCCTGCTTATGTAGGAAACTTACTACATAATTACACGCCAACACCACCAACCAAATAACCAGGAAGCCCTGACTCGCCTCTATATTTATGAATTATTCTAAAACCTAGCACCATGTACATATCGGCCAGTCACGTGCAACACTGACAGAATGCTACCTAGATTAATTATTGACTATAATATCTACATTACTTTACATTATATGTGATTCACTTTTTTTCATTTTTTTTCCAGATATTGATAACGCTTTAATGTAGGGATTCTTAGAATTGGTTGAATAGGAGTGTGACATCATGCTAACTACTGCGACTGCTTACGAATACTAGAGTGACTCGTGATTGTCTATTATGTATATGGTGCTAAGACAAAACATTTCAGAAATATGCGAGGTGCCCAATATTTGAAAGACGTAACGCTGCACTTCATCAGCCGCCGCCTTCAACAGCTGCCGAGGGTGCGCGTGCACCTGGAACATGACGTCAAGGCCGTGGTCGTCGTTCCACATCACTTAATACATGAGCCAGCAGGTCATCCGTGTGACAGCCGTGTCAGAGCAGTGGGGATCAGCGGCAGGCTCAGCGCCACGCCTGCAACCACCAACTTTGGGCCAGGACCCGGGGGCAGCGCCTTGCTGTAGTCGTGCACCACGTGGCCATGTCAGCCGCCCACACCGTCACCACCGCACACCACGCCACTTCTTCAGCCTGTTGAAGAAGGTCATCTTTACACAATCAACTAATTGTTTCCTACCACCCTCGCTGAACACCGTATGCCTTCGTATTCAACTTCATTAAGTTCTTCATATA
>JAPQNM010000006.1:1586374-1588874 GCA_029783475.1 Metacarcinus magister | reverse complement strand
AGAAGCAGTGTCAAGAATCTCACTAATAATGTGACTAATTCATACTCAGTAAATAGACTAAATCATAAAAACATATTTTTCATTTTGCTTTAAAATTTGGGAGAGAATTTTATTCATAAATGCAAGGGGGGCATGGAGGGAAGGAAAAATTACTAGAGGGGGCGTGGTAGTAAAAAAATTAAGAACCACTTTCTTAGCAGGAAGAGGAAAATATCGAGCGGGAAGTCAATCATTATAAGAGGATACCCAACATGGTAAAATGTCATTATTATACCTCTCACAAAAATTGGTCTTAATAAAGAATGCCTTGACACTACATTGTCTTTGTATGATGAGAAACATCGAATATTTACGTATGAGTCAAGGGACACTCAACTGCTTGTTGATGAAATTAAAATTATTGGAAATGTTCCATGACAGAACGACTATGATTTACCGTGGGTGTGTGGATGACTTACTTCCCGGAGGCTGCCAAGGAAAGTGTTTAAACGACTTTCTCCGTTGAGGCCAAGTTTGTGGAGTTCCTGAAAATTGTTGGTGTTACAGTGGTGTAAGCAAAGGGAAAATAATGCAGCTACTATCAAAATCATGTGGACCTGGCTAGGCCATTCATGTTTCTTTTGATGAGTGTAATGTAATGCAAACACAATAGCAACCAGGAATAGATAATGGAACACTTTTGATAACGTTTCTCTAACAACATGAAGTGACACGACAAGCAGGAGGCAGCCTTAGTTTCATGGCAATGAAGCAGCTCAGAACTGTTGCAGTTGACCATGAAAACTGTCTTTGAAACATATCAGTTTGTATAGAAAATGAGTCTTCTTAAGGGGTACCTACACTAAAACTATAATTCCGTTAGGTTTTGTATTTCAGTTTCATTTTGATATACTATTTCGCTGTAATAATAGTCACCATAACCTAATTCCTACATTCGATGACTTAAATCAAGTTATAATTAAAAATTTATGATTATTATGATAATTATTACCAAATCTTACCAATAGAAAGGAACACTGCTTGAAGACTTTGTGGAAAGCCCTTGTGCTGCCAGCTCTGGTTTGCACACAAGCTGCAAGATATAATAGCCCTGCAAGCTCCTCAAAGATCATTCTCCACCAAAATCAAAGGAGTACAACATATAAACTATTTGGGCTGACTAAAACAGTTAGATATGTACTCCACGTAGGGAAGAGGAGAATGTTATATCATACCGTACGTATGGAAAATTATAGAGGGTAGAGTACTGAATCTTGGCATCACATTGACACACCACCCAAGAAAGAGCAGAATGCTACATCCAAGGGTTCAGTGGCAAAATACAGCAAGTGAGGATATTAAGACGCAACTCATTCACCCACACCGGACCTCAGCTGTTCAATTGCCTACCATGGAGACTAAGGGATGAAAGTGATATCACCAAGGAAACATTTCAGAAAAAAAACTTCACATATGGCTCTGTGAACTACCAGACCATCCACCTCTACCGGGATATGCCAACCTTTATCATAACTCCCTGTCAGAAATGATCCGAGATAGGGCGGAGGAGGATGGAACACCTGGTGTGAGCGGAGGACGACCTCAGCTGTGTCATTAATGGACAAAATAACCTTAAGTAAGTATTACCACGAACGAGCTCGGAATCAGCGAAATCATTACAGTTTCATTTTGATATACTTTTCCGCTGTAATAGTAGTCACCATAACCTAGTTCCTACATTCGATGACTTAAATTAGTATATGATTAATAATAACCACGAACGAGCTCAGATTCGCTGATTCCGAGACTCATCTTCACGTTTACGATCATTACCGTTATGATCACCACATGCACCTCCACCACCTCAATTCACCCTTACACGATAATATGAAGAGATAGATAGATAGATAGATAGATAAATAGATAGATAGATAGACAGAGAGAGAGAGAGAGAGAGAGAGAGAGAGAGAGAGAGAGAGAGAGAGAGAGAGAGAGAGAGAGAGAGAGAGAGAGAGAGAACACATACAAGCAATGTCTTGTCCTCCATTATCTCTATCTTCACCATTCGCAACACCACCGCCATCGCTACCACGAGCGTCCTCCTACCAAGCAGCCCCACACTCCCTCCAAACTAACTGGTGCAATTAATCAGGTTTTCAATCTAATGAGTAGGTAGCGAAGTTCCCTAAGGCTGAGGGAAGCTATATGGTCGTCATGGTGCCGGTGGTGGTTGGGGGTGGTGGTGGTGGTGGCTAGGGTGGTCGTTAGCATGAGAAAGTTTATACCCGTGATTAAGACGCAGTATTCATCAGCACCTTAAAAAATTTTATGAAGGTAATATTTTGAGATACTTCTCTGGAGACAAAATTCAACGAAAAATATATTATGAAAGTCACGTGCTTAGTAAGTGGCATACACACAAAAAATAGATAAATAAATAAATGAATAGATAAAATTAGATAAAGTAATAAAAATAACATATCACCACCACCACTACAACCACCACCACAACAAGAAGGAA
>JAPQNM010000006.1:1568874-1573874 GCA_029783475.1 Metacarcinus magister | reverse complement strand
TGATATAATGAAACAACATCAGAGCAGCGCCCATGTATTGCACTATCTACATATATGCACACACTACAATGAAACGGAATCACACACGTACACATGGATACGTACACATGCATTAGAACAAAACAACAACAACAACACACACACACACACACACACACACACACACACACACACACACACACGCACATACACACACACACACACACACACACACACACACACACACACACTGCTCTCGTGGTCCAGTGGAACAACTCTTGCCTATCATCCGGCAAGGCGTGGTTTTGAAGCCTGCTCAGGTAGCTAAGGATTTTTCCCTGGCAGGGAGTGGTTACTGTCTCCCTTGAGCAAAGGAATGGGGGTGTGTGATGTGTGAAAGGTCTCAGCCTAACCCATTGATCCGTCTATATGAGCTCTGACCAATTTCGAGGAGGTTAATGGCTGACGATCACTTGTCCAGCGCGTCATCCTGCAGACGATGTTGAATAAAACACACAAACAAGGTTCACGCAACGAAGCAGCCACGAAGCAGCACCATAAACAACACGCTTATCACCACCTCAAGCAACAATAATCTTACACATAAAAAATAAAACAATTACAAAAGAACACGCCTGTCTGCGAACCAACTCTATTTATACACAAAGTGATTCTGAAACTCAATATTCCATGGTATAAAAAAAAAGTATTATCATCGCTTTGCATTTTTTTTCGTTTATTTATATTGTTTCGCTTAATTTCTTTACGTTCCATTCACTTAAGGCCTCGCCGCCAGACCTCCTCCTCCTCCTCCTCCTCCTCCTCCTCCTCCTCCTCCTCCTCCTCCTCCTCCTCCTTCTTCTTCCACCGCTATCAGAATGATTGCCAAATACAGTCAGAAAAGATTATAATATTACGAGAATTTTTTTCAATCACAATGTAAACAAGGCCACCGAACGTTGCAATAGTAATAATAATGATACTGATAATAATAATCATGAAAATAATAATAATAATAATAATAATAATAATAATAATAATAATAATAATAATAATAATAGTAATAATAATAATAACAATAATAATAATAATAATAATAATAATAATAATAACGATAATATTAATAATAATAATAAAGATAACAATAATAATGATAATAATAATAATAATAATAATAATAATAATAATAATAAAAATAATAATAATAATAATAATGATAAGAAGAAGAAGAGGAAAAAGAAATAGAAAAAGAATGATAATAGTTATAATAACAATAATAATAACAATAATCAAATTCTTCACATATACAGTAGTAACATGTGCCGTGGATTATGGATAGCCTTTTAAATGCACTATATTTGTTTATTTTTTATATTACTTTCATAATCTGTAGTGTGCATGTATGCTGTTGGAGAGGGGAGTGAGGATGTGGTGAAGGTTAGAGTACATAAAGTAGGTAGAAGTGAGTGGTTGGGTGGCGGCAAGACCTGCGGGCGGGGACACCTCTAACAGAGGCTCCGACGACAGCGGGAGTGACAGCAGGAGCCAAGGACCACCAGGAGGGCTAACAGCTGCTGCCCTTCTTTGTCCCCTTCTAGGAACAGCACGAGGACCAGTGGCCGCCCCTCCCACCAATTACCTCTCTCGGCTACACCTCCTCCCTCCCTCACTTGGTCCCTCAGCCGCGGCTTCACCTGCGTCTTCCACCACCACCTGGAGCGACGAGGGACAGTGTGTACGCCGCCCGGTGATTGGCCCACTGTACCATTCCGAGGGCGGGCCACGTCTAGTTGGGTTTGTTTTAAGAATACCTGTTCGCATGAAGGCCGTTTTTTTTCGTCCTTCGAGTGTATGACGCGTGCTTAGGATGGACGCCGGTGCCGTGCGGCCTGTTCAAACCACTGTTCATCATAGACGAAAGTTTACTGGAGGCCAGCGGGTTACAAGGTACTTAAGCCTCATTTTCATGTGCTGGGTCTGTGAGGCATCGCCTGCGACACTGTTCCTGCCGTGGGATAAATAAGCCAGAAGGAAGCTGCCAGCCTCTGGCTGGCTGGCGGGACTCCATCTAGTCCTCATATGCATTCCTGGCGTGTCTGAGGACCTCCCAGCGAGTGCATCGTAACGCCGACCTCCCCCGCCCCCCTTAAACTACCTGGCTTCCCCCGGGTGTCTCCAGGGGCTGTGTCCTGGGCATTCCTGACCGCCCTGACGGAGTACTGAGAATGCCATCTGCCCCACACCGCCCTGAGGCCCCTTGGTCCGAGTGATATAAGTAATGGAACTGTTGATTTTGGTTGATTTTTTGTATTCATTATTAAATATACATTTATCGTTGACGTGGGGTTCACGGCAGCAGCGGGGAATCCGCTGACCCCGATATGGTGTTGGTGACGTGATGGATCGTCGAAATTTGTGTTGGGGTGATCAATGACCTCCAACTCGCCTGTCATTGCTGCTAAATACAAGACTTTCGCCCTCTTTACTCTCGAAGACAGCTATAATCTGCCCATTATGTATAAGGAACTCATGACACAATTTATTAAAGTCTTCAAACTCCCATGACAACTCTTAGACCGAAATTATCATCTAATATTCATCACAATACAGCATATGTTATCTACTAACGTTTTTACTCTAATTCTTCGTGAAGTATTAACTTCAAAAACACTGAAGTATTAACAACAGGAGACACCAAAGCCATCTGCAGGAGAGGTTCAGCCTCCTGAAACACTCCCTTTCTCCTGCCCATTGCTTTATCGCTACTTCCTCTTCTCCCCTCTGCCTCCCTCCGACCTACCTAGCCACATCAGTCCCTTCGAGGATGGCAGGAGACTACAGGAGTCTTATCAAGCCCTAAAATATAAATGATAGAGACAGAGACGCCATCAGCCCCCAATGAGAAGGATTGCCAGTCCTCGCTATGCTGGGAATATGCGAGGCGTGACACTGCACTGAGGGAGGCGTCAACTCTCGCGGCCGCTTCCTCCACCTGGGTTGTGTTGTCTACTACAAACAGGAGACTAGGTTCATTCACACCTAACTATCACAATCATCCATCCATGACAATGTAGGCTGCCCTACTTCATTCTGTAATTCGCCGACCAGGATGAGCCTCGCGCCAAGATGGTCGGGGCCGAACCCTTCTCGGACGTGACAGCGGCGGCCCGGGGAGGTGCGGGGCGGGAAGTGGCTGGTCACTGTTTTTGTGACCTCAGAGGCCGAGTGGGCAGGTGTTATGATGAGCGGTAATTACCCGGGTAATCAAGGTGTATTTATGCTGAGATTGTGCCCATTATTAAGAGGAGGACTTGGTGCACCGGCCCAACTTGATGCACCGCCTTGGGAAACGCTGAGAACTCCAAGAAAGCGACCCATTTATTTCCAAGACAAAATATGATTTAATTTACTGAGCTTCTCTGTGTCCACTGGAAAGAAATACTACAATGGCGGCAGTGCAACAGCATGGCTTCTATACGTATACAACTGTTCAACAGCCGCCGTCCGCTAGACATACCACAATAGACAAGCCGCTGTCACGTCTAACAGCATCAAACACATGTCACAACTGACGCCAATATATCCAAAGTATGTGGCTGAAATATGGGAACTGAAAATGCTGCACTAATTTTACCTGCAACCATTCGGTGTAAAACAAACAACAAGCTCATTACCAGAGCTGCAATCACCTACAAACTTGTAATTTTCAATAGCGTTCGGGCATGCGAACCTAGGGTCCCGGGTTCGATCACCCTATATTTGCTGGCCACTTTTCTTTGGTATTACCGCCGGGTGGCCAAAGATTACCCAAAATTGCTGCCATACACTGTCCTCAAACGGGACTTGCAAAGTTATATGCATTTGAGGCAGTACAGCAATTAGCCTTTCTCGCACTCATCATCAGAGAAAACGTGAGAAATTCGAGGCGTCACTTTAAAAAAATATATAAATCTAAGCCACTAACAAGCGGAGGTCAACGATCAATTAAGCCTCCATCAATGGCTACCGGCCCAAAAGGTATATGATGTATAAAAAATATAAAAATAAAAAAATAAAAAAATAAATAAAAAAAAACCACCACCGCCACCGCCACCACCAAGATCACGTCTCGGCATTACGTTCAGGCTTTGCATTGTATATTGACATTTCAATGGAAACGCTACGAGAGCGAACACAGCTAAGTGCCACTACTTTACGTTATGCCTTCAACAGCGGACACCGCGTTGAAACCATTACCTACGTGAATAAGGGATTAAGAGTTATTTACCATCCTCTGGTACTTGTTCCCACCAGAAGCTGCTCTCTCCTTTCAATGGCAACAAGTAAGTGACCTTCGCACGTCAATATATCTTAATCAAAAGTTTGGACCGAATTCCACAGCAAGTTTATTCTAATGGGAGTTAAGTTTATTACATGGAGTGAGACACAAACATCGCGCGATTGGCAGCCTCCTATTATAGCGTCGCGCGCGCCGCCAGATGAACGATAAACTATCAATAAAAGAGATTACTGTGATCTGCGCCAATTATCGTCAACGGGAAGATCATGATCATCGCAACGGCAAAAACGACCACAATCACGACAGTCATTAAACCGCCAACTTAAGGGATCACCTCCTCCTCCTCCTCCTCCTTCTCCTCCTCCTACTATTCCTCCTCATCCTCCTCCTCCTCCTCCTCCTCCTCCTCTTCCTCCTCCTCCTCCTCCTCCTATTCCTCCTCATCCTCCTCCTCTTCTTCCTCCTCCTCTCTCCTCTCTCCAGCCTCTTTCTCCTTCCTTCCCTTCCTCCTCCTCCTTCTATCTCTTGTTTCTTTCTGCTTCCCTCTACTACACACAGTCGTCCCTCTCCTTTTCCTCCTCCATTGTCTTCAATCCAGTTTTTTCAATATCTTCCACTGTCGTCACTATCTAGAGCTACAACTTGTTATTAATACCCTATACCTTATTCTCCACACACAAAGACACACACACACACACACACACACACACACACACACACACACACACACACACACACACAC
>JAPQNM010000006.1:1551374-1553874 GCA_029783475.1 Metacarcinus magister | reverse complement strand
ATTTCTATTTCGGTCTCTTACGTGGAATTTTTTTCTTTTTTTCCATGAGCATTTTATGTTTTGTTTCTATATTTTCTTATTTTATTCGTCCATGAATACTTGCAGTGCATGATGAATGGAATGTTATCGCTTTCCTCTCTATGAATTACAAAAAATACTGCGGAAGCAAATTAATCAGATGCTGACACCATCACCACCATTACTACCACCACCACCATCAATATCACCACCACCACCACCATCACCACCCCCACCACCACATACTACAACATTTTCCAGCCTGCCATGGTGGACAGTATAAAAAAGTCTTGCCGCCAGTCACTCCGCAGGGCATGAGTAGCACCGAGATATTTATTCATTTAATTTACTTGTATAATTTCCACCTATGAATACAGACCACGCACTTCGTTTATCCACCGAGGAAAAGTAAAACATGGTATGCCTTTGTATCTCAAGCAACACACACACACACACATACACACACACACACACACACACACACACACACACACACACACACACACACACACACACACACACTCACTCTCTCTCTCTCTCTCTCTCTCTCTCTCTCTCTCTCTCTCTCTCTCTCTCTCTCTCTCTCTCTCTCTCTCTCTCTCTCTCTCTCTCACACACACACACACACACACACACGCGCGCACTCTCACACACATACACACACACACACACACACACACACACACACACACACACACAGACACACACCCACCCACACCCACACACACACACACACACACACACACACACAAGGCATTTCGCTTTTCATTCTTTTTACAGCAATTTATAATCTTTTATTGAGGTTTAAGGCTGTAGAGAGGAATTCAAGAAGCAAACCTCGCTGCAATGTATGAGTAAATCAACATAAAAAAAAATTAAATAAAATATTTTTCCATTTAATATATTGAGAAGAAGCTTCCTTCCTTGAAAGGTTGTGAGTGACAGCAGAGACAGTTTTTATGTGTTGCTCCAGTGACGACATTCTTACTAAATTTTTGGGAAGGAAGAACGGACTCATCCACCAGCAACCACCTGACTCCTATTGCCTCATCACCTTATACCTTAATGGAGTTTCTTTTCCTATTGATGGATGTCATAAATGTTTGATGTCACCATCACTTTTGTTACGTTCTACACTAGAGTAGTTCAATCGATGCCTTAGCTTTTCTTATTACATATAAAGATTACTTACATACGTTCAAATAAATCACAGTATAATGGAGGAAAGAGGTGGTGATGTATAACTGACTGACTGAAAAGGGAGAAGGACTTAAGGGAGGAAAGGGTAAGTAGGACACATCATGCTTTGCCCTTCCGTACCCTATGTATGCGTTGATGATTTGTGCAACACCTAAAGGAGGACTGGCGTATATGAGATTAAACGAGATGAGAGAAGAAGGTTTGATGTTAAGGAACAGAGAACTAAGAGGCACAGGAAAAACTGAAGAAGAGATGATAGATAATATACGAGAAAAAAAGGACAAGAAGGCGTGTATGACTGTCTTCCTCGAATGTGACGCTTTTCGTGGGAAACTCTGGCAGCACATTATTTTGTTTTATTTCATTAATCTATTTTTTGTTTCTGGGTCTTTTATGTCATTTATGCCACATGTGAGTTGGTCTGATAAAGGTCTTTCGGTCTTATACTATCTCGTCAAGGTTGTTCAAATCACCAAAAGCGTAATCCAATTAATATTCTACCTCGTATCTCAGTACCTCACACTTCATCACCTCACATCTCAACACATACCTTATTCCTGGCTGGTCAATAGCTTTTACCCGAACGTATTATTCCCCAACTGTCTCAATTTGTTTGGAGAACAGCGTCATCACCACCCAAGCAGCACCACCAACACTGCACAATCCCCGTCACCTCCATCACTCTCGGTCCTGCACCTGCTGACATCTGCCCTTTTCAATTTAGTTCATGTCAGTCATCAATCCTGCTCTACTCATCCACTAGACCTTCATCAACTGTCTGTCTGTCGCCTATCTCTCTCTCTCTCTCTCTCTCTCTCTCTCTCTCTCTCTCTCTCTCTCTCTCTCTCTCTCTCTCTCTCTCTCTCTCTCTCTCTCTCTCTCTCTCTCTCTCTCTCTCTCTCTCTCTATGGCAATAAAAATAAATGATCATATCTCTTCAATTAATTTATCCTGCAATGCAAGTCTTACGTTATTTCACCTTATAATCATATGTATTTCATTTTCAGTCAAAAAAATGCCATGTTACTACCAAACGTAGTGCCTCGCAAATTAACATATTAATCTAAAATTCCATTGATTGTTTTAAGGCATCGATATACATCACTAGCATTAAAACGATGTGTGTATATATATATATATATATATATATATATATATATATATATATATATACTTATATATATATATATATATATATATATATATATATATATATATATATATAACTGGAGTTAAATGGGAAGCGTGAGGAGAACCACCATGTTGCCAAGGCCACCAGACT
>JAPQNM010000006.1:1535033-1546274 GCA_029783475.1 Metacarcinus magister | reverse complement strand
AATGAGATATAATGGGTTTCTCCCCACCATTTAGACAGGAATTTAACGTAATGCTACTGGAAAAAAAACAAGCAGACAAATGTTTGACCAATTATTAGAAGTTCATGGTGAGAAATACTATTTTTTGACTCAAGATTGTGGGCACGAGGGTATGCAGGATCATAAAACAATGATGTCACTCAATGGCCAATTGTGTGTGTGGTGGGTTGGGTGTAAAGAGCAGTTAAACAACAGAAACGGAGGAAACATGACCGGATTGCTTTCGACGACCTGTAGCGTGCTCAGCAGACCGTTTAAATGGTTGCACTCAAGCAAACCGTTTACAAAACACTAAACCGACCACATTGTGAGGTCAAACTTTACAGTTTTTTATGTCTTTTAAGTTATTTATTTGTCTTTGATGACACACCTTCTATCTCTAGCCTTCTGCAAGTGTACTTATTGTTTGTTATAATAATGCCATCGATGGGACGGGAACACCGACGCAGCCATAGATTGGATGGGGACACTGACGCAGCCCTCGATGGGACGGGGACACTGACGCAGCCCTCGATGGGACGGGGACACTGACGCAGCCATAGATTGGATGGAGACATTAACGCAGCCCTCGATGGGACGGGGACACTGACACAACCCTCGATGGGACGGGGACACTGACGCAGCCCTCGATGGGACGGGGACACTGACGCAGCCCTCGATGGGACGGGGACACTGACACAACCCTCGATGGGACGGGGACACTGACGCAGCCCTCGATGGGACGGGGAGACTGACGCAGCCCTCGATGGGACGGGGACACTGACGCAGCCCTCGATGGGACGGGGACACTGACGCACCCCTCGATGGGACGGGAACACTGACGCAGCCCTCGATGGGACGGTGACACTGACGCAGCCCTCGATGGGACGGGGAGACTGACGCAGCCCTCAATATGACTGGAACACTGACGCAGTCCTCGATGAGACGGGAACACTACTGTAGCTCTCGATTGGACGGAGACGCTGCCGAAGCCATCGAAAAAACGGAGACACTGCCGATGCCCTCGATACTACTGCAGTTCTTGGTATGATGGAAATAATGTCGTATCCATCGAAGAAACCGGAATACTGCCGCAGTCCTCAATTAAACGGGAATATTGCCTTAGTCCTCAACGGGACAGGCACTCTGACGCAGCCCTCAATGTGACAGAGACACTGTCGCATCCATCATGGACACAGGAACATTTCTGCAGCCATCGATTTGACCCGGACACTGACGCATTCTTTGATGGGACGGGGACACTGACGCAGCTATATATGGGACGGGGACACCAACGCAGCCATAGATGGGACGGGGACACCGACGAAGCCATCGATGGGATGGGGACACCGACGAAGCCATAGATGGGACGGGGACACTGACGCAGCCATCGATGGGACGGGGACACCGACGTAGCCATAGATGGGACGGGGACACCGACGTAGCCCTAGATGGGACGGGGACACTGACGCAGCCATAGATGGGACGGGGACACCGACGTAGCCATAGATGGGACGGGGACACTGACGCAGCCATAGATGGGACGGGGACACCGACGCAGCCATCGATGGGACGGGAACACTGACGCAGCCATCGATGGGACGGGGACACTGACGCAGCCATAGATGGGACGGGGACACTGACGCAGCCATAGATGGGATGGGGACACTGACGCAGCAATCGATGGAACGGGGACACTGACGCAGCCATAGATGGGACGGGGACACTGACGCAGCCATCGATGGAACGGAGACACTGACGCAACCATCGATGGGACGGGGACACTGACGCAGCCATCGATGGGATGGGGACACGGACGCAGCCATCGATGGGATGGGGACACCGACGCAGCCATAGATGGGACGGGGACACTGGCGCAGCAATCGATGGGATGGGGACACCGACGCAGCAATCGATGGGATGGGGACACCGACGCAGCAATCGATGGGATGGGGACACCGACGCAGCTATAGATGGGACGGGGACACTGACGTAGCCCTCAATGCGACTGGGACACTGACATAGTCCTCAATACGACGGGGACACTGACGTAGGCCGCGATGCGACGGGGACATTGACGCAGCCTTCGATGCGACGAGGACACTGACGTAGCCCTCAATGCGACGGGGACACTGACGTAGGCCGCGATGTGACAGGAACACTGAGGCGGGGTACCCACCAGGCCGTCACCGTCAATCCGTACACCGTCCGTGACGTAACTGACGGTGGCTGTAATGGGAATCGAAGCTATATTCTCCCTCCGTCGGCCGTCGATGACGTCATCGTGATGGCCGTCAAAAGTTAAATAATTTCATCTTCTGACGTGATGACGGCGGCGGTGTTGTCAATGTCCAGGGTGTTGGATATCTTGGATATAACGAAAATATCAATTTGAAGCATTTTCACACAGAAAATAAAACGAGGCCTCATGAGCTAGATAAATATTTAATTGTATTTGCATAAATTGTGTGTATTATTGTGATGTGAAGACTTTTGTTGGATGCATCTGGAAATACGGCAACAACGCACATCCTCCCCAGACGACGCTCTTATTGTCTACCAAGCGCCATCTTGTGAAAACACACCTCTTCACTTTTCACTCTTCACTCCTCTACTGGATTCCACCAGCAACAAGAAGCTATAATATCAGGTACGGCAAGAGTTTTATGCATAAGTACACATATAGTAGGGCAAGGTAGGGTAAAGCGAACCACAGGTGGGATGGTTTTGAACTGGCCTCTTGCAGTCTCCTTATTTCATATGTTCTTTCAAATAGTTTCTATTATTTGAGAAGAACTCGCAGTAAACTCGATGTAGCTTCATGAGGCTAGTATGAGGGACTTAAGAGTTCAAGTAAGCAGTGATTTGCGTCCCAGGGAACAGCGTATTATAGCTAGAAATAAGATCACTGTTGTGTTGTGATGACGGATGGCGGTGCCGCGGTGACGGTGACGGAGCTCATCTCCTCCGAGAGAGACGGCCGTCGTGTTTGTGACGTCATTGACGGGATGACGGCTGACGGTGACGGCCTGGTGGGTACCCCGCCTGACACAGCGCTCAATGGAACATGGAAAGTGACGGAACCATCGATGAGACGGCATTATAGCCGCAGCTCTCAATGGAAGGGTGACACTGCCGCCGCCCTCGATGGGACGTGAACACTGTCGACAGCACCTCTAAGCGTGACTAAAGGCCGTTTCACACTAGGCGATCGTTAAACTAAGTTTGTGAAACGAACGCGGCGACTCTATTTTGTGCTGAACATCGGCGACAATTTGGTGAAATCGGTGTTTTGAGCAAAGGTGTCGCGAATCTCTACCAAACCTGTATCGAAATTCCATCGAACTTCACGGGTCGAATGTGACCGACACCTTGTCAACAGTTGCTGACAGTTTAACGACAGCCTAGCGATTCTTGAGACACTGTACCGACAGCGTTGCGTATGTACACGTTCGGCAGCTTTCGCTAGACTGTCGGCACAGTCGCAAGGCTGTAGGTAGAAGGCTGTCGCTAGAGTGTCGACGCGTTCAACAGGTTCGACATGGCTTCGCCAGCCCAGCAACACCATATTGAACAAGCCGACACTGTATCGAACGTGTCGACACTGAATAGATCCTCTGTCGAACGTGTGGGAAAGCGTTTCGACACTTTCCCCCTCCTGCGACTCTCTGGACGTTCGACCGCAATTTTTGAACAGTTCAAAACCCATCTGGCGAACGTGTCGCACCTGGCGTAGCTGCCAACACGCTTGGCCGACAGTCCTCGATATTATAACGTATTCCAGCGCATCTGGCCGACATGCTGTCACCCAGGTTGACCTGGCCTAGCCTCGCCTAGTGAAACACGAACTTTAGAGTTAAGTATCACCTCCATCGGTGCGTGACGACGAGGGGTGAGAAACAGTTACGGAAAAGACAAGGATTCAGCAGAATATACTCCGCAGTAAGCTGAAGAAGATAGGCATACGTATCTTGGAGAAGAAGGGGGTAGAGGCCATGACTGACTCTTGTGTGTCAGTATCTAGATGCACGGGCGTACATCTCCTACATCAGGACTGTTGATCCTCACACACAGTAGCAGGTGGTTATTAAAACTTTCAACGCTAATTATCATGTTTTACTCCTCGAGACCAGGAATCTGCAACAGTTACAGATTCCTGGCGTGCAGCGTCTCATGGGAGTCAAAATCTGAAATTCTGTTAAGGGAATACTCACCCTCTAACACACACAAACACACACAAAAAAAGCACTAGATCTTTCAACTTGAAACTTTAAGGTATAACCAAATTATTAATGTCGACTTTAGATGAGCAGGAGAATGATGTACATCATGACGTCTAACGGTATGACGTCATAAGATTTTTCATGATGTCACAACTCTCTGTGGTGTTCTTTTTTGTCGTAGAGACACCTGCTTCTACATGGAAATACTCAAATACCATTAAAGAGCGTGCAATTTAGTTTTCTTAAAAAATTTCAATACGTAATGAGTTATCGAGGCCATAAAAAGCACTTTTTGCGTAATGTCACGCCGATTGCTATTTTTCTTTTTAAATAAAATTCCCTAACACAAGTTTTTCACTTTAGTAAAAAAAAACTAAATTACACATTGATGGCACAATGAATGAGTATTAACATGAACGTTTGCAAGCAGTTTCAATCATTTTACAATGTTTGACAGTTTTTTTAATGTAAACATTATTTGTTTTGAGATACTGGGCCCGTATACTGCACTTACTCTCAAAGCAAAGTTTACTCCTTAATGGCGACTTTGCTCTCAAAGTTACCAGCTTTCGTTTTTACTTTCGCTTTTGGTATCAACTTAGCTATTGTACTACTTTAATACAACTTTACTAATTTTATACTAAACTTACACTGACAGTAGCGCAGGATAGCAATAACTTCTGCTAGCATTAACTTTTACTTTTAGGAGTTAGGAGTACCGAGTAAAGTTTGCTTTGAGAGTAAGTGCAGGATACGGGCCCAGGCGTTTAAAGTTCCTGTTAGCCAGCGGAGCAGCACGCCGCACACTCCCTTGGTGTCTTGTGGGTGTCTTGTGGCGTAGACTTGTTCGCAGGCGAGTTAAATCACGTTCCTATATGCTGCTAAATACATGTACGCTTGAAATCCGCTCAAATCTTATTTTTTATTTTTTTCATATATTTGGACTATATCAGAGGATGAGCGGGATACTCACCCTCTGATGTAGTCCAAATATATGAAACAATTAAGAAATTGAGATTTTAGCGAATTTGAGGCGTACATGTATTTAGCAACATATAGGAACGCGTGCTTAATGGAATCCATATTGTTCGTCACATAGAAAATTGTGTGCAAATACATGTTTAAGAACCATCGTATCAAAGATGTCATGGAAAGACTTAGAAAAGTAAGATATCAAAACAAATGATAAACAGTTCTTGGAAGCAGGTTTAATGTAAATAAACTTCTAGCAAAAAGGAAAAGTAAAGTAAATGTTAATGGACAGATTTGAAAAAATTTTATCTGTCTGGATGCGAGTACGGATATACAATTTCTAAAAGAAATACATAAGTTGAACTCCATCAAAACCATAAGTCTTCCGAGGGTCATAACATAAATCATAGAGGACGTAATTAAAAAGAATCTTGATATCATGTATTGTGAGGAACTGCACCTGCCTCGTCTTCCCCTAATTAGTGGTTGAACTACCACTCTCGTCTGCCGGCGCTTGTTCACCACTTTTCCCCGCCACTACCCCACCCCCTTGTCCAGGGGTATGGGGGTAGTCTAACCGAGCCAAGCTCCACGCCACCGGCTTGGAGAAGGACAGAACGCCTCAGCTCTCACACCTGACAACACCTCACCACCTGCTGCTGGTTCTCAACATTTCCGAAGGCATTTCTGGAGACTTGGGCTCCCTTCCAGTGTGCCCTTCAACTGTACCTACACCATTCGACCCTTCCTGCTGTTTGAGGAGCAATCTACGTTGCCGAGTTTTGCTGTCACGCATCTCACCCTCAAAACAGCTGTACAGGGAGTTATTTGGGTGTCATACCCCTGCTCTAGTAATTGTTTACGAGCAGTTCGTCGTTGGTGATTTATTTTGGCTTCTAGCCTATTGTTTGCTATTTGTGTGTGTGTAAATATATTCGGGGTATCATACTCCATGATTTTTCTTCCCCACAACTCTATAAAAAGATAATATTAATTGGTAGTCACCTCGGCCCTGACATATTGGCGACCTCGCCAGGATAAGAACTACCAATTATTTATTATCATTTTACAGATTGTGGGTTGTTATCTAAGTCGCTGCTGCGCGCCGTTGCTGCCTGAGGCCCGGGAGTAATGTTATGAGTGTTTTGATTGCCGTCAAACTCTTGCTTTTGCCAGATTTTTGCACGTGAGGTGTTGTCTAATTTTTTTGTTTGTTTGTGTTGTGTTCTCTGTTCGGTCTTCTCCATGTCTTCCTTTCAAGAACTGAAGGAGCAGGGTGAAGCCCTCGGTCTGCATGGCAAGGAAATTGGCCAGTGGATCGTAGAACAACAGAAACACGAAAGGGAAGAAAGACAAGCTGAGAGAGAGAAGGAGAGAGAAGAAAGACAAGCTGCGAACGAGAGAGAAAGAGAAGAAAGACAAGCTGAGAAGGAAAGAGAAGAAAGACAAGCTGAAAGAGAAGAAAGACAAGCTGAAAGAGAAGAAAGACAAGCACAAGCTGAGAGGGAGAAAGAGATCAAGCTGGCAGAAATTGCAGCTAAAGGTAAGCCCTCAGTTCTACCATCACATGATCCTGTTTCCAGACCTAGTCTACCACCATACAAGGATGAAGAGGACATTGCCACCTATTTAACTAGGTTTGAGCGTGTGGCCGAGATGCTGGTTTTACCCAGAGATACCTTTGCCGTTCGTCTGGGTTGCCTCCTTACTGGTAAAGCTGCCGAACTCTACACGTCCCTTCCGTCATCCACCACTGAGGATTACGAGTTACTGAAGCAAGCCTTGTTAACAGGCTTCAGTAAAACTCCAGATGGCTACCGGGTGGATTTCAGGTCAAACAAGATTAGAGTAGGACAGAACTACCATCAGTTTGTTACCCAGTTATCGAGGATGTTTGATTCTTGGGTTGAGTCTTCCTCTGTGGCCAATGTTTATGCTGATTTAAGGGAGTTTATCATCTTTGACCAATTTTTGTCCTCCTTATCAGCAGAAATACGCCTATTCATCAAGGAAAGAAGGCCTACCAAGCTGAAGGACGCAATACAACTAGCGGATGACTGGGCATCCGCCCACAACGCCTATCCTAAGGTCTCTTCCAACAACAACGCTAAGAAAATCTCCCCTCTACTTGCTACTCCACTCCAGCCTCTACCTTCTCCTGGGAGTCAGACTCCCTCAACCGTGACTTGTCACAATTGTGGGGAAGCAGGACATATACGACCACGCTGTCCCAGGAATCCTCGAGCATTCAAGGATGGAACTACTACCACGCCCCCCTATAAGGTTGGATTTTGCTTAGAAGACCATAAAGTGCCTAACTTCTCAGTTACGGGGACTATTAATGGGTCATGGTCTTCCTCTATAATTAGGGATACTGGATGCTCTGGAGTTGTAATTTCTGAGGAAGCCTTGCCAGACATTGACCCATCACTCTGCCCCAAAGTACAAGTTGCTGACTATTTGGGACGCATCGACGAATTTCCTGTCGTTAAGTGTTACTTACGGTGCCCCTTTTACACTGGTTGGACAGATGCTGTAAGGGCCCCAATTAAATTTGCTAGTGCTCTAGTTGGGAATATTCCCGGAGTACAAGATCCTGATAGTCCTGATTCTCTACTCAGTAACGACAACCATCTTCTCCATAGTGACCATGACCAAGCCACCACTGACGTTTCTTCCCTACAAGATCCTCTGTTGCCTCCTGATGACTCGCCTTCGCCCGGAACTTCCCTCTCCTCTCAAGAAAAGAACAACCGCCCTTCTGGATGTCAACATCTACCACCAGTTGAGTCCTCCACTACTCAAGTGTGTGCTGTGGAGACCAGAGCCGGTCGATCTAAACGGGTCCACCCTCTTGTTCTGCCTAAGCTCCATCCTTTGACTGTAACCCCTGATGAGTTTCGTCAACTTCAGGAATCCTGTCCTTCCTTGACGTGTTTACAGTCAAAGGCTACCACTGAAGAAGTTGAGAAGGCACGGGATGGTGCCACATACCAGTTCATACATGAGGACGGCCTCCTGTACCGAAAATGTCTCTCATCGGATCACCTTCAAAAGGTAAATGGTTTATCCTTGGTTGTTCCCAGCGATTGCCGTCCTGTCATCCTACGTGTTGCTCACGAAGGTCCTTTGGCTGGACATTTCTCCCACCGGAAGACCCAGATGAAGGTCTTGCAAGACTTTTATTGGCCAGGGATGTGTGCAGACATCCGGGATTACTGCCGTTCCTGCGACAAGTGTCAACGTATGTCGGCTAAAGGTAGGGTACGTCCAGTACCTCTTCAACCGTTACCTGTCGTAACTGAACCCTTCTCCAGAGTTGCCATTGACTTGGTAGGTCCCTTGTCTCCACCATCTTCTGAAGGACACCGTTACATTGTCACTCTAATTGATTTCTCCACTGGGTTTCCAGAAGCCATGCCTCTTAAAGATATTGACACCATATCTGTATCTGAAGCTCTGCTAACCATCTTCGCCAGAGTGGGAATCCCCAGGGAAATACTTTCCGACCGTGGGACTCAATTTACTTCCCAGCTTATGGCAGAGCTACACAAACTACTGGGAGTAAAACCCATCTTCACCACGCCTTTCCACCCCAGCGGAAACGGGCGAGTTGAGCGGCTGCACGGTACCCTGAAGTCTGCCCTTCGGAAGCTGTGCTCTGATAAGCCCAAGGAGTGGCATCGATATTTGATCCCTACTTTGTTTGCCCTCAGAGAGATCCCTAACGACCGGACTGGATTCTCTCCATTTGAACTCCTCTATGGCAGGTCAGTGCGGGGTCCCCCTCTCGGTGCTCCGTGACCTTTGGGAAAACCGTAGGATCCCAGAAGATGAGAGATCAACCTTCCGTTACGTCATCGAGCTACGGGAGAAACTGACCGAATGCGCCCAGCTTGCTGCCAAACACGCGGATGTGAGTATCGCCCGGTATAAGTCTTACTTTGACGTAAGATCTCAAGACCGTCAATTCCAGCCAGGCGATGAGGTATTGTTACTACTGCCTAGTGACTCCAGCAAGTTGTTGGTTGCTTGGAGTGGCCCTCACAAAGTTTTGGAAAAACGGGGTAAGGTGGACTACTTGATCGAGATGCCAAGAGGACCTAAACTTTACCACGCCAATATCCTCAAGAAGTACCACCGGCGGGCCCAAGTTAACCAGCTACAAGTCCTCGACGAGATTTCACCTTTAAGCGAGCCCGAGGAAAAGAGTAAGTCATCCTATTTGAATGAGGGTATTGATGATTTACCTGAGCTTTCTTTAACACCTGATAGTCCAACTAATGCTGAAGAACCTATCATTAATCACGCTCTCACTTGGAACCAGTCTGCTCAGGTTGAAGACCTGTTTCTCACATACCAGTCTACTTTTTCGGATCAACCTGGCTGCACCAAGACTGTCGAGCACGACATCACCCTCACTACAACGGAGAGAATACAAGCGAAGATCTACCCGGTGCCAATCCATCTCCAGCACTACTACCAGGAAGAGGTTGAGCAACTGTTGAGTCAAGGAATCATCCAACCTTCAACCTCTCCACACTGCTCTCCGGTTATCATGGTCAGGAAGTCCGACGGTACGTATCGGATGGCCATTGATTACAGGTTACTCAACTCAGTTACTATTTTCCATGCTGAACCATCCTGCAGTATTGAGACAGAGCTGCATAAGTTCGTTGGTGCCGAGTTCTTCTCAGAGCTAGATTTGAGTAAGGCATATTACCAGGTTCCACTTTCTGCCAAAGCTCGACGCTTCACTGCGTTTCCCACTCACAAGGGCCTGATGGAATTTACTCGGATGCCTTTTGGTCTTGTTACGGCCTGTGCCACTTATATTCGCTTAATGAGGATTGTGCTTGCTGGCTTGGCCAATGTTTCTTTTTATTTTGATAATATTTTTGTGTATTCATCTGATTGGCCCACTCACATCTCTGCCCTCAAGTCTGTTTTAGATAGACTACAACATAACGGTCTGACTGTCAAACTTAAAAAGTGCCGGTTTGGAGCAGAGTCCATCAACTATCTGGGATTTGTTTTGTCCCGCGACCATCTTCAACCACAAGTTGGCAAGTTGACTGCCATCACCTCCATGACTCCTCCTACCACCAAGAAGTTACTCCGGAGTTTCCTAGGTTTGATATCATTTTATAAAGCTTTCATTCCTCAGGCCTCTGAGCTTACCGGCCCCCTCTCTGACTTGTTGAAGAAGCCGGTACGGGATCCCCTCCAGTGGACTGAAGATCTGCTTGAACGGTTCAAGCTGCTGAAGCAAGCCTTGACTTCGGGACCTATTCTGCGTCTTCCGGACCCCAGCCAGACCTTCGTCCTACGTACCGATGCTTCAAACTATGGATTAGGTGCTGTACTCCTTCAGTACCATGATGATCGTCCACATCCCATCTCTTACGCCAGCCGGAAACTACTTGATCGGGAACGACGATACTCTACCATCGAGAGGGAATGCCTGGCCATCGTATTCGGCATTCATAGGTTTGACTTCTATCTTCGAGGTAAGGAATTTATCCTTGAAGTAGACCACAAGCCTCTAATATACCTTCAGAAATTCAAAGGTAAAAATGATAGAATACTACGATGGGCTTTAGGTCTTCAACCCTATAAATTTAGGGTTGTTCATGTTGCCGGGACGGACAACATTGGAGCCGACCTTCTCAGCCGGCAATAGCTTTTCTTTATTTTGTTTTCCTGCACTCCAGTCTTTTACAAGTTTTGTTTCCTGCACTCAAGTATTATAAGTTTGTTTATGTCTCCTGGTCAGCTGCAGTTCTTCGACATCAGCTGTGCAGCAGATGTTTTAGTGGGGGCATGTGTGAGGAACTGCACCTGCCTCGTCTTCCCCTAATTAGTGGTTGAACTACCACTCTCGTCTGCCGGCGCTTGTTCACCACTTTTCCCCGCCACTACCCCACCCCCTTGTCCAGGGGTATGGGGGTAGTCTAACCGAGCCAAGCTCCACGCCACCGGCTTGGAGAAGGACAGAACGCCTCAGCTCTCACACCTGACAACACCT
>JAPQNM010000006.1:1437533-1440033 GCA_029783475.1 Metacarcinus magister | reverse complement strand
CTCCCATTCCTAACCAATACCTCCTTCCCTTACAATTTTCTCCTACCACAACTGTGTTTTGATTCTCCCCTAACCGTTATGAGTTCATCCCTCTTAACCCTTTACTTTCCTGTTCCTTTTTTCTTACCCAACCCCTCACTTTCTTTCCTTTTTCTCCATCCTAATTGTTTTCCCTTTTCCTTTTATTCTTCTCATATTAACATTAATTTTCCTCTATCCTCTCCTAACCATGTCCTTTTCCGCAGATGGGTCGGGTGTGGATTGAGTTTCGAGACGCTGGACGATCTGGTCGCGCACCTGACGGCGGCGCATGTCACTTCACAGCACGGCGCCTTCTTCTGTTTCTGGCACGGCTGTTCCCGGACCAAAGGCTTCAATGCCAGGTGATTCTACCGCTAAGCATTTTCATTTAAACCTCAGTCACCTCTTATCCCCTAACTCAGTGTCCTCATACTTGATGGAGGCCCTGAACGAATCAATCCCGTAGACCTTGACATTTCAACCCTAAGTTAATGGACCCATAAAACGAGACTCCACACTCCCTGATACCCAAACGGAGGCACCTGACTCTATCTTTGAGAAATGGTTTCAAAAGGAAATTATGCGTAAGCTTAAGTAATAACCCGAAATTCATCACGTTCATTCAAAGAAGTTTCACCATATGTATCTAAATGTTTAGCAATTATGTAATAAGAAGCATGAAAATCATTTTAACTTTTCAAAAAAAATGTAAGTAAAAAGTATAGGACGCCCATTGGATGTGATGGTTTGTCTACTAAGGACTTCAGGTCATGTAAAACGAAAATGATTTTCTAATATAGTTCACTTCAGGGCTTTCTAGTAGAAATAACTTTTGAAGAAAACAAAGAGTTCTGAAACCGAATTACAAAGAATGCAAGGACATAGGAGAAAGAATCCTACTTGAAGGATTCTTTTTGTTTGCTAAAGAAAAAATAAATGAAAATATAACAATGGAAATGTATCTGTGTGAGGGAGAACAGTGACTTTTAAACAAATATGGGTAAAGGTATGGTAAGTTAGACTACGTGAAGGGAAAAAAAAACACGTGGCGTATCCGAAGAGAAACAAAAATATTTTTCATGTCGTGTCCCATTGAATGGAAGGGTCAAGACGGAACCAAATGTGCCACAGAGAGGGTAAATAGACAGCAAATTGAAAAGATGAAAAGATATGTAACCCACTGATAGATAAGTATATAAGTAGATATATCAAGAGGAAGCCTCATAGTTTACACTGTCATAACAAATAAGCTCAAATAGGATTAATTCTATAACATATTATTACTATAACAAATAAACTCCTCTTCACTTTTTCCCAATTTTCTTTTAATGTTATATCCGCATTTCTTAACTTTTTTCTCTCATTTGTCCATTGTTTTTAAAGATAAATCATGTCCAATGCACTGATGTTTCTTTTTACATTAATATAACTAAAAAAAATTAGATGATTCCACGCCACAGAGAATGACACCATAAACAAATACGTAAATGTTAAGGACCAAATCATCAAAACACAATATAATCACATCCAACACTCAAACATTGTAGAGATGGCGCTACCCTTCACCTCCCGCAAAGCTGTACAAAAAGCGGTAAAAATTATAGAGATTTTAGCAAAGCAAGTTTATTAATTCCAGTATTGATTCTCGTTGTGATAAGTTGTTTCACAAATAAACTGCACAAACAGTTTCAATTTTAGTACTTGGTAAGTTCTTGAAATCAATACTGATTCATTATTATTTTTATATGCAGCATTTTACTCGCTCGCAGCTGATGGAGTCCATATATGCTAAGTAACCACGACGAGTCAGAAGAAAGATGCAATGACTCTTTTGATAACCGTTAGTGCCACCACTGTAGATTAATTAATAGTGAATGTTACCTCATCTGATGGTTATGTATAGTTCTGGTAAGCAATCTGTTGTTAATTTCTGACCTTTCGGTCATTGTTTGCACACTCTTAGCCGTATCAGCATTCATAAAAACATCAGTAAACTGCGTAAACGGATCCCACTGACCTAGAGTAAAGTAAAGGGTTTACCTATACGCGCACGAGACATGACGCCATTCATTCAAATCAGGATGGAAAGATACGAGGCAGAAATTTAACTTATGGAACATAACGAAATTATCCCATCAATCTGTCAATCTAGGTACAACCATCAACTCACCTGTCTATCTATTTATCTGTCTATCTATCTAGCATTATATATTTACCAATGCATATATATATATATATATATATATATATATATATATATATATATATATATATATATATATATATATATATACATATATAATATTTCTGCTTATCAACCTATCAATCTATATTCATTGGAAAACTTGGCTTCCTCCGGCACTGCCCGCCATGGTAGTTGGGCGGAGGTTCACAAAAGGTCTCAATCTCTTTCTTTCCACGCACACAGTCCTTGCCTCACGCCATCTTCTCATTTATCTCGCCACAAATGAACGTTTAC
>JAPQNM010000006.1:1280033-1425033 GCA_029783475.1 Metacarcinus magister | reverse complement strand
TCCGACCTTATTCTTGCCCGAGTCAGTACTGTACTTTGTTCTAGGCCTCAGTAAACAGTGTAAGACGTGACTGTGTGGTGTGTTTCCTCGCCTAGTGTCCTGATTCTATAGCCTCTTTGTCACTGTGTTAGTGTCTCTGCCATTCTCGCCCAGATTCCATTCACGCACGGACCCTTAAGAACACATGAAATCCTGGTTACAGCTATTCCACAGGTTGCCATGAACAGTGGAATTGAGAGGTTTATAACAATATCTTCCTCTAACTTCATTCTTTACCATAAAATTTCCGTGTCCTCGTTTTCTTTAAGGTACAGTACATGGTATTTCTTTTTAACTTTCCTGATGGCACATTGCCAGAAGAAGTGGGCGGAGAGAGAGCCTCTTGTTTTGTAAGTCCTTTTCTCCTACATGTAGAGTACCCTAGTTATAGACCAACAGGTCTTGTGATGTCTATTCTTCTTATATATATATATATATATATATATATATATATATATATATATATATATATATATATATATATATATACTCATACTCTCTCTCTCTCTCTCTCTCTCTCTCTCTCTCTCTCTCTCTCTCTCTCTCTCTCTCTCTCTCTCTCTCTCTCTCTCTCTCTCTCTCTCTCTCTCTCTTTCTCTCTTTTATCGTTGGAATAAATATCGAGATTAATTTTTTGACGAATATACAACCATTTTTTTCTAATGGGTAGGGATATCAGAGGGCAATATGTTTTGTTATCTCAACTTGAGTAGTCAAGGTCTCCTCCAGTAGCTACGGTCAGTAATCTTGATATGATAAGCATCCATATATGGGAAGTGGTAGGTTGGCGATCACATATTACTCCATATCCTTGCCAAGAGTACGATTAATTTCCTGTATTCTAAGGACGATATCTAAATGAACACAAAATACACAAATTATGAATATAAAGTTAACTGAAAACTTTGTAGTTGCCTGTTGCTCATTACAACCATTGTGCGACCTTTAAACTTTAGATTTCAGTACGACAAAATTTCCACAGGTGCCCAGCAGCAATAACCACAACAACAGCTGATCGGCGGCGCGGCGGCATCGGCCTCTCTCGAGAAAGAGCTGGTGAGTGCCACACGCCTTTTTCTTCTCTTAGCACATAAAGGTCAACGTGCTTTAGAATCAAAACGTTACTCACATTTATAGTTTAATTAATCTTGGATTATAATGCTAATGAGATAGAAGGGCTCGTGATTATACGGGAGCAAGTGATCAAAATTCACTTTACCTGAGCAGTAATTATAACACTAATTAATCTTCCTTCGTATAATATATGATTGAACTTGAAATTAAATACACGCAATTCCGCCAAACATATTAATATCATATATGTGTGATCATAAAAACTATTCAAGTGCTGGCCTTGTAGCTTTAGCTGGTTTTTCACATGACGTCAGTTTAGGCCTATGCTTATGTTTCGTCAAATTTGTTCTGGGGGGTAAATAACTTGAATAACAAGAATATAATAGTGGCTGATTGGAAGAGATTCATGAAATATCGAACTCTTGTGTCGTCAGTGTTTCAACAATGTTATCTTAGATGTAGATGTGGCTTTTTACCGACTGCCAACTGTGGTGACTAGACGTAGTCAATTAAAGGAGAAACTATTAAGAGAAAGGAGAAAGAAGTGGCTGGCCAATATAATCTTGATCTTGATGTTACAGGTGACATCACAAGTCAGGCCTTTTTAATAGCTGCTCCTGTTAATAAAGAATATTATAAACAAACAGAAAAAAAACTATTATGTTTTATGTCTATATATTTTGTATCATATTTCTATTTACATTTACACTAGCATATCACATTTCCTCTAGGAACTTTTTCATCGCGTCAATCATCCTTCCATTCGTCTCTCCATACAGTCCCAGCAACAGCACCATCCATTCCCTTCCAATTCTTTTAACCACTTCATTCAATTTACATCCCGCTCAGTCATATCACGGAATTATATAATTCTTTGTGCGTTACAAAACTGGTGTTACACACAAAGTATTGCACGATATCGGACTCACGTCCGAAAAGCACATCTCATTTGTAGATGGTCAACATAACATAAGATGTGGGTTTTCTCAAAAAATTTATCCTTATCGCTCTTACTTTAGCTGAGATACTGGGAAAAGTAAGATAAATCTTCGTAATCAGCCATTTCCATAGGAACAACACATGGTGTGTACCCTACAGTAGCCTCTAGTCAAATGTAAACCAACATTTTCTGGTGATCTGTATCTGCATGACGCCAATGCAAGTCTTTTTATTAAACATATTGTTATGCCGTCGCTCCCACCAAACGTCAGGCGAGAACAACAACGCTTTGATACACGAGAGGTAGGTATAAGACAAGGGCACAGGAGGAGATAGAGACCTTCAGGAGTCGAGGACAGCGCAGGACTTCTCAGCTCAGGTTCCCAACAGCTACTCCTTTCAATTTCAATCGCTCCTGCAGTCCTGCTTCCAACCGCCACTTCTCCACCCCGCTCTCCCCCAGGCGGCTACCATCCACCCGCCCCCCTCCACACACGCAACGCTACGTGTAACACTGCCCCTGTGACATGAGGAAAGGTGACCGCGTGAGAAATCGCGACATCCCTTCTGCGCATGCGCTGGAACCTTCTGCGCTGCCAGCCGCACCACTCATAAACTTTGCAGCCACTGCCCACCCAGTGTTCAGTCTACAGAACGTCTCTCTCTCTCTCTCTCTCTCTCTCTCTCTCTCTCTATATATATATATATATATATATATATATATATATATATATATATATATATATATATATATATATATATATATATATATAATATATATATATATATATATATATATATATATATATATATTTTATCGTTTACCCATGGCGCCGGTAGGCTTCAGGGAGACCTTAGATGGTTGGCCTCCGCCCGTTAGTAGCGCGGGTTAGATTTTTTAAGTGACGCCTTGTTTCTTCTTATTGTTAGGCTCATGTTGCCAGCGGAAGCTCCTTGCGCATATAACGTTGCAGTCCTGGCGAGGATGGTGTTATGGCAGCATGTGGGTGATCTTATATATATATATATATATATATATATATATATATATATATATATATATATATATATATATATATATATATATATACAGTGCTCCCTCCAATTTTGCGCACTCGAATTTTGCGATATTCCAATTTTGCAACCAAGACCTCAAAATAAAAAAATTTTATGAAACTAATTTTGCGATGTAACTCAAATTTTGCAGGTAGCGCCTAGACAAAGTGGGGTTTTCCCCACTAGTTTCGCACGTAATGTCGGTCCGCTCTGAGGCCTGTATTCTTCCGCGCCTTACAGGAGCTGGCGATACAAAGGCCTGACTTGAAGGAAACTTTAAGTCACCTGTGACATCAAGATTAAGATCAAGATCAAGCCTATTGTTTATTTTTTTCCCGCGCGGGCATTTTTCACGGTCTCGCAATATTGGACTTCTTTCCGCAAATTTGGGGTGTGATACCGTTTATTAGTGTTTAATAGTGTGCAACATGATAATGTTTATGTTTTTCTTTATTGTAGGATGTATAATTACATGTATTTGTGTACAAACAAGGCCAAAAATATGACGAAAATCACTGACGATGTCGACCATATTCAATTTTCCCCATTAGGTTAATAATTCCAATTTTGCGAATTCGAATTTTGCGGCCTGCAGTGTCGACCAATTTCCCGCAAAATTGGAGGGAGCACTGTGTATATATATATATATATATATATATATATATATATATATATATATATATATATATATATATATATATATAGTAGAGCCCCATTTAGCGTGAGAATTAGGTGGATGAATGAGGTCGCTCTAACTGAACATAATTACCTGTGTGATAAAATTATTTCGTGATCACTTGCCTCTGACGTGTGTGTGTGTGTCTGTGTGTGTGTGTGTCTGTGTGTGTGTGTGTGTGTGTGTGTGTGTGTGTGTGTGTGTGTGTGTGTGTGTGTGTGTGTGTGTGCGTGCGTGCGTGCGCGCGATATGCGTATTATGGACCAACAGTGGTGCATTACGCATTTGAAGAAAAAAAATTATCAAGTTGTATGTGGCAGTTAGGTTAGGTTACGTATTTATTTATTTGTTATTTATGAGGTTGTATGTAGCAGTTATCTTGCCTTGTCTTGTTGTAGTTTTAGGCCAGCGGCCAGCCTGGGGGCCCACCGCTGCCATACCTTTGCCCGAACCTCACTTATTGGAGCTGATCAATGATCGAGTTTGATGCTACTCCACGTGAAGTTGGGCCGTGTGGTCCTGGAGGCTCATCTGGGATGTTTTCCAGGAATTTGTCAAGCCTCCTCTTGAAAGCCTCAATGCTGATTCCAGTTAGGTCCCTTATCTCCCTTGGGAGACAGTTGAAGAGTCTAGGGCCAGCACAGTTGAAGCTTTCCGCCTGGATTGTCTTGAGTCGCTGGGAGCAGTTGCTGAGGGACCCTCTTACACAGGTCCTTCCAAACCTGGGGTGATGTTGCCCTATGATACCATCTCTTCATTTTCTGATGGGTTTGGTACTGTGCCTTCCAGGACTTTCCAGACATAGATGGCTATGTAGCATTCTCTGCGCCTCTGCAGCGAGTAGAGTTTGAGGGTTTTTAGTCTCTCCCAGTAATTCAAGGATTCCCTAACTACCCTCCTTGTGAAAATCCTCTGGACCTGCTCGAGCTCTTGGATCTCCTTGATTTTGTGTGGAGACCACAGTTGGCATACATATTCCAGCTTGGACACACACTAGTTCGGTTAGGTTGCGTTTTATTTATGAGGTATGTGGCAGTTAGGGTAGGTTACGTATTTTTTTTATGAGGTATGTAGCAGTTAGGTTAGGTTACGTTTTTAATTTTTTTAACTAATGAGGTCAGGTTGTATGTGGAATTGATTAGTGCACAAATTATGACAAAATGTGGAAAAACTCAAAAAATTGTTGCATACGTCCCCAAAAAAACTAAAAATTGGACCAAAGATGAACATGCAAAATTAATAGAAGATACTCTAGAGAGTTTAGAAAAATTATTAGAAATAGCCTATTTTTTTTTTTTATGGAAATAAAGAACCACTTAATTACAGACCAGTGTCTTTGACAAGCATAGTATGCAAGATATGTGAGAAAGTCATCAAGAAACAATGGACTGATTACTTAGAAAGAGAAGGAATAATATCAGAAAGACAATTTGGATTCAGAACAAGAAGATCATGTGTCACCAATTTATTAAGTTTTTACTCAAGAGTGATAGATATAACACAAGAACGTGATGGATAGGTGGATTGCATATACTAAGATTTAAAAATGGCATTTAATAAGGTTCCACACAGGAGATTACTATGGAAATTGAAATACGTTGGAGGATTGAAAGGAACATTAAAGAACTGAATGGAAGATTGCCTGAAAGGAAGGGAAATGAGAATAGTAGTAGAGGATGAAAAGTCAGAATGGAAGGAATTGAAAAATGGAGTACCACATGGATCTGTTTTGGTGCCAATAATGTTTTTAATGTATGTAAATGACATGACAGAAGGAGTAAGCAATTACATAAATCTGTTTGCAGATGATGCAAAATTACTAAGAAATATAAGAAACCACATGGATTGTGAGGAGCTACAGAATGACACAACAAGACATATGAATGGAGCAAGACATGGGAAATGGAATCTAATGTAGAAAAATGCCATGCATTGGAAATGGGAAAAAGTGCAATGAGATTCCTCATGGACATAAATTAGGACAAAATATTATATCAATAGAAATAGAAGAGGAAGATTTGGGAGTGGTAATACAGGATAATTTATCACCAGAGAAACATATAGATAGAATTTTTGGTGACACATTCATGATGCTAAGAAATACAAGGATGGTTTTTCACTTCCTAGATGAAGATATGATGAGAAAAAATATAACTTCAATGATTAGACCAAAACTGGAATATGCAGAAGTAATATGGTCCCCGCACAAGAAAAAAGCATGTGTTGAAATTACAAAGAATACAGAGAGTAGCAACTAAGATGGTGCCAAAATTTAAAGATCTCACATATGAGGAAAGATTAAGAGAAATGCAACTCAGTACACTTGAAGAAAGAGGAGACTTAATTACAATATATAAATTGATGAACAACCTGGAAGAAATAGAGAGAAAAGATCAAATATTGAGAGAAAAGGAGAGGCTGCAAATTTAAGGAGACATAAGAAAAAATTGGTAAAAGGAATTTGCTTGAATGACACAAAAAAGTACAGTTTTCCCCAAAGAAGTATTGATACTTGGAATGGACTGAAAGAAGAGGTGATAATGGCAAATAATGTACATCAACTAAAGGAAAAACTAAACAAATGTATATACGGAGATAGAACCACACAAGTGTAGTTCAAGCCCTATATATTACAACTAGGTAAATACACCTGTGGATACTCAAGAAATAATTAAAACAGC
Organism: Metacarcinus magister; assembly: GCA_029783475.1. Lineage (NCBI taxonomy): Eukaryota > Metazoa > Arthropoda > Malacostraca > Decapoda > Cancridae > Metacarcinus > Metacarcinus magister. Next base: position 1,418,568 of record JAPQNM010000006.1, on the reverse strand, counting down.
CAAGGAAATTTGTGGTGTGGCCAAGAAACTTAATGTGGAAACCCCACAACTGTTTCTTGCTTCAAAGGGGTGGGTAGATAAATTTATGGCAAGGCATAATGTGAAAAATGTAACAATATCAGGTGAGGCTGCTATTGGTGATGGACAAGCCGCACAAGTGTACCCTGAATCACTGAAATAAAATAAATATTCAGGCTGGTCAGTTTACCCTTGATCAAATTTTCAGCATGGATGAAACAAACTTTTACTGAAAAACTATACCATGTCGCACTTTCATCACTGCCAAGTCTTCTAGAGTCAGGGGAAGAGGGTTTTAAAGAACGTTTTACACTTTTGTTACTTTTGTTGCTTCAGGTATGTGTTGTTTAAAGCCCACAGTAGTGCATCGAGCCTACACAGGACAAAATATGAAAATAACTGAAAGTGCACTGGTGGCCATTAAAGAAGAGGTACATGTCTGCCACGTTATCAATCAACTGGTTCCGAGTGTTTTATTGCCAAGGTTGACGAGTTTTGCAAAAAAACTATTAGATTCAACATTTTGCTGTTACTGGACAATGTGGCAGGGCATTCACTCCTGCCTAGGTCAAAACACCCAAATGTGACTATAGAATTCTTGCAGCCAAACACAACTTCACTCATTCAACCTCTCGACCAAGAGGTTATTTATATGCTGAAGGTGGCATATTCTAGATGACAATTTCACATGATGAGACAGGCTACAGACAATAATGCTCTCATACAACAACTGGTACACAGTGAGGTAGAAGATGAGGTTGAGGCCACAGAGGTAGATACTGAAGCAGAACAGAAAGTGTTGAAATATTGGAAAATATTTGCAATCAAGCAGGCGATTGATTTAGTAGCGCAACATATTAGAAGGTTTGCCAGAGGACGTGTGGGTGCACGTAACAGGTGACCGTCAGTCAGTGGAGGATGAGCTAGAGGCTACAGCAGCAGAGGCAAGATGTATTGCTGGTCGTGGTTTTGAAGGTACAACTGGTGACGAGATAAGGGATGTTTCAACCACCCCTAGTTTCAGCATGAGATATTTTACAAGAGGATGCTGAGCAAGCTGAAAATGACCTAGGAGAAGAGGATACACCTGGAGAAGAGACATTTAAAGAGGGAATGGGTATGAAAGAAATGAAGACATTGCTGTTGTTGGGTGCCCAGATGTGTCACATAATAGAGCAAGATACCACAATCAACTCTGAACAGCACACAGCCTTTATTGATAGTGTCCTTGAAGGATATGAAGAAAACTTCTGTGCCTATGTGAATGCCTTGCAGCAGCGTCATATCACTGATTATTTTCATCAGCATCAAGTCTGTCAACCTATACCAGAGCCTGCCCCTCAGCCCAGCACATCCAGCCAAGATCCTGACTCTGAGGGTTTTGACTATGATGCTTTTTTGGATGATCTTGATCATACAAGAAAGGAGATTCTGATGAGTCTCGGAACCCTCACCCCCACCCCCCCATCCAAGCTTTAGTTACTTATTTTTAAAATTAGTTTGACGCTCTTTTATGTTGTGTATTTATTCTTTTTAATGTTCTTATCGATTCATTATTGCTTTATTTCATGTTGTATGCGTAATTGACACACAATCATAGGTAAATAGTTAACAAATGATCAGAAATTGGCTACTGATAAACCAATTACAATTAATCCCATTTATTATTAAGTTCTGCTATTGCGCTTTTTGCTATCACACACATCTGCGCTGACCTATTAAACATGATAGCAGAGGAATGGGTGTACTTATAAATTCATCCAATAAACACATACACTCATACCTCATTTTAAAGAGCAAAAGGGGGGAAACGTCGATCCGATAATGCCAATTTCCGTAGTTAGTGACACTCTGTTGTGGCTAATATCAACAATTACATTATGAAAGAAAGAGGAATAATATAGTGCTGTACATTTAATCAAGCACACTATCCAATCTGACAGTGTAAAATATCTGTACACTGTAAATGTACATTTAATTTGTGTGATTACACTTATGTAAACAGAGTGAGTCTGCTGCTGCAAATTTTGTCCATTGCTTCCGATATCCGTGAAAGGGAAGTCCATGGAGCGAGGTATGAGTATATTATGAATTAATTACTTACCAGACAGACATAAGTTGAGGTATTTAAGGTATGTGGGCTTTGCTTTCTGAGGTTATAGGTAGGGTTACTGAGCCCCACTGCCGTTCTGCTCATCACCATTCTGTTCCCTTTTTGCCTTCAATGTTTCTTCATGCAGTACTTCTATTCTGTATTGCCATTCTCCTGCAGCTAGGCATTTTTTAACAAATCCAGTGAAGTTGTCGTCCATAAATATGTCCATCAGGGCGACCTCAGTCGGCTCTGTGCAGGCTGAAGGGTCAGCCGCACAAGACACTGAGTTGATTGAGGTCGCCCTGATGGACATTCTTATAAACGATGACTTCTCTGGATTTGTTGAAGAATGCCTAGTTGCAGGAGAATGACAATGTAGAGTAGAATTGCTGTTTGAGGAAACATTGAAGACAAAAGGGAAACAGAATGGCACTGAGCAGAACGGCAGTGGGGCACAAGAACCCTACCTATAACATCGGAAAACAAAGCGCACAACTCTTAAACACCTCAACTTATGTCTGTCTGCTAAGTAATGAATTTATAATATGTGTTTATTTTTTTTTGGATGTATTTATAAGTATTGTATTATTATTATGTATACAGTATATTAGATGTATTTTAAAAGGAAAAGGTGACTGTTTGAGTGAGTTTGGAACCTATTACCATTATTCGCATAAGATCAATGCCACAATCTCCATGGAATCTATCTTAGCACGGTTTTTCGGCACCAATTATCCACAAATTGATAGACCAAATAGAGAATGGAGTTAGTGTAAGGATAAAAAAGAGGAATGACAGTAAATTGTGAGAGTATGTGAAAGTTAGGTTCACCACAGTTGATATGGGAAGGCAAAAATGCAAATATGGAAATGAAAAGTTTCCAACTGCTTTTCAGGAGAAAAAAGTTCAATAATTAGACAAAATAAAAACTTGTGGAATAACTGCAACAGGTTATAACAACAACAAAAATACAAAAAAATATAGTATAGCATTGAGGTGAAAAGTAAAGTATGTATTGATAAATGAAGTATTAAGGAAGGCAGATAAAAAATATCAGATGAATAGCAATGAGCTGATTAGAGAAGGGAAAAACAAGAAGTGAAGAAGTTAAAGGATGAAGAAAACAATTACAAATGGGATTAGTGAAAAATTAAGAGATAAAAGTATCAGAGTGGTGGTGGTGCGTGAGTAAATTATGGAGTTGTTGAGTGTGTTTAACAGTCATTAGGGAAGATATAATAAAAAGGGGGTCTGTACAAACCAACTAACCAACGTGTTAGCAAAAATTAAAGATAATGATGATCACAACAAAAAGATTTCCAATGACTTTGTGTGTGGTGTAGAAAATGGAAAAAGCATAAGGAAGATTAGGGAGATAGAAACTGGAAAATCAGGAAACTCCATATAGGAGGAAATGGGCCAGACAGCTCATGTTGATGAAATTTCAGGTAAATGTTTGAATATGAAAAATGAAGTAGTAGTAAACATAATGCAAGTAACTATGTGGCATTTAAGTTAATGTACATGAAAATTTTAAAAAGGAAGCAGGTAATGGGGAAAAAAAAACTAAATTTGTCCCACTGTATATATAAAAGTGAAGTTAATGCAGAAAATATTATGGAATTTTACCATATGAGTCTTTCATGAACATTGCATTACAGATTACTTATAAGTAGGCTGCTGTAGATATGTAACAGATGCTGAGATTGGTGAGTAATAAGAGAGGATGTTTGTTTCCAATAATAACAGTGACATTACAAATATTAACCCCAAGGAAAGTGAATAGATTACATTAACTTTATAGTAATTTCATTTATATCAGTGTTGATGAAAGTGACAAAGATTACTACCCAATAGAAAGTGAAGCAAGTTTCATGTAAATACATTATATTTCTTATCAAAGTACAAGTTATGCATCATTAGAAAGGAAATTTGTTCAGCTATATGGTAGAAACAAAAATGTTATCTTGAATATTTTTTTAGCAAATTTTTTTTCAAGTATAAAGTGTATCATTTTTGTATATCGGGTAACTTCTACTAGCATTTTTAACATTTTTCTTTTTTGGCTGTACTGAGATATACTACAATTACTAAGCTTCAAAATCAAACCTAATTTAGCTCTATGATTAATAGTCACTGCTATGAGCGCTAGAAGTAAAATATTTATATGCAAATGCTCTAAATGGCCACCAGTGAAGGTTGCGTGAAAAGTGCAGTTTTTGACCGACGTCCAGAATGGTAAAGGGTTAAGTGATCCCGACTGGCTCTAATGAGATCCAGCATATAGTTTTATTGTTTTCACGAGTTGGCTCCGATATTAACTGGTTTGGGAAATTATCATCTAGGAATTCTAGCACTGTATGAGACTGATTCAACGCCAGAAAGAGTTTGCTGGTCTATTTTTGTGGAAGATTGAAATCTCCGAAAATTAATGACTCACTGTGTCCAAGAGTTTGTTGTTATGAGCAGTACATTTCTATATTTTGTGCTTCAGATTACCTAGATCTGTAAGTAACCCAGAATTATTTAGTGTCACATCCACCGGATTGAGCTTTGTTGCCACATATAGTGCAACACCTCCCCCTCTTCTGTTGATACGATCCTTATCAAAGAATTCAAAGCCTTCTTTGTTATATTCGGATAATATGTTGATAATGTATAATGTGACAAACATGATTTGCCAGTTGTTTCTGTGATAAGCCATTTCAAAATTTGAGCATAGTCATTGAAACTAGTAAATTAGTAAGTAATTTATATGTAACTGACAAGCCTTATGGTTTAATTCATCCTCATACCACTTCATAGGAACAGCTTTAAGTCACACATAGGCAACACTACTCTGACAACATATGTTTTCACAGGTTTTGTGGCATTGAAAAGGAGGGACCACCACCATGCCCCATCCCCAGGACTTGGAGGGCTTCGGAGTGGAGATAACAAACTACACCTTCAAAGATGTGAGTTGTGTACCTACAGCAGGTGGTAAGGATGGAAGTGGTGAAAAAGAAAGGAATACAACTACATGGGCACTGAACTTTAAAAAAGTAATTATTATTTCTTATACTACTCAAGGACTGAAATGCATTGTAAGCTTCAGTACACTTAACCACTTTCCTTGAAATCAATGTTTTTGCCCAACCATTGAATGTTACTCAGATACTTCCAAACACTAATTTCACTCTAATCTTGAATCTTTGAAGATAATGTTTTATAAATCATAAAACAAGATCAGCTTTGCCTCTTGTAGAGTATTGTATTCTTAGCACTTAAACATCTATCTCACAATTCATCTACATATCTGAGGCCTTATTCCTCCTTAGACACCTGCATAGGAATGATCATCACAATCAATCAATCAATCATTTGGGGTATACAGCAAGTGGCACCGAAAGTGATGGAGGGGCTTCTGCAGCTCCTCTGTCACCTTCAGAACTAAAAGCAGGGCAAGTGGTCCTCCCACACCATTCAGGATGCAGAGGTCCCGTAGGCTTTGCCCTGCACCCGTCATACGGCCAAGCAGGTTCCCCTGATGCCTAGCCAGCATAGGGTCCTGAGTGGTCGGACCCGCCCAGCACAACCAGGTCGAGGTCACGGGCATCGCCTCACCCATGACTAGAGCCTCGACCCTTGCCTCTACTTCCTGTATCATTAGTGGCAATGGGGATAGTTTTATGGGGAGGGGTTGTAAACCCCACCCCATCCAGCCAAATCAGGGCTGGGCTGACTGCTGGCCAAGGGAAGGAATGCAAAAACCCTGAGGGAGTAGTTCCCAGCTGACCCACCATTTCACTCACAGCTGGGGCTGGATGGCCATTAACTCAAAACACTAAGTTCATCTGCCCTTTGTATGGTCTTGTTTTTAATCCACCTGGATGTCCAGCACACCCTCTTCACTGGTATGGTCCAGTAAGGGGAGCCGGTTTAGTCACCGGCAACCCGACCATGCAGCTGGTTGTACTGAGTTACATGGTACCAGTAGTAGGGAGGAGCCCTGACTAGACATAGCTATATCCATACAATTCAATATACTCAGTTCTTGCTTTTATACAACTTTCTAATTCCATGTTCATATTTTCTCTTTCGCAAACACTTCCAAACTTTCACCCACCAGATCTTCCCAAACAGTAAACTTTATTGTCCTTTGCCAGTGCTATAGGTGAAATAGTGCTTCTGCAGGGAACTATTCCCTCAGAGTCTTGGTATCCCTGTTTAAAGACAGCAGTCAGCCCAGCCCTGATTTGGCTGGTTAGGGTGGGGTTTGCATCCCCTATCCGTAAAACCATCCCCATTGTCACTAACAGTACAAGAGGTAGAGGCCAGGGGCGAGGCTCTAGTCGCGGGTGAAGCAATGTCTGTGAACCCAACTCAGTTTTGCTGGGAGGTCTGGCCACTCAGACCCCTTTGATGCCTAGGTATCAGGGGAACCTGCTTGGTTGCTTTGGTCTATGGCACCTGTAGGCTATTTCCTTCACTGTTCTTATGTCCTGTAGGAATTTTATGAGGGCCGTGATGATGGTGGTTGACCCTCGCCCTTTATTTTTATTCTCTCAATTTTCCTTATATCCTTCTTTTTATGTGGTGACTAAATCACTGCTGCATATTTCAACTTTGATAAAATCAATGATTTTATCAATTCCTTAATGATCTCTTCATTCAGATATTTGAATGCCATTCTTAAATTTCTCAGCAGTTGATAAGTATCCTGTGATTTTATTAATATGTTTCTCAGGTGACAAATTATCTGTAATCCATACTCCCAAATCTTTTTTAACATTTGTTTTGTTTATCCATTCATTTCCCATCGAATATTTTCCTCTGTCTCTTACTACTACTGCCTATTTCCAGCACTTTACACTTTTTAGCACTAAACTCTGTTTCCCATAGCTTACACCAACTGTGAATCTTATCTAGATTCTTTTGTAAATGCTCACAATCCTCTTTACTGTCTATTTTTCTTAGTAATTTGACATTATCTGCAAATACTTTTATAACTAGCTATTCACTCCCTCAGTCATATCATTTACATAGACCAAGAACATCACTGGGGCCAATACTGATCCTTGAGGAACTCCACTTTTCACACTGCACCATTCTGACTTCTGATCTTTTATTACTGTTCTCATTTTTCTGTTGCTCAAAAATTCTTCCATCCATTTCAGCAAACCACCCTTCAATTCTCCTACATTTTCTAGTTTCCAGAGCAGTCTCTTGTCAGGTACCTTTCAAAAGCCTTCTTGAGGTCCAGGTAAATGCAATCAACCCACCCCTCTCTTTCCTGTGTCACATCAATCACTCGAGTAAAAGCTTTGTAAGTTTGTTATACAAGACCTTCCTCTAAATCCAAACTGGCCACCTGAAAGTATGTTTGTCTCTTCCAAACACTTCAATCATCTGTCCTTCACATTTTTTCACAAGTTTTTCCCACAACACTTGTTAATGACTGGTCTGCAATTTAATTGTTCTTCTTTATCTCCTTTGTGAATTGACACAATATTTGCTCTTTTCCAATCTAACGGTACTCTGTTCTCTTTTAGTGAACTCTCAATTATACTATGTAACTTTCCTGCTAGCTGGTTACTGCATTATTTCATTATCCAATTTGACACTGTGTGTGTGTATTTATCTAGTTGTATTTACCGAGTTGTAGTATACAGGGCCTGAGCTGGACTCGTGTGGTCCTGTCTCCGTATCTACATTGATCCAATTTTTCTTTCAGTTTGTGCACACTATTCACTTCAATATCTTCTTTCAAACTGTTCCATGCGTCTATACTTCTATGTGGAAAGCTATATTTCTTTTGTGTTATTCAAGCATCTTCCCTTTTTTAATATCCTCTTGTGGCCTCTTGTATAAGCAGCTTCTTCCCTTGATAGTATATTCATATTTGTTTTATCCATTCCATTTAACAGTTTGTATACTGCTATCAGGTCATCTCTTTCCCTTCTTTCCTCAAGTTTTGGCAAATTCATTTCTTCCAGCCTCTCCTCCTAACTCTGGAACCATTTTCGTTGCTATTCGTTGTATTCTTTCTAGTTTCTTTATATGTTTTTTCTTATGTGGAGACCATACAATCGCAGCATATTCTATTTTTGGTCTAATCATTGTAGTAATAATCTTCTTCATCATTTCTTTATCCATATAGTGAAAGGCCACTCATATATTTCTTAGCATATTGTATGTTTCTCCAAATATCTTATTTGTGTGCTTCTCTGGAGATAGATTATCCTGCATTACTATTCCCAAGTCTTTCTCTTTATCTACTCTTGTTATAATGCTATTTCTCATTTTATATGTCCATGTAGGCCTCTTTGAGCTTTTTCCTATTTCCATCACATGACATTTGCTTGCATTAAAATCCATCTCCCATCTTTCACTCCACTCTTGGATCTTGTTTAGATTTTCTTGTAGTTTTATGCAATTCTCTTGATTATTTACTTTTCTTAACAGTTTAGTATCATCAGCGAAAAGGCTTATGTAGCTGTTCAGTCCTTCCGGTAAGTCATTGACAAATATTATAAACATCAGTGGTGCTAAGACAGAGCCTTGTGGTACCCCGCTCGTGACTTTCCTCCACTCTAATTTTGTGTCCCTTATGACTGTTCTCATCTCTCTTCCTCTCAGGTAATCCTCTATCCAGTTTGAAATATTTCCTTTCAGTCCTCCAATGTTCTCAAGTTTCCATAGTAACCTTTTATGTGGTACCTTATCAAATGCTTTCTTTAGATCCAAATATATACAGTCCGCCCATCCTTCTTTTTCTTGTGTTACGTCAATCACCCTTGAGTAAAAACTCAATAGGTTTGTTGCACATGACTTTCCTTCTCTAAATCCAAATTGTCTGTCCGTTATTCTCTTTTCTTTTTCTAAGTACCTAGTCCATTGCTTTTTTATCATCTTCTCACAGACCTTACAAATTATGCTGGTCAGCAACACTGGTCTATATAGTTCAAAGGTTCCTCTTTGTTACCACTTTTGTATATTGGTATTATTTCTGCTCTCTTCCACTCATTAGGCACTTTTCCTTGCTTCATTGAGCTCTCTATTATGTCACAAATTGGTTTATTAACTTGTTCTCGACATTCTTTTAATACATGGCCTGACACCCAGTCTGGTCCTATAGCTTTCCTTTCTTCTAGGTTCTTTAACAACTTCTTTATTTCATGTCTGCATACCTTTATTTCCCACAACTCTGTGCTTTCTTTTCTTTCTTGTGGATGTCTGAATTCTGTTTCACTTGTGAATACATTCTGGAAGTTTTTGTTTAGTATTTCACTCATCTCTTTTGGATCTTCAACTGATTCATAATTTTCTTTCAATCTTGTCATTCTTTCTTTTTGTTTGATTTTTCCATTTATATACCTATAGAATAACTTAGGTTCCTCCTTACATTTGTTTACTATATCTTTTTCAAATTTCAATTCTTCTTCTCTTCTTATTCTGACATATTAATTTCTAGCTAATTTGTACTCATTCCTATTTTCTTGCATTTGCCTTTTTTTTTTTTTTTTCTTCTTCTTTTTTTTTCTTCTTCCATTTTTCATCCCTTTTCTTTTTCGCCTTATAACAGTTTGCATTAAACCACTCTTGATTTCCTTTTTCTCTTACTTTGTAATATGGCACATGTTTCTTTATTCCTCTATTGTACATCCTTAGGAAATAATCATATTTTTCTTGAACGTCTTCAAGTCTATCCATCTCTCTCCAGACTTGAATCTGAGTAGTTTGCTTTTGCATAATTTCGTCTGTTTATGTTGTGGTTTTCATCTCTTCCTTCTTGAGAACGTTCTTCAATCTCAAACTCTATAATTGTGTGGTCACTTTTTCCCAATGGACAGTCATAGTTTATTTCTTTTGGTAAATCTATTCCTTTTGTAAGTCTTGTTGGCTTATTTTCACCTCTGTACTTTGTGTTTTCAGTAACCCATTGTTTCATAGCATTTTCCATTGTCAGTTTTAACAACCTATTACCCCAACTATTGTCTTCACCACTACATTCATAGTTTTTCCACTTCACTTCGCTACAATTAAAATCACCCATCAAAATGACTCTTTTATCACTTTTAATTATTCGTTCTAAGTTTATCTGAGTGTCCGTAGGTAGCCCTTTATGTTGTTCCTTTGTCCATGAGCTGGTTTTGGGGGGAATGTATGCTACTACTAATATCAGTTTTCCCCCCTTTCCAGACCTTATATGCAGACTCATAACTTCTGCTTTTCCTGAACCATATTCCTTCTTTGTCACTTCTACTCCAACTTTTGTTAATATTATTACTCCTCCTCCTTTGTTACCTTTTCTGTCTTTTCTCCATGTGATATAGTTCTGAAATGTGACCATCTTGTCCGTGACATTTTCGTCTAGTTTTGTTTCAGTTATGCATACAACATTTGGTGTCTTGTTCTCTAGATAATCTCTTAATTCCAATTTTCTTGATATTATTCCATCTAAGTTTGTATACATTATCTTGAACTCCTCCCTCTTTTCTTTTGTAACATTTCTCTCTGCTTTTTTTTTCTCTTTTAGTCCCTCTTCCTTATGTACCACTTCTTCAGTTTGTCGTCCAGTACTCTCAAGAAAAAACTTTCCTTGTCCGCTTCAATTCTATCTTCATTTCTTTGTTTTACTTCTTGCGGGAGTTTTCTTAATTTTTGTCTTACTTCTTCATTCATGTTTTTCTTTATATACACTTCGTTATACTCTTCAGCTTTTTTTAATGTAAATGCTTTGGCCAAAATTTCTTGTTACTGCTTTTGATTTGAGCCTTAGCTTCAGTGGGCGTGTCTTTCCTTCCTCATAGCATTCCATCCTTTGTATTTCCTCTATTTTTTCTTCAAATTTGGTTTCTTCTTCATCATTCAACTTTCTTAGTATTTCCTTAACAATATTTGCCTCTTCTTTGTCCCTTTTGAACTTCAATGTTGTGTTATTTTCTTTCAACCTGAAAATTATAAAACTTTTTTCTTTTCCGCTGCATCCCTGATTATATTTTCCTATGTTTTCAGGACACTTATTACCTCCTTCTCAACATTTTCCTTATACTCCTTCCGCTCTTTTTCTTGTTGCACCATTATTTCCATGAATGTTTTCTTTTCAATCTCTTTTTCCTCTCTCCAGCCAATCAGTTCACAATTTACTATTTCCTTAACATGGTCTTTCATTTGTTTCACAGCACCTCCATGGCTCATTTTCAGTTCCTGTGTGTGTGTGTGTGTGTGTGTGTGTGTGTGTGTGTGTGTGTGTGTGTGTGTGTGTGTGTGTGTGTGTGTGTGTGTGTGTGTGTGTGTGTGTGTGTGTGTGTAATACATATTTACACTGTTAAAGAGAATGTCAGCAGGTTAGTACAGGGAAGGCGCAGGAAAACTTAATGCTTTGCTCCTCATCCATACAATACAAAAGCTAAGTCAAACAAAAAGCTTTATATGCTTAGCAATTATTAGTTATAAAACTCATTATATAAATATGGACCAATAATCATATATCATCACTCCTCCCCTACAGAGACTTGACTGGCTGTTCCATGTGAATTCTCCGAATGATGTGTTCAAGGCTCAGCCTACCTACTTCCTCTCGGAGTGGTCGTTCGTCATCATTGCCTCCGTCTCCCTCATTCATGGTGACTCAATGCTTATTTATTCTCACTGTCAATACCATCAACTTTAATATTATCATTGTTATACTCTATAACAACAGTATGTAGTCATTCTGACTTTCATCACTATCACCATTATTCTCATCATCATGAAAATCACAACTATCAGCACTCAACTTTCTTATCAACATCAATTGCAATGTCAAAAGTGGGATACACACAATTGCTTATAGACAAATTGAGTTGAGAAATTCATTAATTATTCTTAACTCACTGGTTATGAGAGAGGATACAAGAAAGAGAAGACTATAGTGTGGAAGGATTAGGTGCATGGATAGGAGTAATGGAGTTGAGAAATTAATTAATAATTTTTTTCCTCATTGGTTATGATAAGAGGATAAAAGAAAAAGAAGACTGTAGGGTGGAAAGACGAGGTGCATGGTAAGTATCAAAATTTGACTCTTCTGTCATGGCTATCCCTTCAATAGAGTTACTAGAAACATGTATCAATGTAGATTATTTATCAATCTATCTATACTGTAGTCTCTGACACCTTGTTCCCTCCAGAAAAATTCACGAAAGGGATGGCCACGAAAGAAGAGCCTCCACCTCTCTCTATCCACACTCTCTCTCTCTCCTTGCTTTTTCAAGTCCTTTATCAAGCACCTCTTTCATGCATGTACTACTAGTATGCCTTTACCCTATTCTTCTATCTTACAACTAGCCATGCTCTCCTCCTAGGCCCCTCAATTTCACTCACATACACTTTTTTTTTTCACAAACTCCTCACTGTATATTTCTCAAGATGACCAAACCACCTAAAAATATTTATGTTTACCCATACCATTACACAACACTTCAATCCATTCGCACCAGTCCTATGCCACATCTTTCATACACGCCTTCATTGTTCTCACCCTCCCATTTTGTCAAGCAACATGCTACACTCAGATAACTTATTTCCACAGCACGCACTATTGACTACTGTGCCCTATTTCATATCCATGCCTGATCCATACGTCAGTGATGGCAGGAAAATACTATTGTTTAAACCTCTTTTTAGCTCATTGGACACAATTCTTATTCTCATAACCCTTGCAAGTGATCCTATGACACACTTTCGTAGGCCTCTTTCTTATTTCTCCTTCCATCCCTCCATGATTGCATAGGACTTTTCCTAAATACTTAAACTCTTTCACTTTCTCCATTCTTTCTCCTCCTAGAACTACATCACACATTCCCTAGCACACTCACCCTATAAGGTGTGCTAAAGTCAACCAAATCTATTGCCTTCCTTTCAAAGACCACCTAACTTTTCCCAGCATTTATTTTCAGCTTCCTTTTCTCACACACACTAAAAAATTCATCCACCAATCTCTGAAATTCCTATTCGTTTTCTACAAACAATACCATGTCATCTGAAAACAGGCATGCCCCAACAGCCCAGTCCATTCCACCGACATTCCCTATTTTAGCTTTCATTTCTCTTATACACCCATGCATATTCATAAAAGAATTTTTAACAGTCATGGCGACATTACACATCTTTGTCTCACTCCCACTCTATAACTTTCACTCACCTTTCCATCCACCCTCACACATGCCTCCCTGTAAAACGCCTAATTCTTACCAATAATTCGCCTCCAACACCATAAATTTTCAGAAAGTTTTTAATAGCTTCCCTATCAAATCTATCAAATACTTTTTCTAGGTCCATGCATAGAGTTTTTCATCCTTTCCTAAGTATTCCTCTACCAATATTTTAATTGCAAATATCTGGTAAACAATCATTTCCTTTTTTAAACCCTCCCTGCTCTTCACTAACCTTCCCTTCAGTAAATTAAGTGTACTGCAGTGTACACTAGATTTTTTTTTTCTAAAATGAAATAATACATTCCTCTCAGCTGCCTGCTGATTGGAATGGGTAGAGCGAGACAAAAACTTTATCCTCACCACACCAATTAAGGCAGGAATACTTATGTGGAATCAACAAATGCAGCTAGGAGTATTGGCTTGGTTAATACGCCCAGATAGAATATATAGGTATAAACTATATGTTTGTGAGAAAGTATGAATAATGCACTCACTGTGTTAAACATACACACTAGAGTGAAATCATAAACATTGTGATGATCTCTCATCAATTTTGTTTATGGAATAGAAGTATAGAACTTCCATGAATTGTATCCTCATATAAAGTAAACGTAAAAAGATGATTATTGATGAGTAGAGGAAAACTCCAGACTATTTGAATGTCTCATACAAATTATTAGAAAAATATGACACTTCTAAACAACTTTGATCATGATCACCTCAACAACTGTTAATTATTAGTTCCGTATATAAAGACTGTCCATTTTTTAAAAGAAATTGAAACCAGGAATTGCATTGAATCTTATATTATCACAGCAATGCAAATACGACTCATTTAAAGCAAATAATGCTGTAGTTTACAAATAAAGTTTTTTCCTCCAAAAATACAGAAGTGATTCCAGCCCTGTATATCAGTTTAGCGAGACACCACTTGGAGTATGTAGTGCAATTATGGTTACCTCACTGATCAAAAGACATAACAAAATTAGAAGCTGTCAAGCATGGAGTCACCAAGATGATCCTGTTGTAACAAACGTTACAAAGAGAGACTGGAATGACGAAACCTGTTCTTGCTCAAGAAACAATGTCTCTGAGGGAAACTTAATGTTTCAAAATCCTTAAAGGATTTACAAATGTTGACATGAAGATGTTCCAAATTGATGACTCATCATGAACAAGGAGTAATAGCGTAAAACTAAAATGTAGACAAATTCAACTAAACTGCACTAATTCCACTTTATTAAAGACATCATTAGGGTGGGGCAAAACTCCTGCCATCCATGGTGCAGTGTTACTCAATAAATCTATTTGAAAACAAACTTGCCTAGCATTTTCCATAACAATGGAACCCGGTTTCTTGCTAGCTGTTTGACTGTTTACTTCTCACTTGATTTTCATTTAAAGGCATGTAATTTTCACTACAATTCTGAAACATTCTTTTTACAATATTTTCTACTCTAGATTAAAGACAAAGCACCAGTTTGGACCATAGGTTCTATGTAGTCTGGGTTTTTATGTAATTGCATGTACCTGCTATTACCACCATTCTTTCATTCCTTGCAGCCTTTATTGTGGGGGGCCGCTGGAAGTACATGTGGCTAGGATGCTACCTGCATGGCATGACCACTGAGATGGTGTCATTTTGGATGCCAGACATAGATAACTACTGGCACTCTCAGACCACCATCATGATGTTGGGTCGGCGGCTACCATTCCACATCCCTCTTATCTGTAAGTTCCCCTGTATTAATTTGACATAATATTTTTCCTTGAAATCCCTATGTGCCCTATGTACTATGATCTCCAAAAATGATTTTGCCCTTCTTGGCCAAATCTTGTTGACAGTTTTGACAGATACCTGATCCATGTGATTAAGATAGGGAAGAGTGGCTGATAGCCTTCCTCTTTCATTAACCTACAGAGTTAGTCACTCACAGGCATGACTAAGGGCTAACCCAATGTGTCGTTTGGCCTCAAGTTTTCCTTTTGATTTTTGTCAAAATCTCTCTCTCTCTCTCTCTCTCTCTCTCTCTCTCTCTCTCTCTCTCTCTCTCTCTCTCTCTCTCTCTCTCTCTCTCTCTCTCTCTCTCTCTCTCTCTCTCTCTCTCTCTCTCTCTCTCTCTTTTTTCCATTCAAACTTCTTACAGATTATAAGTATACATATACATATCATAGGCTGGTTACAATTTCTTAAGACTAAAGAGTTCTCTGTCGTAGAGGCATCTATATTAAATTTAGGTTACCTCTATGAATAAACAATGGAATGTAAAGTAACACCAGTTACATGTTTAGCAGCACCATTGGAGTCAGGAATGTCCCTCTCCAGCTGTGGGCAGCCACCTTCACCTGCTATGTTGACATATTCCTCACTAAAGTCTTAGCTAAGATCTCTTCAGTTGCAGTCTGTGTCTTTAATCTCAGTTTGATTGGTCTAACACCTCCTTCAATGTATGGACTTAACCTCATTACTTCCTCTACTTCCTCCTCAAATTTAGTATTCTCATCCTCATCATTTAATTAATTTAGTATTTCTTTTATTCATTTAATTTCTTCTTTTTCTCTTTTTATTCTCATAGGTATAACCTTTTCTTTGAATCCCTATATCATTACATTCTTTTTCTTCTCTGCTACGTCTCTAACTATGTTTTCATTCATTTTTAATACTTTAATTACTTTTTTTTCCATTCTCACTTTGCTTTCCATATCTAGTTGTTCAAATATTTCCTTGAAGCAAATTTCATCCTTTTCTTTTTCTTCTTTCCAGGCTTTCACTTCATTGTTAAGAAAATCTTTAAATTCATCTCTTATCTCCTGTTTTGAAAATCCTTGGGTGTTCTTTAAAGCTTCATTTTCACCTGTTAGTTTCTCAATTACCTTTACCCTCTCATCATTTACTTTTTTGAGGTTGTCTATTTCATTTTTCAAATTACTTTTTTCTTTACACAATTCATAGAAATTTGACTCATTAATGTTAAGCCTCTCCAATAAATTTTCAAGTGATGTTTTACATCCACTCACTTCTTCCCTTACTCCCTTGTTTTCACATTTCAACTTTTCAATCTTCTTTACCCTCTCATTATTTACCTTCTTGAGGTGATCTATTTCATTCTTCAAATCCATTTTTTCCGCGCGCCATTCAGTAAAAATTGACTCAGCAGCGTCCATCCTCTCCAATATCTTCTCAACTGAATTTTTTACATTCATTCACCTCCAATTGTACTCCCTTCATCTCAATCCTTGTTCTATTCTCGTGTGTGTGTGTGTGTGTGTGTGTGTGTGTGTGTGTGTGTGTGTGTGTGTGTGTGTGTGTGTGTGTGTGTGTGTGTGTGTGTGTGTGTATTTACCTAGTTGTATTTACCTAGTTGTAGTATACAGGGCCTGAGCTAGACTCGTGTGGTCCTGTCTCCGTATCTACATTGATCCAATTTTTCCTTCAGTTTGTGCACACTATTCACTTCAATAACTTCTTCTTTCAAACTGTTCCATGCATCTATACTTCTATGTGGAAAGCTATATTTCTTTGTGTTATTCAAGCATCTTCCCTTTTTTAATTTCCTCTTGTGGCCTCTTGTGTAAGCAGCTTCTTCCCTTGATAGTATATTCTTATCTGTTTTATCCATTCCATTTAACAGTTTGTATACTGCTATCAGGTCACCTCTTTCCCTTCTTTCCTCAAGTGTTGGCAAATTCATTTCTTTCAGCCTCTCCTCGTACGTCCTCCCTTCTAACTCTGGAACCATTTTCGTTACTATTCGTTGTATTCTTTCTAGTTTCTTTATATGTTTTTTCTTATGTGGAGACCATACAATCACAGCATATTCCATTTTTGGCCTAATTATTGTAGTGATAATCTTCTTCACCATTTCTTTATCTATATAGTGAAAGGCCACTCTTATATTTCTTAACATATTGTATGTTTCTCCAAATATCTTATTTATGTGCTTCTCTGGAGATAGATTATCCTGCATTACTATTCCCAAGTCTTTCTCTTTATCTACTCTTGTTATAATGCTGTTTCCCATTTTATATGTCCATGTAGGCCTCTTTGAGCTTTTTCCTATTTCCATCACATGACATTTGCTTGCATTGAAATCCATCTCCCATCTTTCACTCCACTCTTGGATCTTGTTTAGATCTTGTAAATTTTTGCAATCCTCTTGACTATTTACTTTTCTTATCAGTTTAGCATCATCAGCGAAAAGGCTTATGTAGCTGCACAGTCCTTCCGGTAAGTCATTGACATATGTTATAAACATCAGTGGTCCTAATACAGAGCCTTGTGGTACCCCGCTCATGACTTTCCTCCACTCTGATTTTGTGTCCCTTATGACTGTTCTCATCTCTCTTCCACTCAGGTAATCCTCTATCCAGTTTAAAATATTTCCTTTCAGTCCTCCAATGTTCTCAAGTTTCCATAGTAACCTTTTATGTGGTACCTTATCAAATGCTTTCTTTAGATCCAAATATATACAGTCCACCCATCCTTCTTTTTCTTGTGTTATATCAATCACCCTTGAATAGAAACTCAATAGGTTTGTTGCACATGACTTTCCTTCTCTAAATCCAAATTGTCTGTCCGTTGTTCTCTTTTCTTTTTCTAAGTACCTAGTCCATTGCTTTTTTATCATCTTCTCACAGACCTTACAAATTATGCTGGTCAGTAACACTGGTCTATATAGTTCAAAGGTTCCTCTTTGTTACCACTTTTGTATATTGGTATTATTTCTGCTCTCTTCCACTCATTAGGCACTTTTCCTTGCTTCATTGAGCTCTCTATTATGTCACAAATTGGTTTAATAAGTTGTTCTCGACATTCTTTTAATACATGGCCTGACAACCCGTCTGGTCCTATAGCTTTCCTTTCTTCTAGGTTCTTTAACAACTCCTTTATTTCATGTCTGCTTACCTTTATTTCCCACAACTCTGTGCTTTCTTTTCTTTCTTGTGGGTGTCTGAATTCTGTTTCACTTGTGAATACATTCTGGAAGTTTTTGTTTAGTATTTCACTCATCTCTTTTGGATCTTCAATTGTTTCATTATTTTCTTTCAACCTTGTTATTCTTTCTTTTTGTTTGATTTTTCCATTTATATACCTATAAAATAACTTAGGTTCCTCCTTACATTTGTTTACTATATCTTTTTCATATTTCTTTTCTTCTTCTCTTCTTATTCTGACATATTCATATCTAGCTAATTTGTACCTCTTTTCTTGCGTTTGTCTTTTTTTAACTTTCTTCCATTTTATATCCCTTTCCTTTTTCGCCTTATAACAGTTTGCATTAAACCACTCTTGATTTCCTTTTTCTCTTACTTTGTAATATGGCACATATTTTTCTATTCCTTTATTGTACGTCTTTAGGAAATAATCATATTTTTGTTGAACGTCTTCAAGTCTATCCATCTCTCTCCAGTCTTGAATCTGAGTAGTTTGCTTTTGCATAATTTCGTCTGTTTATCTTGTGGTTTTCATCTCTTCCTTCTTGAGAACGTTCTTCAATCTCAAACTCTATAATTGTGTGGTCACTTTTTCCGAATGGACAGTCATGGTTTATTTCTTTTGGTAAATCTATTCCTTTTGTAAGCACTAAATCCAGTCTTGTTGGCTCATTTTCACCTCTGTACCTTGTGTTTTCAGTAACCCATTGTTTCATAGCATTTTCCATTGTCAGTTTTAACAATCTATTACCCCAACTATTGTCTTCACCACTACATTCATAGTTTTCCCACTTCACTTCGCTATAATTAAAATCACCCATCAAAATTACTCTTTTATCACTTTTAATTATTCATTCTAAGTTTATCTGGGTGTTCGTAAGTAGCACTTCATATTGTTCCTTTGTCCATGAGCTGGTTTTGGGGGGAATATATGCTACTACTAATATCAGTTTTCCCCCCTTTCCAGACCTTATATGCAGACTCATAACTTCTGCTTTTCCTGAACCATATTCCTTCTTTGTCACTTCTACTCCAACTTTTGTTAATATTATTACTCCTCCTCCTTTCTTACCTTTTCTGTCTTTTCTCCATATGATATAGTTCTGAAATGTGACCATCTTGTCCGTGATATTTTCGTCTAATTTTGTTTCAGTTATGCACACAACATTTGGTGCCTTGTTCTCTAGATAATCTCTTAATTCCAGTTTTCTTGATATTATTCCATCTACGTTTGTATACATTATCTTGAACTCCTCCCACTTTTCTCTTGTAACATTTCCCTCTGCTTCTTTTTTCCCTTTTAGTCCCTCTTCCTTATGTACCACTTCTTCAGTTTGTCGTCCAATACTCTCCAGAAAAAACTTTTCTTGTCCTCTTCAGTTCTATCTTCATTTCTTTGTTTGAATTCTTGCTGCAGTTTTCTTAATTTTTGTCTTTCTTCTTCATTCATGTTTTTCTTTATATACACTTCGTTATACTCTTCAGCTCTTTTTAACGTAAATGTTCTGGCCAAAATTTCTTCTGTTACTGCTTGTAATTTGAGCCTTAGCTTCAATGGGCGTGTCTTTCCTTCCTCATAGCGTCCCATCCTTTGTATTTCCTCTATTTCTTCTTCAAATTTGGTTTCTTCTTCATCATTCAACTTTTTTAGTATTTCCTTAACTCTATTTGCCTTCTCTTTGTCCCTTTGGAATTTCAATGTTATGCTCTTTTCTTTCAACCCAAAAATTATAACACTTTTTCTTTTCCGCTGCATCCCTGATTATATTTTCCTTTGTTTTCAGGACACTTATTATCTCCTTCTCAACATTTTCCTTATACTCTTTTTCTTGTTGCACTATTATTTCCTTTAATGTTTTCTTTTCAATCTCTTTTTCTTCTCTCCATCCTTTCACTTCACAATTTACTAATTCCTTAACATGGTCTTCCATTTGTTTCACAGCACCTCCATGGCTCATTTTCAGTTCTTCATTTTCTTTTTTCAGTTTTGCAATCACTTTGACCTTTTCTTCACTTTGCTCCTCTAGAGATTTTATTTTCTTCCTAAATTCTTCTCTCTCTTTTTCCAAACTCGACATCCAATCTGTAATTTTTTCCATATTACGTTTACACTTGCTCATTTCCTCCTTCATTCCTCTCATTTCTATTTTGGTTTTATCACTATCTTTCTCCACCTTCCTCATTTTTGTTATTGTCTTTCCTAATTCTATGTCTTCATTAGTAAATCCTTTGAATCCCCCAGGGGTACCTGGGGTAGGCGGGTGTTTATCAGCCATATTGTTTGTTTACGTCTGGCGATTTTTCAACTGGCGACTCCACTTTCACTTATTTGCACTTTTTTTTATTCACTTTTCCCTAATATTTTGGAGACAGAACTCTTCCCCCACTAGCTCAGACCCCTTACCACACATCTAGGCTCTTCGGCGCTCTCCCTCAGGTCTTCTTTGTTGCTCAAGCTCAGAGCTTCTGTCAACACATAGGGAGCTTCTGAGGGAGATAAAGGAGAGTGGTAGGAGGTGTATAGTGTCAGGGGTGCTCCCCAGACCGGGGGTTAGAGGCTGGTGGCTCTCACATGCCCTTGGCCTCAACGAGAGGTTGATGAGGATGTGTGGAGAGGATGGGGTAGGTTTTATGGATGAGTGGAGCAGGTTTTATGGGAGACAGGAGCTGTATGCCAGGGATGGTGTACACTTCAGTAGGAAGGGGGTGCAGGAGCTTAGTGAGTGTCTTGAGAGGGCAGTTAGGCAGTCCAGTCAGGGAAACTAAATATTAACAGAGGTAAGGGTAATAGTGACAAAGGACGGGGTAAAGAGAGGGAGGTACATGAACTTAGTGTCTTTTATACAAACAGTAGAAGTGTAATAAATAAGATAGACACACTTAGAGGTATTGCATGTGTAGAAGAGTTAGATATTATAGGTATTACAGAAACTTGGTTAAATATTGCAGGCAAACATTTCTTACCTGAAGTAGGAATAGATGGGTACACTTTTTTTCACAGAGATAGAGTAGGGAGGAGAGGGGGAGGTGTGGCACTGTACGTTAGAAACACATTAAATAGCTATGTCAATACCACAATAAAAACAGATAGGAATACGGAATCATTATGGATTGACATTATTATAGGAGGGAAAAAGTTTGTTGTAGGGATTATATATAGACCTCCGGATTTAGACGAAGCAGCTAGTGCACCCCTGATGCAGGAGCTTGCAAGAGCATCTAGGTATAATAATGTGTGCATTATGGGGGACTTTAATTATAGGAGAATAGACTGGGATAGTATGACAGGAGACGGGTGCTCGGAGGAATTCTTAAATGTCGTCCAGGATGGTTTTTTCACACAACTTGTAAGGGAACCAACGCGACAGGGAAATATTTTAGATCTGGTCTTCACGAATAATGAAACTTTGGTCAGTCAGGTTGAGATAGGAGCTAGATTTGATGTTAGTGACCACCACGAAATTAGATTCAAGATTAATGCAAAGAGGAAGATAGAACAAAACACTGCTTTAGTACCAGATTTTAGAAAAGCCAATTACCAGGGCCTCAGACACCACCTCCAGAGTATAGATTGGGAGGGAATAGGAGTAGGCAGAGAGGAGGATCAAAACATTGAGGTAGAATTACATTATAATAGCATAGTTAGGGAAATTCATACAGGGCAGGAACAGTATATACCTAAGAGGAGGATTAGGTCAAATAGAAATGATCCAAAATGGATGAATAGCAGCATTAGAAGGGAAATTGGATTAAAAAGGGGACTCTATAGGAGAATTAAAAGGGGAGAAGTACAGGTAGTAGGGCAGTATAATGACCTAGCTAGGAAAGTTAAAAAGGATATTAGGACTGCAAAGAGGAATTATGAGGTTAGGATAGCTAGAGATGCCCAGAAGGATCCAAAGGGATTCTATCAGCTGTACAAGGCTAAAACAAAGGAAAGAATAGGACCTCTTAAAGGAATGGATGGCAGGTTGATAGAAAATGGTGAGGAAATTAGTAAGGAATTAAATAAATACTTCTTGTCCGTATTTTCTCAGGAAGAGTCGGGTAGGGAACTGGAGCCAGTACAGATCTTTAGGGGACAAGAGGTTGATAAATTAAGCGAAATAGTCATAAGTAGGGAAGTAGTTAGCAAGGAAATAGATAGACTTAAAAAGACTAAATCTCCAGGGCCGGACGACATTTTTCCGAGGATTCTTAGGGAATGTAGAGAAGAACTCGTTGAACCCATTGCGATGATTTTTAGAAAATCCCTAGACACAGGAGTAGTTCCTAGGCTATGGAGGCAGGCAAATGTAGTTCCTATATTCAAGAAAGGAGATAAGGCAGAAAGTAGTAACTACCGCCCAATTAGTTTAACATCAGTGGTAGGCAAGATGTTAGAAGCTATCATAGCAAGGGCAATTAGAAAACATTTAGATGAACACAAGCTAATTAGACATAGTCAACATGGTTTTAGCAAGGGGAAGTCCTGCCTGACAAATTTATTATCCTTCTATAGGAAAGTATTTGAAACCATAGATAAGGGGGACGAGTATGATATAGTTTATTTGGACTTCAGTAAAGCCTTTGACAGAGTACCCCATAGGAGACTGTTAAGTAAAGTCAAGGCTCATGGCATAGGTGGGAAGTTACTAGAGTGGATTAGGGGATGGCTTACTAGTAGGGAACAGAGGGTACAGATTAATGGGAAGAAATCAGAATGGGGTAATGTCACTAGTGGGGTACCACAAGGATCAGTACTAGGACCATTGTTATTCATAATCTATATAAATGACTTAGAGACAGGAATAAACAGTGATATCAGTAAATTTGCCGATGACACAAAAATAGGAAGACCGGTAAAGAATTTAGATGATGCTAGGATGCTGCAGGATGACTTAAATAGGCTGTACGAGTGGTCAGAGAAATGGCAGATGCAGTTTAATGTTAACAAGTGTAGCATTATGAGTGTAGGTAAAGGTAATAGGTCTGTAGACTACACATTAAATGACAATACCTTAGGAAAGTCATATAGTGTGAGGGACTTAGGAGTTCAAATAAGCAGTGACTTGCGCCCCAGGGAACAGTGTATTATAGCTAGAAATAGAGCCAACAAGATAATGGGATTTATTAGTAGGTGTGTGACAAATAGGAGTTCTGAGGTCATTCTGAGGTTGTATTTAGCGCTAGTAAGACCCCACTTAGATTATGCAGCTCAGTTTTGGTCCCCTTATTATAGGAAAGATATAGGCTCCTTGGAGGCAGTCCAGAGAAGAATGACCAAGATGATTCAGGGGCTGAGAAATTTACCCTACAAAGATAGGTTAAAACGTCTTAATCTCCACTCCCTAGAGAGAAGGAGGGCAAGAGGGGATTTGATTGAGGTTTTCAAATGGGTAAAAGGAATTAATAAGGGTAACATTGATCAGGTTTTAGAATTTAGTAGTCAGGATAGAACACGTGGAAATGGGTACAAGCTAGAAAAACTTAGATTCAGGACAGACATAGGTAGATATTGGTTCACTAACAGAGTGGTGAACGATTGGAATAGGCTGGGTAGACACGTAGTAAGTGCTGAGTCAATAGATAGCTTTAAAAGACGGTTGGATCAGAGTATGGATAGGAATGACAGGTGGGATGGCTAAATATTGGATTATTCCAAGGGTGGGGGGCAAGGAGCTGCCTCGTGTAGGTCATTAACTGGCCTCTTGCAGTCTCCTCATTTCTTATGTTCTTCTTATGTTCTTAACACGTCCTTCTCTTGCAGTGTTGGCAGTGTGTGTGTATTTACCTAGTTGTATTTACCTAGTTGTATATTACAGGGTTCGAGCGAGGCTCATAGTGCCCTGTCTCCATATCTAAATTTATCCAATCTTTCCTTGAACATATGTACATTATCTGCTGTAACGATCTCTTCGCTCAAGCCATTCCACACATCCACGGTTCTATGTGGGAAACTAAACTTCTTAATGTTCCTTAGACATTGACTCTTCCCGATCTTCTTGGAATGCCCCCTCGTCCATCTATTTCCATCCTCCTTCAGCATCACCAAATCATATCTGTTAATTTTTTCCATGTGATTTACTATTTTATACATCGTTATTAAATCTCCTCTCTCTCTTCTTTCTTGCAAAGTCAGCAGTCCCATTTCCTTTAGTCTTTCTTCATAGGTAAGGTCTTTCATCTCTGGCACCATCTTTGTAGCTGTCCTCTGAATTCTCTCTAACTTTCTAATATCCTTCTTCATGTGTGGAGACCACACAACCGCTGCATACTCAAGTCTGGGTCTTATCATAGTGGTTATGATTTTCTTCATCATGCTTTACCTAGTTGTATTTACCTAGTGTGTGTTTGTATGCATGCTTTTGTCTAACACTGTACTGTCTCCTCCACCAGACCCATCATTCATGTACCATGCAGCCTACATGGCGGCCCATGCCAAGCTACCACGGTGGGCTGAACCAATGGCAGGTGTGTTGGCTAGGATTCCTTGGGCCAGAAAGTATTGTGTTGTTGAGTGCTTCTGATGACATGCAACATTTAAGGATCTGCTCTTTACACTTGAGTATTTTAAATTACATATAGTATGACTCTTTATTAAAGACCATGCTTTACTAGCCTCTTTTGAAAACAATGCTGTATTGTATTTCTTCCTATGCAACAATGCCACCTTTTTAGTGTTCTTCATTTAAAATTATAAATATATGAAGACATATGGATATAGAATTTCATGCACATCTACTTTTTCTGAATACTACTAATTAGTACTTGCACTTGCAATCCACTTGTAATCTACCCTCTACCCATATATCACCCATCCACCCAATATTTTAATCCCGTATCAACAGCTATCCCAAAAACTTTCGCTTTGCCTGCTTTAGGTAGGAATTTTGGATTAATTTTGTAATGTTGACCCAAATGGGTTATCTTTCAGATAATGGACATTTACGTACCTCAGACCTTCAGTTAATCAACAGTTTACTGTATATAGAAGTCTAGCTCTTTTCTTATACTCCTTTTCATCTGTTAATATGTTTCATGAATGGTCCTCCTCTTCCACTGAACTTAAAAACATGGTTTTTGCCTTTTTTTTCTCTTATGACCCATTGTTTCAAATGGAAGCAACTAAGACTGACGGTTCATTAATCATCATTATGAAGAAAGCCACTCATCTATACATATTTGGCATTTGATCAACCTGTTTACATATCAATAAAATACAGGTGTTGAAATATCTCAGCCATTATTTTTTTTACTCAGCAGGCCCTGAGTTATGCCTAAGAAGCATTCATGTCCTTCACATTCTATCTGCCTGAATTCAAGGCAGATGGTTAAGGTTTAGTTGTTCTTAGTCATTCTTTAATATCATCAAGAAGCCTCACTTTTAGAGCACTATTTCATCTTTGCTTCAGATTCAATGATGGGGGATACATAAACCCATCTCCCTCACTCTCCTTTACAGCTGGACTAATGGAGGTGCTTATTGACATACCGTATGACATCATGGCAGTCAAGTTTGTCCACTGGACATGGCATGACACTGACCCTAACATCTATGACCGACATTACTGGGTACCTTGGAACTCCTACTACTTCCACCTCACTTTTGGCACTGCCTTCAACTTTGCTCTCCACTTCTGGCGTCGCAAGATTACTGGCAATGATGACAAGGAACAGGTGTCAAGGTAGCTGCTTTCTTCCTATTGGTGTAATGATCAAACCCTTCTAAGGAACACTACCTTGCCACTGTGAAGGAATTTATAATTTTCAAGAATCAGTGAAGCTAAGCTTGACAGGTGCAACCAAATTAGGCAGGTTCACTGTAAGGAAAAAACTATATGTGTTCCTATGTCAAGCTGCCCTCAGCCGGCATGGCATCTTGCTTAACAACCCCCCCCCCAACCACCACAACACCATGACTAGTACAACTGGCCACGGCAGCAGTCAGACCTGATCCAGAGCAAGGGTTGCTAAGAATCTCTGGGTTCGGACAGGTCACCTTTGGAACTTTGACCTTGACACTTATGTTAGGACACTAACTAGTGAGGGTAGTCTTCATGTGTTGTTTGAAGAACTAGAAGACGTCCAATGAGATATCATAATCCTAAGTGAAATACAAAGAACTTAAGAAAAATTCATAGAGCTGAAGAATGGTCATATTTTTTGCTACAGAGGACAAAAAGACAAGAAAGAACACGGAGTTGGCTTCTTCGTGAACTAAGAATTAGCAGGAAATATTGATAATTTCTATAGCGTAAGTGAGCAAGTTGTAGGCTTAATAATCAAATTAAACAAGGATATCAAATGAAAATCATAGTTTTATGCACTTACATCATGACGAAGATGTAAAAAGATTTTATGAAGATGTAGAAGCAGCTTTGGAATTGCACAAAACTCTATACTTTCATAGTAAGTGACTTTAATCCAAAGGTCGGGAAGAAGAGTGTAAGAATGACAAGAATAGGAAACTTTGGAATTGATACTCGAAATGGTAGAGGTTACATGCTTGTAGGTTTTGTAGAGAGCAATAATTTAAAGATAATGAACACATTTGTCTATCGTAAGGCAAGCAAGAGACAAACATGGAAACGCCCAAACAGTGAAACTTAGAATTAATTCCATTCATTCTTAGGAACAAACTGAACACAGTAAAGAATGTGGAATGTAGACAAACTTGCAATACTTTTTACCAAATGCTTACTAAACTGTACATACCAAATACAGTGCTCCCTCCAATTTTGCGGGTTCCAATTTTGAGATATTCCAATTTTGCGACCGAGATCAATCTTCATCTTTGCAAACCCAGGTACTGTAAAATGGTAATTCAAGTTAATTTTCTTATGGATGATAATGTTTATGTTTTTCTGTATTTTTCTTTATTGTGAGATGTATAATTACATGTATTTGTGTACAAACAAGGGCAAAAATATGACTAAAATCACCATAAGGTTAAGGATTCCAATTTTGCGAATTTGAATTTTGTGGCCTGCAAAGTCGACCAATTTCACACAAAATTGGAGTTTTGCAGTTGCGCAGAGAAAGCCAGAATGTGGGCTTAAAAATTAATATGAAGAAAACCAAAGCAATGCTCAACAATTACATTCTAGACCATGAATGTAAAATACATGACAAAGTAATAGAATGCATCCAAGATTACATTTACTTAGGACAGAAAATGGGTTCATGCACAGATCATGAAAAAGAAATCAAAAGAAGAATAGGGATGGGATGGAGTGCTTTTTTTTTTTTTTAACAACACAATGTTATAATATAAAAAGGTAATATCCCATTACTGCTGAAGAGAAAGGTGTATTCTATCAATTCTAACATGGATCAGAAACCTGGAGTCTTATGAAAGTCCTAGAGCAAAAACTTCAAAGTGCCCAAAGGGAAATGAACAGAATAATGCTTGGCATAACATGAAGAGATAGGAAGAATGCATCATGAATTAAGGAACAGACCAAAGTTGAAGACATCTTCAGAGCAATTAAAAGATTGAATTGGACATAGGCAGGACACGTCATGAGACGAAAAGATAATAGATGCACTGTTATAGTAACAAAATGGCAACCCAGGGATGGTATAAGAAGGCAGGGCAGACAGAGACCTGGTGGAGAGATGAGATAAAAAGTTTATCTAGATTAACCTGGAACAGACAGTCATCTGATAGAGATGATTGGAGAAGGTTGGGGAGGCCTTTATCCTGTAGTGGACTCATTGCTGCTGCTGATGATGAGGAGGAGGAGGAGGAGGAGGAGGAGGAGGAGGAGGAGGAGGAGGAGGAATGACCAAGCATACTTCTACTTGTCTAACATAGCCTGTTAACTTATCCTTATATACTTAAATATCTTCATCTCATACCTCTCACCATAGTAGTTAGCATGAACTATTAGTTTTACAGATATGCATAACACATTTTTAGCTTCAAGGGAAATAAGAGGTAATTGCATTAATTAATTATTCATGAAATAAAGAAAAACTAGTAAAAATAATTACCTATATCAATACCTATATGGTATTATATAGATGTAGAGGTGAAGTCTATACTGAATAAAGTATGAAAGATATAGGGAGGAATGAGTAAATTGTTTTAGAGTAGATCGCTTGGAATTAATGCGAATATAAAGTTTTATGAAGTATGGAAGTAGCAGAAAGAAAGAAATTTAATGTAATGGAGATGAGGTATTTGAAGAGTATATGTGGGGTAACGTATATGGATTACGTGAGAAACAAGGAAATGCACAGAACTGGTGTTGTGAGAGACTTGTCGGGTCAAACAGAGTAGGGAGTGTTGCAATAGTTGGACCAGGTGGAAAGAATCAATAAGGAAGGATTGATGAAGATAATTCAGTCTGATGTGAGAGTTGCGAAGTTGAGAGACCACGAATGGGATGGATGGACAGTGTGAAAAGAGCATTAAATGCAAAAGGGATGTCTGAAAAAATGGTTGTGTGTAATAACAAGTTGTAGGAAAGCAGTTATAGCACAGCCTTGACAGCATTAATTAAAAGTTCTACTTCATTTGGTCTAATCGACTGACCAGGTCAGGTGCAGGGAAGGGGATAGATCTAAATTTATGTGGCAGGGGAAAAACATTTCTGCTGTCATATGTTGACGCCATTAACTATGGTGTGAGACAGCTATTTTTGTTTATTTTTTAAGAAATAAACAAATTACATACTAGGGATGATAAGCATCCTGGCCTAAGGTTCCTATGTGTATTTCAGCCCTAGCAAGGAAGTGTTGTGTGCTGCACTGGCTGGGCTGTGTGGCATGCCTGGAGGAGTGCTGCAGTTCCTCTTCCTCTACCATCCTCTCCACGACACTCTCGGTATCCACACTGAGAACTGTGTCATCACCATTTTGGTGGTCTATTTCCTTATTGTGTGGACAGCTGACCGCTCTCCTAGGTTGACAGCACGCAGACACAAAGGTTTCCCTTCTGTGTTTCTTCTATGTTTTGTTTCTTATACATGATCTACATAGTTTGCTTGTGTCATCCTTTGTTTATCTGGTATATATATATATATATATATATATATATATATATATATATATATATATATATATATATATATATATATATATATATATATATATATATATATATATATGTATCATGTATTTAATTTCTTGATGGCACTCAATTTTGATATAACTTAAATTTGTTTTCTGATTTGCTATCTATCTATATACCTAGCTTTCCTTTTGATAGAGTTCATATTTAACTATACTGCTTCTATGATGTGTTTTCTGTATGTTATTACTTCTTACCTTCTTAATCAGTGGTTGTGTAATCAACTATTTGGATAAGTAAAGATGGCACAAAGAGGCAGGAATTCAGATCAATGGAGAATATCTAAATAATTTTAGATTTGCTGATGATGATGTTCCAATGAGCGAATCAACAGATGAACTACAGCAGATGATTTTAAAGATGTAAGGTGAAAGCTAGAATGTGGGTTTAAAGATATAAAGAAAATTAAGGTGGTGATCAACAATTACATATTAGATCATGAAATCAAAATAGAAAATAAAATAATAGAATGTGTCCAGGAATACAATTACTTAGGTCAGAAAAATGGTGCATATCCAGATCACGAAAAATAAATCAAAAGAAGAATAGGATGGGATGGAGTGCTTTTGGTAAACAACATAATGTTATGAAAAGTAATCTCCCATCATCACTGAAGAGTAAGGTATATAATCAATGCATTCTACCAGTTCAAACATATGGATCAGAAACCTGGAGTCTTACAAAAGCCTTGGAACAAAAGCTACAGTGCCCAAAGGGGAATGGAGATACTAATGCTTCAGATAACATGGAGATAGGAAGAAAGCATCATGGATTAGGTAGCAGACCAAAGTTGAAGACATTCTGACTTCAATAAGAAAAAAACTGACACAGGCATGAAATTTCTTGCGCAGAAAAGATAATAGATGGACTGTTAGAGTGACAGAATGACAACCCAGGGATGGGAAAAGAAGGCAGGGCAGACAAAGAACTAGATGAAGAGATGAGATAGGTTTGATGGAGTAACCTTGAATAGACAGGCAGCTGATAAAGATGAGTGGAGAAGGTTGGGGGAGACCTATGTCTTGAAGTGGCTGTTGACGATGATAATGATGATACTTCTGGCTGATAACCATAGCAAGGTTTCCAAGGTGGAACCACATTTTCTTTTGTGGAGACATTTTCCTGCCTTCACACAAGAATGTGTGCCTTTTGCTTCTTATTAAGATCAGTAGCACCCAAAAGAACTATAAATAGGTATAACACTTTCACATATGACAGCCAAATCATTATAATGAGGTATAATATTTCACCTATGACAATCCACAAGTAATTGAAGCTGCTTGCCCAATGAGATTAAAGGATTAAATAATTCCCCGATCTAGGCATCTATAGACCATATAGTAGTTCTGCTAGGGTTAACGTGAGAGCGTTACCCCTCTCACCAAGAAGCTGCCGTGAGCCAGGATCGAACTCGCAACCTTTAGGTCACGAGCCAAGCACTGAACCACTGAGCCACCCGGTGTAGCAGGATGAAGTGTCCACCCAGGATAGAATGGCCCTGGCGGAGGTGCGCATGCACGAGATCACTAGCTCACAGCAGCAGGCTGAGACAACACACTCCCCGCCACTCATCACAATTTGATGATATATAAGATAACCCCGGATAATCCCCTTAAGGCATACTGCAAACTTTATAATAAATTATGCAGTTACTGGATGTTGGCTTCCATGCCCACACAGGGGTTATGATCCTCATTACTATTATATAAACAAAGAACTTCATCAATACTTTCAACGAGTCTCTGCCTTCCGGTATTGCTCACTAGAAACTGTAATTCACATAGTTTATAATATATAATTTGAAGGAAGTGGATACAGGCCAAAACATATGATTGACTCTAATTTTATATATCATTTCTAGTTAATCTCATTCTTCCTTCTGTAATGCCTTTGTTACTTACATTCGTTCTACATTACTTGAGTACTAATCCCTCACATAGGTGTTGGCACATA
The DNA here is from genome assembly GCA_029783475.1 of Metacarcinus magister. NCBI lineage: Eukaryota > Metazoa > Arthropoda > Malacostraca > Decapoda > Cancridae > Metacarcinus > Metacarcinus magister. The sequence continues at coordinate 1,387,328 of JAPQNM010000006.1, read as the reverse complement.
TTATGGCTCAGTACTTCCCCATGTACCCACAGGCGAGGGCTTGCACTGGTCTGTGGTCCTGGTAGTGTTCAACATGGTGCTCCATTATGGGCTCTACCTTGGTATGGCAATCTTTGGCTCCCCAGAGAATGAGGTCTCCATTGGCCTACATGAGCGCACAGGCCCTTGTGATGAGAAGACTAAAGTATACACTGCCATTGGAGGGGTGAGTCTGTCTTGCTATGACATAGCTTATTTTGCAGCAATTATTGATATTTCCTTGCCTCGGTCCATCACTCATTCTTTCATAACCTTAAACTAGTTAGCTGCAATTATTTGATAGTATCATGATTAACTTGACAATCTTAAAAATACTGCACACAACACGAACTTAAATTTTCTGTTTTTATGTATCATAGGGACACCGTATCATAGTGATTTGCTTCTTGCCAAAATCTTCATCAAATAGCAAGCATTATAGGTTATAATTAAAAAGATTAGGGATAGGCACAGACAGTCTGTGGATTGATCCCTAGGTATGATGTTGATTCTTTCATTCTCAGTAGAATGCTGGGAATCAACACTCATGGGGAGGACTTATGTAGAAGAGAGGGCATGGTGATTGTTGATGTGTGGGATCACCTTAACAAGGATAGAAGACCTTCACCTGAATAGAGCAGGAAAAGCAAGGTTGGGTACAGTATTAGATGAAGGTATGAGAAAAGAGTTACAAGAAAACACGTTCACCGATAACAGGCAGATAATGACCTCTCATACTGTTAACTATTTTTAAGTTATGTATTTTTATAATATGGCTGCATGGTTTTATGAATGGCTTGCGATTTGAAGGTAAAACAACTACTCTATATACCTTCCATTACACTTGGCAACGTAGCTCATACGACGGGACACCCCAGTGTCCTTGACACGGGGCACGCCCACTGGCTCCAACCTTTCATTTCAGATCACACGCCAGCTATGGAAGGTTCCAATGCATTGTACTCGTGTTCTGCACAACCAAGCAAAAGAAGTTATTTACAATGTAAATAAGTAATTTTTGGAGAGAGCTCAAGATAGGCTGGCTTAACTATAGCGGAGCGTTAACTGCAGTCAGGTGAACACGACGCTGTGAGGTCTACTTTGAGGTGGTTTGGTCATATTACGAGGAAGAATAGTGAAGAGTTTGTGAAGAATGTGTATGTGAGTGAAATTGAGTGTCCTAGGAGAAGAGGAAGGCCAGTTGTAAGATGGAAGAATAGGGTGGAGTACATGAATGAAAGAGTTGCTGATACAAGTGGAGGGATTAAAGGGTTTTCTGCAGTGGCCATCTCTTTGGGGACGTTTCTAGAGGTAAAGAGGCGACAGAAACTATAGACAGATAGATATAACTGAATCTTGAATTAATACAGACAACTAACATCATATTTCAGAAGTGTCATTAAAAGGCTTTATAGTGGAGGAGTTGTCTTATTTCATGCAAAAAATTGTATGGTCATTAAGCAGACATTATAGGATATCCAGGGGCGGGAGTAATGATACTCTGCGGCGTAACTCTGTCCTTTATTGAGGTGGTACAGCAACTGCCTGGTAATGTCCGCGCGCCTCAGGGTATACGTGGCGCCGGGAAAACATATCGTACGTTCCTATCCAATATCCCCCCTCTAAGATAAATGTATGCCTACCAACAAACACATTGATCTGACAAGTGTCATGCATAACAGGTCACAAAAGCACAGGGGCAAGAAAACAAAAGTAACCAAAAGTAAACAGAAAACAAAATAAACTGTAGTTGCTGTCACAAGATATGTATGTGTATTCACTGTACAGTCTGCTGCTAGTCTCTCTCGAGACAGCCGGCCGTCCCCCTATGGAAAGAGCTCAGAGCTCATACTGACCAATCTTCGGGTTGGACCGAGACCACTCACACACAACACACCGGGACAATGAGGTCACAACTCCTCGACTTACATCCCGTACCTACTCACTGCTAGGTGAACAGGGGCTACATGTGAAAGGAGACACACCCAAATAATCTCCGTATGTGTGTGTGTGTGTGTGTGTGTGTGTGTGTGTGTGTGTGTGTATTTACCTAGTTGTATTTATCTAGTTGTATTTTACAGGGTTCGAGCAGGGCTCATTATGTCCTGTCTCCATATCTATATTTATCCAACTTCTTAAAATCATGTATGCTGCCTGCCTCAACAATCTCCTCTCTCAGTCCATTCCATACATCCACAGTTCTATGTGGAAAACTATACTTCTTCACATCTCTTGAACATGGACTCTTTCCAACCTTCTTTGAATGCCCTCTCGTATGTCTGGATGCATCTTCCGTCAGTATCACCAGGTCTTGTCTGTCTATCTTTTCTTTCCCACTAACGATTTTGTACATAGTTATTAAATCTCCTCTCTCTCTTCTATCTTGCAGCGTTAGCATTCCCATTTCCTTCAATCTATCCTCATATTCTAGATTTTTCAGTTCCGGTACCATTCTTGTGGCTGTCCTCTGGATCCTTTCCAACTTCTTGACATCCTTCTTCTTATGTGTGTGTGTGTGTGTGCAGTGCACGTAACATATTACACATAGTCATTTAGCCACCCTGGACGCTTTGTCTGTCTCCTGGGGTGCAGCTGGAGCAGGGGTGGAGTTGCTGGGGACCTGGCTGTCGAGGGCATCCCGCTCTGCGCCTCCGGTGGGGCCTGCGTGAGGGTGAGCCTCAGGTGTTTTCTGTTCCTGAGGCTAATGCAGCCACTACCGTCGAGCTTGATGGTATATTGCCTGTGAAGGAGTGCCTCCACTACCAAGCCCGTGCGATCCCACACGTTGGAGGCCTGGTTCTGAACCCTCACGCGGGTGCCGGGGGCCAGGGATGGAAGTTGTCTGGGGGTGCTGTTGGCCATCAAGGTGTCGCCAGCCTCCCCCATCTGCACCTCTCTCCTGCGAAGCGTTCCGCCCCAGTGCCTGTCCACTTTAAGGTGCCAACGGGCCATGGGCACCCCGTCACGCAGCTGTCTGCCTGCAGCAAGTTGGGCGGGAGACTTGTTTATTGCTCACAGCGGAGTGTTGAGGTACTGGAGCAAGGCGAGGGAGGCTTTGTTGGTGTCCAGCGTCCCTCCGCCGCCCATGTTGGCTTTGATGATTCTCTTGGCCGTTTTGACTGCTGCCTCGGCTCGCCCGTTTGACTGGGGGTACTGCGCTGATGATAGGCGTGCTGTGACACCCGAGTCCTTGAGGAATTCAGCCATTTCCTCGCTTGCCAAGTTCGTGCCCCCGTCGGTGGACAGTTGCTCTGGGGCACCCCATCGCGTGAAGTAACACCTCAATTGAGTCTTGATTCTTTGTGACGTGGCACCAGATGGGAAGTGGGCAAGCTCCAGCCACCCGGTGAGCCTGTCAGCGTAAGCCCTGTAGGTGTACCTCTCATGCTGGAACATGTCTGCCACTGTAGACTGGAAGGGGTACTCCGGGGCCAGTGTGATGATGAGTGTCTCCACGGGCTGCAAGGGGGCGTGCGTTTCGCAAGACGTGCATGATGCCCTGTAGTGCTGCAGATCTTCTTCCAATCTGGGCCAGTATACACACTGCCTTGCCCTCCGCAGCATGGAGTCGAGCCCCTGGTGACCAGCGTGTAGGTTCGCTGCTACCTGTGGGCAGAGGGGCTCTGGGATCACAAGGCGCACACACCCCTGATCAAATGTGTACGTCACCAGGTCCTGGTTGACTGCCAGCCTGTCTCTTAAGCCATAGAATGGGCGCAGGCATGCCACCTCTTGCGATTTATGTTGATGCCAGTCCGCGGCTAACATTTTGGCCAGCAGCAGTTGGTACACAGGGTCGTCAGCTGCGAACTTCCTCACCACTGACTCGTCCAGGACATGACCCTCGTGTCCAGCTGTGGCGATCACGGCGGCTGCGACTGCTTCGGTGAGGTCCTCGTCCAGGTCTGCGTCGGCGTCCGTTGAGAGGCTCCTGAGCACCGGGTACCTGGACAGAAAGTCCGCTGCAGCGTTCCTTTTTCCGGGCAGATATTTTACCTGGAAGCGGTACTGCAACGTCTGCTCCTTTAGCCGAAAGAGCCGCGAGTTGACCACTTCTGACAGAGCTCTGTCCCCCAGGAGCTTGGTGAGGGGGCGGTGGTCAGTGACAATGGTGAGGTTTGGGCATCCCAGCAAGAACAGCCTGGCTTTTTGGAGGCACCACACCACGGCTAAAGCTTCTCCCTCTACTGCGGCGTAGCCGGCCTCAGCGGCAGTGAGGTGGCGACTACTGCACAGGGCCAAGCGCCAGCCAGCCTTGCAGCAGAAGGGGGCGTCAGCAGATGAGCAGTGGCAGTAATGCTGCAGGATGACAAACCCGATGCCTTCCCTGCTCCAGTCCGTGATGGCTATCATTGGGCGTGTCTTGTCATAGTATGCCAGGCCGTCCCTGGCAAGCTGACATATGGTGTCCTGGGTTCGGTGAAACTTCTCTTGCAGTTGTTCGTCCCAGTACACTGACCTACCGGCGAGCTGATTCACGAACCCGTACCACAACCTGATGTCTGAGATGGAGGGCTTTTCTGGCATGCTGAAGTTCCACAAGGCGCTCGTCCGTGGGCTTGTACCCGTCCCAGCCGAGACGGGAGCCCATGAAATCAGCTTCCCTCTGAGCAAACTGAAATTTCTCCAGCTTCAGCGTAATCCCCTTGGCCTCGTAGGTACTGCTCGTAGGTATGCCAGAAGGCCTCCTCGATGCTGCTGTCGTACAGGAGGGTGTCATCAACACACTTGTACTTCCTCACAATGCCCTGAATGGCGTCATCAAAAGACTTGGTGTATGCGTCGCTGGCAGAGCAGTGGCCCATGGGGGTCCGGCGGTACCTGAACCGTCCCCACGGGGTGATGAAGGTGGTGAGCCTGCGACTTTCCTCATCCAGTTCCACTTGGTGGTACCCCAAGTAGGCGTCCGCTACTGTCTTGAAGGAGTGCTTGGGGACTCCAGAAACCATGTCAAAGGGGGCGGGGGTGTGGTACGTCTCCCTCCGGCACGCAGCGTTGAGGCGCTGGTAGTCCATGGTGCGCCGCGGCTGGCCAGACTTCTTGGACACCACCACCATGCGGGCGCACAACTCCGTGGGTTCCCTTGCCAGAACCACTGCGAGGAACCACTGGACCGGCGAGGTAGAGGCATCTTGGGTCACTGTAGGTACTGGAGAATCACTGCGCCATATAGGATATCCAGGGGCGGGAGTAATGATACTCTGCGGCGTAACTCTGTCCTTTATCGAGGTGGTACAGCAACTGCCTGGTAATGTCCGCGCGCCGGGAAAACATATCGTACATTCCTATCCAATAGACATGGATGCATATGATTCACTTTACGTTGATGTTACAGAAAAGAATAAGAAATATATACTCGGCGTAGTATACAGACCTCCAAAACAAAATGAAAAAAATATATAATGCCTTATGATGAAATTAAATCCATTATCAAAAATAGAATGCAGTAATTTACAGAGGCTTTAATAACCCTCTGTAAACTGGTCAACCTTAACTAGTGATCAGGAAGGAACAAGATTAATAGAATTAACAGAGGAGATCTAAATTTAGTATTCACAAACGACAGTTACCTCTGAGAAGCTCTAGCAAACAGTGACCATAATATTGTTAGAATCAAGCTAAGGCTTCAAATTAAGACAGAAGAAAATGTGCTACTGATACAGTGCTCCCTCCAATTTTGCTGGTTCCAATTTTGCGATATTCCAATTTTGCGACCAAGACCAATTTTCATCTCTGCAAGCCCAGGTACAGTAAAATGGTAATTTAAATAAATTTTCTTATGGATAATGATAACGTTTATGTTTTTCTGTATTTTTCTTTATGGTAGTATGTATAATTACATGTATGTGTACAAACAAGGGCAAAAATATGAAATCACCATAAGGTTAATGATTCCAATTTTGTTAATTCAAATTTTGCGGCCTGCAATGTTGACCAATTGCACGCAAAATTGGAGGGATCACTGTACCCAAGTTTAAAAAAGAGAATTTTGTAAAAATTTAAAAAGTTGGATTTGGTCAACTGGAATCAGTACTTTGATAATAATTGCATAGATGTTCTCTGGTAATATCAAATCATATTGTATATGGAAATATTTCGCACAAACCTCAAAGAATCAATAAATGTAAACCATTGTGGATGACTGAGTGTTTATAAAAACTTGATTGCTGATAAGAGAAAGGCATACAAACTGATCACAGTCAACCTGGGATTTTAATAAAATGCGAGTATGAAGTAATAATCTCCCACGAAGCCAAGAAAAATATAAAAATGTTCCTCAGCTACATACAAAGGAAAAAAAATGTAAGAAATAATGTTGACTCACTATAAGATAATGATTAACTAATCAGTGATCATAAAAGTATGACCTCCATTCTGAGTTTACGTTCAGTAACATCTTTACTGAGGAAAATATCGCTCTTATCCCTACCACGTTAAACATATTTCATGGGCCTGACATAGAAAAGCTGCATAAAACAGAAATTCATGTACTAGAGGAGCAGAAATATCTACAAAAAATCAACACAATGATGAAACACATACACCCTTCTACAATTTGACTAATTGAATTATTGATATAAATTTTGATAAGACAATTAAAATTTCACAAAACTAATAGACCACAAAAAAAACTTAAGTTGCAATGCAATTGTGGTGCATGTGTAACATATGATGGCGCTATACTCTATACCAAGAACTTTGGCGGCACATGCTCCTCCTATTGGGGGTAAGGGTAGAACATCACCACACCGTGGCTGATGGTTGGTTGACAGTATCTAGGAGAGGAAGGCTGAGTGTTATGAAAAATGAGACACTTGATATAAATTCATTGTTTCTTTAATATTTCCTTGTATGAAATATTATACTTTAGAGAGAAGATTAAAATGTCATCGTGAATAAATTTGCTAATAAAAACCCAGCAGGTAAAGGATAGTCAAGAGGAGATTTTCTAGTAGATGTAGCTTTGAGGATGCGAGGTGAAGAGTAGGACACGGGTGATGGGGAAAGAGGAGGGGAAGATGGGAGAGGAGGAGGAGGTGGAGAAGGAGTAAAGGGAGGGGTTATTTATAGGAGTGGAAGGAAGGTCATTGGGTGGTTGATGAACTTCAGCTGAAACACAGAAGATGTTCTAGGAGGTGGTATGTGGTGGGGTAGAGGATGGGTAAAGGAATGAGATATCAGTGAAAGGTTTCACTGCACATATAAAGGCTTCAATGTCAGAGATGGTATCACTAAGGGAAGGAGGGGTTGAGAGAGGGAGTAAAAGTTTTCTTGGCTGGAGGCTGTAGGGAAAAAGTTTTAGTGATTAAAGAGGAAGTACGATCATTAGAAGGTTTTAAAGGGGAAGCACTGGAGCAACGCTTGGTGTTTGGGTACACGAATACAATGTGGAAAGGGACCAAGGTTTGAAGTTGAAGGAGTAGAGGCTGGGGTATCTGAGTTTAATAGAGAAAAATCGCACTGAGAGAGAGGAACCTGTTGGAAGCCACTGGGACAGGCTTCTTGTCTAGCTTCTTTGAATGTTAGGCCATTTTTTAAATGAAGGGCAGCAAACAGGGCACCCTCAGAAGAAGACTTTATGTTCTTGGTTGCAGTTTGCACAGATGCATATTGTTGAAAGGCAGTTTATACAGGTGCAGAGGGGGCAAGGTGCAGTGAATCTACAGTATTTTGCTGGATGTCCGAATCTTCAGCAGTTTTGGCACTGACAAAGTGGAGGAATGTAAGGTTTAACCTTACAAGAAGGCCCCACCTATGTATACCCTGTCTGGAAGATCTTGTCCTTTGAATGCAATTTTTGCAATACTTACTGGGTATTTGCGATGGCCACGAGGATTAATGGTAAAGCAGGACATATGAGCAATACTATGATCGTCTGCAATCAGTTAAAAATTATCAGAACAGTGAGACCAACTGACGCCGTCTGGGCAGATTTCATTGGGAATGAAAATGGTACCAGTAAGAGTGTTGAGTTGAATATCAGGGGACACTGGGAATGGTTTCCCATCAAGGTCTTTTAGAGCAAGCATTGCTTCAGCTTGGGATTCTGAGTCAATAATGACTAGGCAAGATTTGTCAGGCCGTGTGTGGAAGGTTACCTTTCCCACCTGTCTTTGGATGCATTTCTGGAATTGGAAAGTGTTTTTTGAGTATGGAGTATAAGCAGGGATATGGAAGTATTTGTTCCATCGGCGAAGACCAAAGTGGATGGATAAAGGAAGGTGATTAGTGGTAATGGATGGTCGCTGGCAAAGGTGAGAGGAGGAGGGAAGTCTTTTTTTTTTTTTTTACATTAAAAGGGATACTGGGGAAAACAAAAATAAGTAAAAAAAAAAAAACCCGCTTGTCGCCATACCCTGTAAAGAGGACAGTAGGAGAAATATAGACATGGGGGGGAAGTCCAATTTAGTGTGAGCGGTGTCTTGACACTCCTCTTTTGAAAGAGTTTAAGTCATAGGCAGGTGGAAAAACAGACAAAGGAAGAGAGTTAGTTCCAGAGTTTACCAGTGTAAGGGATGAAAGAGTGAAGATACTGGTTAACTCTTGCATTAGGAAGATGGACAGAATAAGGATGAGAAGAAGTAAAAAGTCTTGTGCAGCGAGGCCGCGGGAGGGGGGAAGGCATGCAGTCAGCATGAAAATAGCGGTAGAAGATAGATAAAGATGCAACATTGCGACGGTGACTTAAAGAATCAAGGAAGTCTGAGTTGTAGAAGAGAAAGAGGACAGGGTAGACAGGTTGGTGAGTGGTTTTACTTTTTGGAGGTATATATGGTTCTAAGGTGGTTATACTGGAGGAAAACACAGCTGTAGAAATAGGGGTTGGTGTTGGTGTTTGAAAAATAAGTAAAAGAGGGGTTGAAAAAGATGAGGGAGTTGACAGGTGGGTGGTTAGAGCAGCGGTCAAAGGCGTGTCCTTGTCAAAGCCAGGGAAGTTGGGGGGATGAATTTGTTGAGGTGCATTCCCTAGTGCACGTTAGTTTTAGATTTTCATAATTTTCCATGGTGAGACGAGTGTAAGTGGGGGATGTAACTGGTCTGCTCCCCATAACCCCCATGGAGAGTAAGGGTATACCGTGCCCATGGCACCCTCAGGCCGTTCACGACTAAACTTGTTGTTAGCCTTTCATCCTCTCAGCACGGCTCTTACACTTTAGGAAAAAAGGGGATAGTGAGAGCTTGAGAAGAAAAGATAGATGAAACAAGGGGAAATAAAGCTAGAAAAAGAAAAAGGCCAAGCGAAAATTGGTTGGACCAGAGACGGAAGTCTGATGCTTTGCAGCATCAGACCTCAATCTCTGGTTCCTAAGCCCCTCCACAACAACAATGGGCTTGGAAACGGAGGGGTTTCTTTTCTATTGCTCAACCATTTTTCTATCTAATTGTGCATATTACCTGCAACCCCAAGTTCCTTGATTTTTAACATTAACGTATTATGAGGAACTTTATCAAAGGCCTTTTGGAAATCAAGATACACAATGTCTTACAATCTGGTAATATCGTGGACAGAAAAGAGGTGATTATATAATGTTCACATATGTTCACATGATCTTTTATACCTAAAGCCATGCTGTGAGTCCCTGATCAGAGAATATGCTAAGGTAACTAACAATTTTTTCTATAATTATTCTGTATCTATCCTTATTCTTTTAAGTTACCTTTTACAACACACAAGAAATGTAGGAATGCATTCTCGATTTTAAGAATAAACATTTACCTGTACAAAAGCCCAACTTCTATATTCAAAACTAAATCTTTCATAGTAATAGAGTATAGCAATTTACTTGAGCTCATTCATTCAAGCACAATCTTCCAATATCCCAGTTTTGTCATTCCAACCCTTCCTCTTACAGGTGCTGGAGCGCAGGACATATCTCTGTGCTAATGACTATGACGAGGGCTACTTTGACTTTCACTGCTTGCCAGGAGGCCAGCCAGTGAGTGATGACAAGGAATGGTATACAATCTGTGGCACACCTTTCCCCAATCAGGCAGAATATATATCAATAATCATTCTGGTGTGCACATTGGCAGGAGTTGTGTTCTATAACCTGCTGGCTCGCAGCTCTCGCACTCTATACCACCATAAGATAACCACTATAAGGAAAAAAATCAACTGAGGCCTTATAGAGATAATGTGTGTTTCTTATTATAACACAAACATGCCTATATTTTGCATTACACAAAAACTCAGGGAAATTCTTTACATGTAGGTACATGAAATGATTCTTTGATATACTGTATAGCATCCTTCATGACAAAAGAAAGGTATTTTTCAGGGCTTGCTCTGGACATTTAAAACTTGTAGCCAACTTTGTAGCCAAATAAAAAAAACTGTAGCAAAATAAAAAAAAATAGCTGGTGCAGAGCCAAGAACATTCGCCAATGTGATATAATTATCACCATTGTTTTTATTTTATCGCATATGGCGAAAATGGCGAGCGCCAGCGTGACCCCTGTTTTTTGTTGCACCTTTTTAAAACCAACAATTTATAAAATTTCAGGCATTGAAACCTGCCGTTTTCTTGACTTGACTCCTTTACTTTGCTCTGAACAGTTTTCATCAGGTTTCACATGAATCAGTCCAGTTCATCAGGTTGTATCTGTGAGACAACACTAGGTAAAGCTGGTCAGGAGGATGCCCACAAAGTTTTTGGCTGGAGTAAGATGACTGATCAAGTTGTTTTGATAGTTGTCTTTAAGGAAATGTGTTTGGAGGAACTCCAAGGAGTGAAGTCAGCAGCAGAGTGAAACCTATTATACGAGGCTGTTATTCTCCTAAAGGTGGGTAGCCAAGACAAGGCAGGCATACACGCATCCATGCACACATACATATACATTCCTCTCACTTAGCCCCTAGGCCCCCATAGGAGAAGAGAAGTACACCCCACTCAAACACTGTGCGTCAGGTCAGTCACGCAAATGGTGACGAGAGCGGGAATCATAGCCACAACAGAGTCCTGAGGTTTACCCCTGTTGTTTTATATTTAACTCATGCCCTCTCCCTTCCAGTACCTGGTATGCTCCAAGAGTTACACCAGATGTGCGAGAATCTCCTCCAAGGGTTGTCAAGCCTGCATCATTAATAATGCATTCACCAGTTTTCCATTTACTTCTATCACACACAATCATCCTCCCTTGCTCCACAGACATTCCTCTTGCATTCAACGCTCTTTTCGTACTATCTATCCATCCCATTCGTGGCCTTCCTCTCAACTTCACACCTGTCAGATTGGATCTTCTTATTCTCGTCACCTACCAGTCCTCCTCCATTCTCTCTATGTGTTCCAACCACCTCAACACATTCTGCTCTGCTCGATCAACTATCTCTCTCATAGCACCACTTCTCTTTCGCACCCATTTCTCAATCAGTCCATACGCATTACTCCACATATACACCTCAAACACCTCATCTCCATTAAATTTAATCTCTTCTTCTCTGTTACTGCCGTACACCATGTTTCATCCCCATATAGCACAGCAACTCCTTATGCCCTGTGGTAGAGGCTGCAAGAATTCTATCATTGTAATCCCTGCAGTTAGAAAATGGTGACTAAAGGGACGAAGCGAAGGGTCTGGGAAGCCCTTCTTCTATATACTCTCCTACGAAAAGACAAGGAGCTGAGGGGGAAGGGAGAGTAACATCACAAACCCTCAAGATTGGGTCTTTGAATGTGCGTAGATGTAGTACACTTGAGGGTAAAAGCGAGGTGATTGGAAGATTGTTTGTGGAGCAAAAGTTTGATGTGAAACTAAACTGATGAGGAAGGGTGAATGTGAGTTTGGGTGTGTGAGTGGAAGGATGTTAGGTGTGACCAGAGCAAGGGAAGGAGTGCCTTAATGGTGAGTCTGGCAGTGAGACAGTGTGTGGTGGAAGGAAGAAAAAGTCATTAAGGCTGATGTGTGTGTAAGTAAAGTTTGGTAGAGTGTCGTGGGTGTTTGTGTCTGCATATGGTCTTGGTAGTGAGAGGAATGGAACAGAAACGGAGGTCTTTTGGAACTATTTGGATGACTGTTTGCAGAGTTTTTGAAGGAATGTTAGTATTGTGTTATTAGATCTAAATTCCCCGTTAGTTATGAGGTAGTTGAAAATGTGGTTGATAGTAATGGGGTGCCCGGGAGAAATGAAAATGTGGAAAGAATGATAGAACTATGTGTAAAGAGTTAGTGGTTGGAAACGCCTTGTTCAAAACAAGGATATTTACCCAGTTGTGGTATACAAGGCCTGAGCTACACTTATGTGGTCCTGTCTCCGTATCTATAGTTGTCCAGTTTTTCCTTCAGTTGATGTACATTTTTTGTCATTATCACCTCTTCTTTCAGTCCATTCCAAGTATCTATGCTTCTTTGGAGAAAATTTTACTTTTTTGTATCATTCAAGTAAATTCCTTTTTGCAATTTTTTCTCGTGTCCACTCAAATTTCTAGTCTCTCCTTTTCTTTTCAATATTAGGTCTTTTCTATCTGTTTTCTCCAGGTTGTTCATCAATTTATATATTGTGGTTCAGTCACCTCTCTCTCTTCTTTCTTTTAATGTTGTTAAATGCATTTCTTTTAATCTTTCCTCATACGTTAGGTCTTCCAATTCTGGCACCATATTAGTTACAATTCTCTGTATTCTTTCTAATTTCAACACATGGTTTTTCTTGTCAGGGGACCACATTACTTCTGCATATTCCAGTTTTGGTCTGATCATTGTAGTTATAATTTTTTTTATCATATCTTTAACTAGGAAATGAAAAGCCATCCGTATATTCCTTAGCATCCTGAAAGTGTCACCAAATATTATATTATATTATATTTCTCTGTTGATAAGTTGTCCTGTATTGCCACTCCAAAATCTTTCACTTCTTTCGCTATTGATATAATATTTTCCCCTAATTTATACGTCCATGTGGATCTCATTGCACTGTTTCCTATTTTCAATACATGGAATTTTTTGACATTTTCCATTTTTGCATTTTGCTTTTTACATATATACACAAGTATACATGAATGAGACAAGATTATAAAAGGGTAGTAGATATAATAATGATGGATGCAGTTGTGTTGAGAAATGTAATAGAACTTTTGTTAGATGTGAGAGTTTTGAGAGGGGAAGTAGGAGGTATGTCCAACTACTTCCTTGTTGAGGGAAAGCTGAGGGTAGGTATGAAGTGGGTGAAAACTAAATTAGTGGGGGAGGCATAGACAATTCTGAAAGAGTGACTTAAACAAAAAGGAAAAAATGGAGAAATACCAGGAGAGGATTATGGAAGAGTGGAATGTGGTTAAAGAGTGAGAAAGGTGATGTGGAAGAAGAATGGCAGCTGTTAAGAGTGCCGTGGTGGGATGTACAGAGAAGGTGTGTGGTATGAGAAGAGTAGGAGGTGGGGCGAGAAAGGGGAATAAATGGTGGTGATAAGCTGTAAGGTTGGCTGTAGCAGAAAAAGAGGTATGCCCATGGAGTGTGGCTGCAGAGGAAGGATGATATGTCATATGAGAGATACAAGGAAAAGAGAAATCAAACAAAAAAGGCTGTCCATGTTGCAAAAGTGAGTGCAAATGAAAGGTGGGGTAGGAAGATTACTGAAAAATTCCATGAGAATAAGATGTTCTGGAAGGATGTACATAGGATAAGGAAGGGAACGTCTGGAAATAAAGAAAGGGTAAAGACAGACGATGGTAAAATGTTGGTTGAAAAGGAAGCAGTTAAGGAGAGATAGACTAAGTATTTTGAGGGACTGTTAAATATAGAGGAAAATAGAGGCTGAGATTGTTACAGTGCGAAGGTAAAATGGAGTGAAGGTGTTGGAAGGGTTGAATAAGGCAAAGATCACGAAAGAGGAAGTAAAAGGGGCAGTAAAGAAGATGAAAGCAGGGAAAACTGCAGGGTTAGATGGGTGTGCTGAAGATTGTTTGAAACTCGGTAGTACAAGTGTGATTGAATAGTTAGTAAGATTGTTAAATATGTGTTTTGTGACCAGTATGGTTCCAGTTAATGGGATGAGTGTATAAAGGTAAAAGCGATAAATATGAATGTGCTAGTTTTGGGGATATAAGCCTGTTGAGTGCAGTAGGGAAGGTGTATGATAGGGTACTGATCAGAGATTGTACATAAGGTGTTATGATAAAAATTATATGAGAAGCAGTGTGGCTTTAGAAGAGGGCGAAGCTGTGTGGATCAGGTGTTTGCTATGAGACAGATGTGTAAAAGGTTTTCAGCAAAAGAAAAATAGTATTTTGAGTTTTTATGGACTTAGAAAAACCATAGGACAGGATTGATAGGGATGGTTTGTAGAATGCCAAATGATTGTATGGGCTTGGTAACAGAATGCAAAAACGAATGAAAAGTTTCTATGCAAATTGTAGTAAGAAAATTAATTGTGCTTCTCCCGTATCTTTTTTATTGAGTTCAGTATCAGTGGATAGCGTAGCAGGAGATGGAGCCAAGGCATCAGCCGCTGCCTAAAGCACACTGCTCGCCATCATTCCCTGCTCCTCCCACCTTAATCCTGGCCGCCAGTAGCACACCTGGCGGTCCTCAATACAACTGACTAACACAGTGCTTAGCTCGTTAATTACAAATACCATAAATGCATTCAGCCACACATCCCCCAGATATTATTATCTTGATGTATCTCAAATGTATAATAACATATATAATACTAATTTACAAGTCCAGTTTAACATTTATTCACAGCTAAAGTGTATAACTGGCCTCCTTTCCCATTCAGATCTTCTTGGTAGTTCCCTATCCTCTTGCGTTGGTGGAGCAGCGACATCCCCACCCGGGCTTGGTTCGGCGGGTTGGGACAGTCTGATGAAGAACTCATCCGTTTCTTCTTCTTGCTTACTTGTTTGTCGCTGCCTTACTGGGGCAAAGGTCCTGGACGTGCCTCGTAATTCCATCAACTGGAACGTTTTGCTCAGACACCATGCCAGTGACACTTGCAGTTTTATACCTGATGTCGCATCGTGCACATCGAGGCTCGACCCATACTGCGTCCCCGATATCATAACGCACATTTTCACAAAGCTGATCGATCCCTCTGAACACTTCATATCTTCACAATTGGTTGATCACTTCTGGGGAACTCTTGTCAGCACATCTGCCCTATTTGCCACTGAACTTATTTTGTGCACAGTCACGTTCAAATTATATTCATTGCAAATCTTTTTCATGGTGTTCAGTCGCCTGCAAATCAGCATTTCTCCAGCTGCTGTTGTTTTCACCTGGGATTTTCCAGTCAGTGTGTCCATAATTCAATGATGACAAGTGAAGGAGTCTGTCATGAGGCGTATACGTGTCATGACAACAGCCAAATTCAATCCCTTCAGGGTAGCATCCATCTCTGCCATGTTTATTTGACAACTCTTATCTGGTCGCAGGCAACACGCATCTTCTATAACTTCACCATCATGGCTTGCCGCCATGTGGGCGGCGGTACACAAACACTTAACACATAAAAGGTCAGTTTGGGGGGGTGTCTGTGAGGCTTGCCCTACCCCCCACAGTTTAAAGGATATTACGTGAGTTCTGTTTAGGTTAGGTTAAGTAAGTTTTGGGGGGATCTGGGAGCTTACCCCCCAAGCTAAGAGGTTATTACGCGTGTTCAGTTTAGGTTAGGTTAGGTTAGGTTTGGGGGGTCCAGGCCTCCGTAGTTATGCAGATTTACCTAGAAGATATCAAATGTTCGATATTAATTTACATCTTCACCACAATGCTCTAGAGTATTCAAGATTATATTTTTGCATTACCTGATGCATTTTGAGAAGGTTTTCTTCAATTACATTTCCGTCGCAAATTCTAAGTTTGTGAGATATTCAATGTTTTCTGTGAGACCTTATCTTCGAAAAATAAGTTTAGTTTTGTTTGAACGAGGTTCTGTTATTTGTCAATGTAGGTTAAGGTTTGGTTAATATAGGTTATGTTAGGTTAGGTTAATATAGAAGCTATCAAATGTTCTCTATGACCAAAAGTAGGGTGTTGGACCAGGTGCAGTCCGAAGATCTTCGGACTGCACCTGGTCCAACTCCCTACTTTTGGTCATAGAGAACATTTGATAGCTTCTATATTAACCTAACCTAACATAACCTATATTAACCAAACCTTAACCTACATTGACAAATAACAGAACCTCGTTCAAACAAAACTAAACTTATTTTTCGAAGATAAGGTCTCACAGAAAACATTGAATATCTCACAAACTTAGAATTTGCGACGGAAATGTAATTGAAGAAAACTTTCTTAAAATGCATCAGGTAATGCAAAAATATAACCCTGAATTATCTAGAGCATTGTGGTGAAGATGTAAAATAATACGGATTATGTTGTTACGTTATGTTTGGTTAGGTTTGGTTAGATTCGGTTATATAAGCTATATTACCTAAAAGGTAGGCGCGTCGGCTGCCGTACCTGTAAGCACTGCCTTCCTAGAAATTTTAATGTACTTACCTTTGATTGAGGCGGTCTGTGGGTGTTGACGGCTTGGGGGCTAGCGAATTGTTTTAGGAGTAGCCATTTTGAAGCTGGAGAACTTATGGACTGCTATTTTTACCTTAGCCAAAACTTAACATTGCTGCTATATACAATATCTACAAATAAATTTAAAGGTAAGAACCATTAGGGTTCTTAAAGGGAAGTCCGGGGACTGAAATTGATGGTTACCATGTAACAGAGTTGTTGTCCCGTCGGTATCGAGGTGGAACTTGCACTTGGAATGAGACTGAGGCGTGGTTCGCCTCAGTATCAGACAGCGAAGTAGCTGTCATGACGACTCAGTACTCACTCAAATTCGTCCGTGATACATGCCTAAATAAATTAAAGGAACCCTTCCTCCTTCTATATTTTACCATCATAGATAAGTTAATATATAACAAATTTATTTATTTCAATAACCCAAGTGCAATTTTCCAAATGAGCTTATAATCCCTAATTTCCCTGTTTGAATTTTTGTGCGGATGAATAATTCCGACACCCACTCACTCCACCTCTCTGAGCTCTCTCCTTCTTCATCGTGTCTCTTCCTCACTCCTTGCCCATTCATGCTGTTACATCAAATAAACCCACGACGCCTCCGAAGAGTCGTCATTACCCTCTCGACGCTACCTTTACACTTTGATGTCATGGGCGGCCGGCCATGACATCAAAATGTAAGGCCAGGTTCACACGAGACACTTTTCAGTGGGCAGTGGCCGTCATTATAAATGGCTGCCATTAAAAAATGGCAGTACAAGAAAATGTAGATGCCTACCAGGATAACATAAATAACAACGCCTATGTGGTTTTATTAAGAAAAGAGTCGCATTTACCTATAGTTGTGATTATTGACTAGGCTATGAAACGCAAGAACATCTAATATAGTTCTCTATAAAATCTCGCCACTACTCACCATTATTTATAGTGGTCACCACTAAAAAGTGCCCCGTGTGAATGCACCCATAGAGATGTGTGTGTTCTATTTTGACCATTTTTTAATGGCGGCCACTGACCACTGAAAAGTGTCTCGTGTGAACCCAGCTTAAAGGTAGCGTTAAGAGGGTAGTAATGATCGACTCTTCGGAGGCGTCGTAGATTTATTTGATGTAACAGCGTGAATGGAGCTCAGAGAGGTGGAGTAAGTGGAAGACAAGGAAACTTGTAAGAAAGAGGAGTGAAGGAGGACGTGATGAAGAGGAATGAGTTACAGCCAAGAGGAAAAGGAAGAGGAAAAGAAGAGTGGAGGTGGAGGAAAAGAAATAGGGAAGAAAATTACAAATGAGAGAGAGAGAGAGAGAGAGAGAGAGAGAGAGAGAGAGAGAGAGAGAGAGAGAGAGAGAGAGAGAGAGAGAGAGAGAGAGAGAGAGAGAAAGCGAGTTATGACGTGCTCTTAATGGTATTTTATCAATATCTATGCAATAACAGCTTCATTCCTATATCTGCAGTTTCAGGACGAATCATGGAAATATTCAAAGATCCATACAATCCCATTCCCATGTATTAGTGTTCCAGTGACTTGATCAACACCAATAGATTACACCTGCCTAGCTGTACCTGTACCTGTATGTAATAAGTCCCTGTTCTGTGTGTGTGTGTGTGTGTGTGATTAAGTGTACCTGGAATGCGTATGACAACGACTCTTTTTGATTTCAATAAAGTCAAAAGGAATGACATTACGTTAAGCGAGTAAGTGAAAGTGAGGGGAAAATTCTATTCAGGCTTTTTTTACTTACAGTAATTTATCATCTATGTTTTGCTTTGAATTATCTGTCGAGTCTTGTCTCTTCTTTTTCTCTTTTTTTTTATCTGTTTCTTTCCTCGCTAATAAAATCAACAATCTCTATAGAGGGTTTGCGTGACTACGTCATCGTACTTCCGATGTCGCGTGATCAGGGTTATGCCTATCCCCCTTCACACATTCACGATTTTCGTCACGACAGCGCCAAGAATGAGCAATCGTGACATTTGGTCAAGATTATTAGTCCTTCACGATAGCGACATGACATTGTCATGACATTATCACGACAATGTCACAACAGCGACGACATCACGACAGCGCTATGACATCACGATTTGCAAAATAACGGTAATTTTTGCCGTTACGAATAGTCACGATGGGCAAGAAAGAGTCATGAAAGAGTCAGGACGATGTCATGACGGTGTCACGATAGTCTTTTGTAAGGTTGGCAACGCTGATCCGCCACGTCTGCGTATCCGTGTTGCCATTTGGTCATGACGCTGTCGTAACGCATACGTAGGTCTGTCATGACGCATGCGTCGTCTATTCATCACTATCATGACGCATTCTTAGGTCCAGCGTGACAAATTATTCTGAACTGTCAAACAACTGTCAGAATTAGTAACTCTGTCGTGACGCACTATTAACTGTGTCGGGACAGGTGTCGTGACACTCATAGCTCTATCGTGACGGTGTCGTAACGTTTTTTTTCTTTTTTACCGTGACTGCGTCACGTCGGACCTACGACTGTCATGATTGTGTCACGACAGACCTACGACCTTTACGACAAAGTCACGACAGCGCTATGATGGGGTGAAAAATCGTCGAGCTCCACGAATTTAATTGGCCTGCACAAAAACTTCGTGGCTGCTCCCTAATGACCTACGACCGTCCCGACTCATCACAATTCTGACCACAAAACTGCATCACGACAGAGCTATAACAGCTATTCTTTGCGCTGTCGTGACGAAAATCGTGAATGTGTGAAGGGGGCTATGGTGAACCAAAGACTATTAAGGGTAGACAGGAAAAATTCTATCAAAAGCTAAAGAAAATCTGAGGTCGATCAACAGCGCCATCTGTTGAGCCGACGCCAAACTATACCACTTATACGTCGTCTGCAGGTGTACGGTCTCTTCTTCATCCCCTGAAGTTGCCAAGTAATACATCCTTAAGGAGTTTGCAGACGTGTTGGTGAAGGATGACCTACGGGATGCACCGTTGAAACCCATGGCAGGTCCGCCCATGCGCATCCACCTCAAGGAAGACGCACAGCCCTTCGCCATTTACACCCCACGCTTGATCCCCCTTGCTTACCAGGATAAGGTGAAGTCTCAGCTGGACTCTATTGTCACCCAAGGCGTTATCACACTTGCTGGCGACGACCCATCTCCTTGGTGTCATCCTATGGTCGTTGTGGCGAAGGCTAATGGCGGTGTACGAATCATCACGGACCTGTCCAGGCTCAACAGCCAGGTTTCACGTTCCACTCACCCTTCTCCCACGCCATTTGCAGCTACAAACAGTCTCCCCACAGGCCCAGTACTTCACCACCATAGACGCCTTGTGCGGCTATTGGCAGATTCCTTTTGTAATGCCCGAAATCTTTATGTCTTATACAGTACCCCCTACCATTCCTTAAATCAGTTTTCTATGAAAAGAAAATTATTTTCTTGTATTAGCTTAAGTAACATTCATTTCCAATTAAAATCAAACTATATATCTTAAAGTAATTAACTTAACTAGATTTCCTTTCACAATTTTCTATTAAGAAAGCTGGTGCAATATATTATCAAGTTTACCCAAACATAGAGTCTTCGTCCCAAATTCCAGCTGAGTTATCAAGTGATCAAAATTTCTCTCATGTAGTATTTGAAATCAAATTCATTAGCTTAAATAGTAACACTTTTTCTACACCAAAATTAATCCTGTATAAGTTAGTAATAATCTCATATCTCAATGATCTGTAATTGTAGTAATCATATGTAAGAAAATTCTTAATGAGTCACCCCTAGAGACGCCACCCTGCCTCCCGCAGGCTCTATTGTTTAACTCAGTCAGCGTCCTTCTCCTCTACCACCCGGCCTCCGCATACTCGGTCATCAGGTGGCTGGAGGATGAGCTCAAGATCCTTCTCAAGGTGGAAGTCTCCCGCACGGGAGACTTTTTCATCAGAGGAGCGGACTGGAGCCACGCCACCACACAGCAGGAGGTAGCAGCCGGACAGCCGCGAGGCATCGTCCTGCTGCCGAAGGAGGTCACGCGTAAGTGTGTCCTTCAGGGTTACCCCACCGCCCTGCCCTTGGACCCGGTGAAGGAACACCCTGCTGTTTTAACAGCTGAGCGGTGCACCCACAACGCCGGACATGGACGTCGCCTCCCCACCCGCCAAGTTCTGCTGACGCTGCGGGGACCTGTTCCCGCCTCGCTCGACCTTGGCTGCTTCGGGAGGTTCGACTGCAGGAAGTTCATTCCTGAGCCCGTCCGCTGCTTCCGGTGCCAGGCGTTTGGTCATTATCAACGCCAGTGCAGCCGGGAGAAGGACCTATGTGGAGTCTGCAGTGGGGACCACGCTTCAAGGGACTGCATCCGGCGCCTTCGCGGTGACGGTGTAAGGCCCTCCCCGTGCTGTCCCAACTGTGGTGACAGGCACCACGCCTGGAACCGCCGCTGCCCTGTACGACTCCAGAGGATCACTGGCGAACCATCACGGCTTCAACAGGTCGCCAGGAACCCATCACGGCAACGCGAGGCG
Organism: Metacarcinus magister; assembly: GCA_029783475.1. Taxonomy (NCBI): domain Eukaryota; kingdom Metazoa; phylum Arthropoda; class Malacostraca; order Decapoda; family Cancridae; genus Metacarcinus; species Metacarcinus magister. Next base: position 1,366,356 of record JAPQNM010000006.1, on the reverse strand, counting down.
AAGCCTCGCATACCACTACCACCGCAGCCTGCACCGCCTCCCACTCCCAGGGGTCAGCCGACGCCAGGGAGAAGTAGGCGACGCAAAAGAAGGATGAGGAGGCAGGATCCACCACTCCCCCAGGAGGGGGAGGAGTCCAGCCGATCCCCCGTGAAGAAGACGTCTGCTGCTGGTGTGCCGCCTCCCCAGGTGGCTACCACCAGTACGGACGTCGTAAAGAACACTTTCACCTTCAGTGAGGCGGACTTGGTCCGCTTCCTGACCAACTACGCCTACCTGTACGAGCAGGAGCAGTGGGCCAAGCAGGAGCGGAGCTCGCACGAGCCTGCGCTGTCTGTAGCGCGGCGTGTGATTAGAGCCGACATGCGCCTTCCTGGGCTCCTCCCTGTCGACAGGCCACTGAAATACATGCCTCGATTCCCTGGCTACAATGAACTCGCGTGGATCAACTACGACGACATGGAGGATGACGAGAGCTAGGTGGACAACAGCCCTCCAACCGTTTAAGAGAACAAAACCAGCCACGGGTGGCTCACCATAAGCCGCTTTGTATACCAATAATTATTATTGTATTTATGTATTGTTATTATTATTGTAAATTTTCATGTTTATTTTTCTTGTATATGTTATGTTTCTGGTATCAATAAACTTTTTAAACAACAACGCAGAGAGCAGACCTCCTCCCCGCTCTCTCGCTGGACCACGCGGTCGAGTTTTCTCCCGCCATGGCCACTCCTAAGAGGCCCCCTGAGTCATCCGCGGACGACGACGGTTTCCTCCCTGTCCGCAGGAAACGTCCAAGGAAGCAGGATGCCTCTGAAACCCCTGCTGCTCACGGCACTCCAATGTTTTGGAGGATCGCCGAACACCAAGAGGATAACACGTACTTGGTTGTTAAGTGGCTGGAGGAAGAGCTGAAGGTCCTTCTCCGGGTGGAAGTTTCCCGCACGGGAGACTTTTTCATCCGTGGAGCGGACTGGGGCCACGCCACCACACTGCAGGAGGTCGCAGCTGGACAGCCGCGAGGCATTGTCCTGCTGCCGAAGGAGGTCACTCGCAAGTGTGTCCTCCAGGGTTACCCCACCGCTCTGCCCCTGGACCCGGTGAAGGAGCACTCAGCTGTTCTCACAGCTGAGCGGTGCACCCACAACGCCGGTCACGGCCGTCGCCTCCCCACCCGCCAAGTTCTGCTGACGCTGCGGGGACCTGTTCCCGCCTCGCTCGACCTTGGCTGCTTCGGGAGGTTTGACTGCAGGAAGTTCATTCCTGAGCCCGTCCGCTGCTTCCGGTGCCAGGCGTTCGGTCACTACCAACGCCAGTGCAGCCGGGAGAAGGACCTGTGTGGAGTATGCAGTGGGAACCACGCTTCGAGGGACTGTATCCAGCGCCTTCGCGGTGACGGTGAAAGGCCCTCCCCGTGCTGTCCCAACTGTGGTGACAGGCATCACGCCTGGAATCGCCGCTGCCCTGCACGACTCCAAAGGATCACTGGCGAACCACCGTGGCTTCAACGGGTCACTGGTGAACCACCACGGCAACGCGAGGCCGCGAGGCCCCGCCGGCCACCGCCAGCGAAACCAGCACCGCCACCAGCACCGCCCCCCTCTTCCAAGGGTCAGCCGACGCCTGGGAAGAGGCGGCACCGCAGACGACGGACGAGGAGGAAGAAAACCCGGCAGGAACCACCACTCCCCCAGGAGGGGGAGTCCAGCCGAGCCCCCGTGAAAAAGACGCCTGCTGCTGATGTGCCGCCCCCCCAGGTGGCTCCCACCCGCACGACCGTCACACAAAAAACCGGCAGCTACACCCTCAGTGAGGCGGACTTGGTCCGCTTCCTTACGGAATACGAACACCTGTACGTACAGGAGCTGTGGGCCAAGGAAGAGCGGAACTCACACGAGCCAGCGCTGAGTGTAGCGCGGCGAGTGTTTCGAGCCCACGACCGTCTTCCCGCGCTCCTCCCTGTTGCCAGGCCACTGCAGTACATGCCTCGATTCCCTGGTTATGATGGAATCACTGAATGGTTTGACTATGACGAGGAGGAAAGTTAAAAAGGATATTAGGACTGCAAAGAGGAATTATGAGGTTAGGATAGCTAGAGATGCCCAGAAGGATCCAAAGGGATTCTATCAGCTGTACAAGGCTAAAACAAAGGAAAGAATAGGACCTCTTAAAGGAATGGATGGCAGGTTGATAGAAAATGGTGAGGAAATTAGTAAGGAATTAAATAAATACTTCTTGTCCGTATTTTCTCAGGAAGAGTCGGGTAGGGAACTGGAGCCAGTACAGATCTTTAGGGGACAAGAGGTTGATAAATTAAGCGAAATAGTCATAAGTAGGGAAGTAGTTAGCAAGGAAATAGATAGACTTAAAAAGACTAAATCTCCAGGGCCGGACGACATTTTTCCGAGGATTCTTAGGGAATGTAGAGAAGAACTCGTTGAACCCATTGCGATGATTTTTAGAAAATCCCTAGACACAGGAGTAGTTCCTAGGCTATGGAGGCAGGCAAATGTAGTTCCTATATTCAAGAAAGGAGATAAGGCAGAAAGTAGTAACTACCGCCCAATTAGTTTAACATCAGTGGTAGGCAAGATGTTAGAAGCTATCATAGCAAGGGCAATTAGAAAACATTTAGATGAACACAAGCTAATTAGACATAGTCAACATGGTTTTAGCAAGGGGAAGTCCTGCCTGACAAATTTATTATCCTTCTATAGGAAAGTATTTGAAACCATAGATAAGGGGGACGAGTATGATATAGTTTATTTGGACTTCAGTAAAGCCTTTGACAGAGTACCCCATAGGAGACTGTTAAGTAAAGTCAAGGCTCATGGCATAGGTGGGAAGTTACTAGAGTGGATTAGGGGATGGCTTACTAGTAGGGAACAGAGGGTACAGATTAATGGGAAGAAATCAGAATGGGGTAATGTCACTAGTGGGGTACCACAAGGATCAGTACTAGGACCATTGTTATTCATAATCTATATAAATGACTTAGAGACAGGAATAAACAGTGATATCAGTAAATTTGCCGATGACACAAAAATAGGAAGACCGGTAAAGAATTTAGATGATGCTAGGATGCTGCAGGATGACTTAAATAGGCTGTACGAGTGGTCAGAGAAATGGCAGATGCAGTTTAATGTTAACAAGTGTAGCATTATGAGTGTAGGTAAAGGTAATAGGTCTGTAGACTACACATTAAATGACAATACCTTAGGAAAGTCATATAGTGTGAGGGACTTAGGAGTTCAAATAAGCAGTGACTTGCGCCCCAGGGAACAGTGTATTATAGCTAGAAATAGAGCCAACAAGATAATGGGATTTATTAGTAGGTGTGTGACAAATAGGAGTTCTGAGGTCATTCTGAGGTTGTATTTAGCGCTAGTAAGACCCCACTTAGATTATGCAGCTCAGTTTTGGTCCCCTTATTATAGGAAAGATATAGGCTCCTTGGAGGCAGTCCAGAGAAGAATGACCAAGATGATTCAGGGGCTGAGAAATTTACCCTACAAAGATAGGTTAAAACGTCTTAATCTCCACTCCCTAGAGAGAAGGAGGGCAAGAGGGGATTTGATTGAGGTTTTCAAATGGGTAAAAGGAATTAATAAGGGTAACATTGATCAGGTTTTAGAATTTAGTAGTCAGGATAGAACACGTGGAAATGGGTACAAGCTAGAAAAACTTAGATTCAGGACAGACATAGGTAGATATTGGTTCACTAACAGAGTGGTGAACGATTGGAATAGGCTGGGTAGACACGTAGTAAGTGCTGAGTCAATAGATAGCTTTAAAAGACGGTTGGATCAGAGTATGGATAGGAATGACAGGTGGGATGGCTAAATATTGGATTATTCCAAGGGTGGGGGGCAAGGAGCTGCCTCGTGTAGGTCATTAACTGGCCTCTTGCAGTCTCCTCATTTCTTATGTTCTTATGTTCTTATGACGACTCGGTGGACAACGCCCTCCCAACCTGCTAACAAGACACCAATAACCACGGGTGGCTCTCTGTATAGCCGCTTTGCATACCTTCTTAATTATTGTTTTTATGTATGTTTATTTTTATTGTAAATTTTCATGTTTATTTTTCTTGTATTTATTATATATGGTATCAATAAAAATATAACAACAATTCTCCTCTACCACACAGGTCGGTGTTGAAGTGTTACATCAACATCTCTTAATATTTGCTAAATCCTTAGTCATTCAGTGTTCTCATATTTTCAATAATCCTTTCAATAAGCCTTCTTAAGGGTGATTATTAATTAATAATAGCAATTTTTCCATCTATTATGTGGCGGCATCTCAGACCGCATGGTCTCTCTTTCCTCCCTCAGAGACGATTCATTGTTATAGTGTATCGTTTTCACTTTAGTATTTATGTTATATTGTTAAAGTATTATCCCTTTTGAGTGTGTTGGAAGTGTATTGTTTAACTCAGTCAGCGTCCTTCTCCCCTACCACACAGGTTCCACCCCAGTGCCACACAACACATTCACACACACCTGTCCCCTTTTTGACGTGTTTCCCTGTAGTGTATGATATTATTTGGAACAGTATTACATTATTCTTATTATGTGTCTTGATTAGGAACAAGTTTTGAACTCTGAAAGTGAGATTAAGTTAGGCAGTGTTAAGATCAGGAAAAGATTGGGTTTCGAAATTATTCTGTGTTAAGCGAAGTGAAATTTAACGTGTGGAGTGGCCAACAGTATTATTGAGGTCTCTGGTACCAAATAAACTGAACATGTCACTCAGATTACCAAAGTGTGTATAACATTATTGGGTTTATTCTCATTTTTTTTTGTACTCTTTTCTTTTTGTTGTTGTTAATCTATCGAAAATCTCTCTTGGCAAATAATATGTATACAAAAATCAGAAGTTATTTCATTAGTGATATATGTCTCTCCCAGTGGTAACCAGAGTGACTCCTTGTGGCTAAGATTTATTACTACCAAAATTACAACAACAACGACCAGTGGCCAACTTTCGAAAGGGTTCCTATTTCCCTCAAAATAGGTGGTGGCAGAAAAATACCGACCCGCTTAATAACATCATATATAAACTCCAGAGCATGACCAGGGAGGTGGTAATAAAAAATAACAGGTAAACAGGGTAAAAATTAAACATAAGAACAAATAATATAAAATCATAATAATCAAATCTATAGAAACCCCCCTCGGCATAACATAAGGCCTTCTGCCCTTTCTTTTTTCTCTCCTTCCCTACATACTATACATAGTGTACTCAACACATCTGTGAAGGTTTCAGGCGGGGGACACCATTATTTACCTCGCAAAACGTTTTTGAAGTTATGTTAGGTTAGGTTGGTTAGGTTATATTAAGTTATGGTTAGGTTAAGGTTGTTAGGTTAGGTTACGGTTAGGTTAAGTTAGGTTCGGTTCGGTTCAGTTAGGTTCGGTTATATAAAATGTTTACATTTTATTACCCAAAAGTTAGGGTTCTCAACCTTAAAATTTTTTTCTGGATTTGGGTAATAAAATGTAAAAATCTTATATAACCGAACCTAACTGAACCGAACCGAACCTAACCTAACTTAACCTAACCATAACATAAACGTAACCTAACCTAACAACCTTAACCTAACCATAACTTAACATTTGTGTGGACCTAGAATTTGAGGCACCTACCAATATTTAAAGAGCCTCTGTCGCCAAACTAAGGCCGTCCCCCAAATAAAACCACCACTAACGTGTTGTACATTACATACCTTATCACCTATGTCAATATTTTCGTGATCCGTGAGGAGATGCTATTAGTAAGATTTACCCCTTAGCCTAACTATAACTTAACATAACCTAACATAACTTCAAAGACGTTTTGCGAAGTAAATAATGGTGTCCCCCGCCTGAAACCTTTCACAGATGTGTTGAGTACACTATGTATAGTATGTAGGGATGGAGAGAAAAAAGAAAGGGCAGAAGGCCTTAGTCTGTACTTTTACCCATATCTATATCAATATCGTCCGAGCAATAGTTTACAGAAATACCTTTGCCAGTTTTGGAAATATGACTGATCCCTCATTGCTCTTATTTTCTTGGCTGAGCATCAAAACCCAGCTGGGTTTCCAGAGGTACTGAGTACTTCATGAAAACTGAGTGACCTCCATCATCATATTTTGATTCATTAATGAGTTGTGGAAATTTTGTGAAAAGTGGTACCAAACTTTTCACCCAAGTCACTCGAGTTACGACAGGATCACAGGCTTTTAGTAAGGGCAATACATCACTTAGTCTGTTGAATCTCTTACTTACTTGCTCTGAGTTTTACATAAAAATCAAGACAATGAAGTTGCTTATTTCTGCCTTTGGCTCATTTTGCACATTTTCATCACTCAACATATTTTCTACTTTACTGCCAAAGTTCCAGTCATTTTCAGGTAAGAAATTGGAGGGGTTTTAAAATTCAACAAAGAAGGGATCTGATTCAGCCTTGATTATATTCCTCTATATGAAATTACTGAGTATATGGTTCTGTAGAAAGCTATGATGCTAGAGTAGCTATGCAGTGTGAATCATTACAATAATAGTACAGATAAAAATAACAAATACTTACAATATTGGGTGAGGTGCGGCCTGCTTGCATGTCTTCCTGTCATTCCGTAGGGCAGCGTAATGGCGTCTCAGTCCTCAGAGCTCGGTGCACCGATTGTACTGCGCACTGCGCGTCCTCGGATACATGGTTTTAACGGGATCACAAATATAAAACAATAATTGGAGGTAAAAAGAAAAAAATGTATGAATCTATAGCGGGCCTTTTATTTCAATTGTTTCATATCGATAATATGAATTTTTTTTTTTTACTAAAATGATAGAAGATAAAATGATGAAGAAAAATAAAATCGATGTGCCTGCATATACTTCTTGAATGAATATATGCAAGCAAGTAGATTTTACCTTTCTTCATCCTTCGGGAAAACGGGAAAAATAAGATTGGAGTCTTAAGTTCTTCCTGCCGCCTTCCACAAAGGGAACACGGATGTGATCTGCCAGGCATTGTCAGTCTAGTAGTCCACGTACCCCAGGTTTTTTTTATAAACAAAAGCCAGAACGCTACATACACGGAACCGTGTTACCAGCAGGAGGATTCTTTCTAGAACCACGGTAGAGTAAAGAACTACCTCTATCTACCAGAACCATACACACCTACCTTAACCCTGCTTATATATAACAAAAATTCTTGTATATAATGTTCTATGTGTTGGTGAGCAAGTCCTTAACGTAAGTTGGGTTTGAAGAACAAGCTTGTAGAATGTAGGTCCTTTACTGAGAGACGAAGGTAAGCTTACAGAACACCTTCTGGATGAGATGCTTCACCACTTTCACAGCGGACTCGGCGTGGCCATTCGACTGTGGGTAGTGGGGCGTCGACTTGTTGTGACGTACTCCCCAGCGTTCGAGGAACTCAGCAAACTCCCGGCTGGCGAACTCCATCCATGCGTAGGCGAACTGGGATGATTAACTCACGGAAGAGGTGCCGGATGTGGCGGATGGTCGCAGAAGAGGTGTTATCCAGGGGCGTATATTCAGCGTGTGCTAGGTGTGCGCCGCACATCCTCAGCCAGAGAAAGAAATGCATGATAGTTATAAATAAATTCAGCAGTAAGTGGGAAACGATATTTTTCTTATTGTTTTTAGCTCTGTTATAAAATTTTGCACTATAGGGGTTCTGTAGAAGCACTGCACACCCAATAATCAATTGTATCTTTATGTAGCATAGCGCGTACAGTAGAGTGGGAGGGCAGACTGTTGAAAATATGGAGCTGGATGTGTGGCTCTACAAATGCACACTGCTTGCGTTCGTTTTTGCTGCTGAAATTTTATACTAGCTAGAAGGTATAAAGTGTCTTTGCCATTCATTACATGGGTGTGGTGCCGGGGGTTCGTCTTTTAATTTAAAGTTTGAGTTTATATTTATTTTTATTTATGTTTCTACTTTAGTCTTACTTTAATTCCTTATATCTTATTGACCTTGCTGCCACCACCCACGGTTTTTTGTAAAGGGGCATGGGGGCCCTTTATGAGAATTTATTTTACTCTAAGTGAAATTATTTTATATCATCAAACTACAATAAAAAGAAAATATATTTAAAACCTTTGGTAGAGTAGGCTGAGTTCTCCACAGGACACGTGAGAACGTTGGATGTTTTTCATATCCTTGTTTCAAGAGTGTTGAGCACCTCCAAATTACTTACCTTACCACTTTTGAGTCAGGGGTTATTTTAAAGAATTGACCAGTGAAGTTTTGATAACAAATATATTTCATTCTTTCCAATTTATTTTCTCCCACTATTATTATTCCTCGATAATAAGTGAAAGAGTCACCCGAAATGACTAACTAGTACAAACTAGGTCCGATAACTTTCCTAGGTTTATACAAAACCACACACGTTATATCCCCCTTATCTCAGAATTTATAATTTTCCCCCCTCCCACTTTTGACAATATTTCCCCGGGCATATTATTGTAAATTTGGATGATTACTAGGAGTGGTTAAATAACCGTCTCTTAGGATGTTGATCAAAGGATCTCACATCATACTTAATTGAAATTACTGAAGGCTGCCCACTATTAACATACGGTTTATTTTCTATGTTCCCACATGGGATGGCTACAGGCCCCTAAGGCTCTTCTATTCATTGCAATAACTGGTTAACATGGTCACACGTGGTCACTGTTCTGGACAAAGGACAATATATTATGTTGGGCGTCATTCCCACTTTAGCTTTGATTTCCACTGAGTTACATATTGGGATAGTGTTCACTGTGTATTTGTGTTGTCGTGGAGACCGCAGCAAAAATACATCATAGTAAGACACGTCCGGCCTCGGTAAGCTGTGCGGGCAGAGAGAGCTGCCATATTTCACTACCTTATTTCACCTATACGGGTAAATATTATTCAACTTCACTTACATATTATTGACAACCTTCCCTTCAGGGTGATAATACTGATATTCTAGAAGGATTTCTATATTAGGGAACGTAAATATCTCACCTGCAAAAATACATCATAGTAAGACACGTCCGGCCTCGGTAAGCTGTGCGGGCAGAGAGAGTGCATTTTTTCCTCCCTCGCCCCACGCTGGGTGCCCTGCCTGATAAGTTGTCAACTAGTGTTTGTCTATTTCCCCTTTGCTTTCTCTTACCTCTTTACAAAATAAATCCCTTAACTAAACAATACAAAGAGAATTTATGGGTAATGTGAGTAAAAACATTTAGAAGGCGTACAGTGTGGGTTGTGAAGGGTGTTACGACCACATAAATAGTAGCCAAAGACTGTTGCACTCTTCACTCGGCGGGAGTCTTGTAACGCGCCAGAATTCAAAAAGGTATAAACAAAAAAAAAAGAAACCTGAAAAGGGAGGCTCATTTCGTGGCATCACATGGGCATAATTAAGACTTGCAGGAATTATAATATAGTATTTATTATGAAACCAAATGTTATTAAGTCACTCAATCAGAAATAAAGATTGAGTGCAACCTAAGTCATGGACTTTCTTACCGATGAAACAACGGAAGTAAGTTGAGTTGCCAAGTTATACTTACTTACTCAGTTTCATTGACGCCAGTGTCGAGGGAGCACGTGCATTTCCCTTACCTTAGCTTAGCCTTAGCTTAGCTAATCAAAATTAATAAATTCAATTATTCTAAATTTACACAAAATTTGCTTTATTTTCCAACGAACAGTATGAATAATTATAAAATTGTAATTACACACACACACATGCGCGCGCGCACACACACACACACACACACACACACACACACACACACACACACACACACACACACCAGTAATTAAGTATATGTTAGTTATGGACAGAATCACTGTTCAGCACACCCAGTGACAGAAACCACCATACGCCACTGGTGTTATCAGATCCACATGACACCACTACAGGCCATCCAGAGAGACGGTCGATGATAACTAGGAAAGCCTTCCCAGCTATGTTGAAGAAGTCGGCCGACACTGACTTGGTTGCAGTACCTGGCATGGCTCGCAAGCATACACGACATTCACGATGTCCGAGTCGATGCTAGGCCAGTATACCACTTGTCGTGCCCAGCGCTTGGTGGCCTCTGCGCCACGGTGACTGTTATGCAAACGGGCCAAGACACGGCGGCGGAGGGCAGCAGGGACGACAACACGGGCGCCGTACAGGACAAGGTCGTCTTTGCTGCAGAGGTTGTTCCGTAGTTTCCAGTACGAACGCACCGCGTTGTGTAGAGTGTATAGCGGTCTCTTGGGAAACCTGCCCTGACAAACTGAAAAAGCTCAGAGTAGGCAGGGTCCTCACTGGATGCCCGACGAAACTCATTCATGGCTACGTCGCTGGATTGCCTAGAAGCACCATGGTTGACGTCGGCGGCCAGAGACTCAACTGCTCGTAGGGTGATGCTCCTGACGGAGAAGCTGGTTTCAACATACAAGACCTCATTTTCACACGTTGGCTTGCCCAATGGAGAGTGAGAGAGGGCATCTGGGATGCAAAGCTCCTTGCCCGGGCGCCAGTTCGCGGTGTAGATGAAGACTGAGATCTTCTCCTTCAGACGCTGAAGACGAGGGTTGTTGATGGCGTCCAAGGAGTAGCTGTTGAGGATGAGGACCAAAGGGCGATGGTCAGTCACAAGGCCGAAGTGTTGGAGCCCTGTGAGGTAGAACTTGCACTTCGTCATCGCCCAAACTACTGCCAGTAACTCCAACTCGATGGTGGCGTAGCTGGTCTCGGTATCCGTTAGGACTCGTGAGCCACATTGGATAAGCCTCAACTGTCCTCCGCCGTGATCTTGTAGAAGAGCGTATCCCAGACCGTATAGACGTGAAGCGTCTATCTGTAAGACGGTCGGGAGAGCTGGATCGAAGGCAAGGACCGGTGGGCTGGATAAGGCTTCCTTTACCCGCTGGAAGGCCTGGTCGTGGTCAGCAGTCCACACTTACGTTCTTTTGGGGCTCATTAATGGGCGAAGAGGAGCAGCAGCACCGGAGATGTCGGATGAGAACTCTGCCAACTGGTTTACCAAGCCCATGAATGACCGCAAGTCAGTCAAGTTGGCTGGCTTGGCAGCGATGCCATCACTGGAAAGCTGGTAGCCGCAAAAGCAAGCCTTCGGTGCCGCCAGGATAAACTTCCCGGCGTTTAGGGTAATCCCGTGTACTCTGCATCTGGTGAGGACTTGGTTGATGCGACAGAGGTGTACCATGTAATCCTCGTCGTACAAAAGATTGTCGTCAACCACCTTGACACATTGCAGCACTCTCTGAAGAAGCGCGAGGTCAACAAAAGGCGTCTTCTGTGGCTGCGAAACCCATAGGGCCTCGAAGGTATAAGCAGAAACGGCCATAGGGAGTGATGAAGGTCGTCAAAGGCTGGTCTTCCTCGGCAAAAGTATCATGCCGGGGGGGGGGAGAGGGATTTACGATCGATCGATTATGATTTTTATATTATATTTGTTGTTATGTTTAATTTTTAATGTTTACCTGTTACTATTTATCACCACCTCCCTGGTCATGCTCTGGAGTTTATATATGATGTTATTAAGCGGGTCGGTATTTTTCTGCCACCACCTATTTTGAGGGAAATAGGAAACCTTTCGAAAGTTGGCCACTGGTCATTGTTGTTGTAATTTTGGTAGTAATAAATCTTAGCCACAAGGAGTCACTCTGGTTACCACTGGGAGAGACATATGTCACTAATGAAATAATTTCTGATTTTTGTATACTTATTATTTTCCAAAAGAGATTTTTGATAGATTAACAACAACAAAAAGAAAAGAGTACAAAAAAAATGAGAATAAACCCAATAGTGTTATACACACTTTGGTAATCTGAGTGACACGTTCAGTTTATTTGGTACCAGAGACCTCAATAATACTGTTGGCCACTCCACACGTTAAATTTCACTTCGCTTAACACGCAGAATAATTTCGAAACCCAATCTTTTCCTGATCTTAACACTGCCTAACTTAATCTCACTTTCAGAGTTCAAAACTTGTTCCTAAACAAGACACATAATAAGAATAATATAATACTGTTCCAAATAATATCATACACCACAGGGAAACACGTCAAAAAGGGGACAGGTGTGTGTGTGAATGTGTTGTGTGGCACTGGGGTAGAACCTGTGTGGTAGGGGAGAAGGACGCTGACTGAGTTAAACAATACACTTCCAACACACTCAAAAGGGATAATACTTTAACAATATAACATAAATACTAAAGTGAAAGGGATACACTATAACAATGAATCGTCTCTGAGGGAGGAAAGAGGGACCATGCGGTCTGAGATGCCACCACATAATAGATGGAAAAATTGCTATTATTAATTAATAATCACCCTTAAAAAGGCTTTAAATGACTTGATATATTCAAAGGGAAGATTATTGAATATATGAGAACACTGAATGACTAAGGATTTAGCAAATATTAAGAGATGTTAATGTAACACTTCAACACCGACCTGTGTAGTATAGGAGAAGGACGCTGAGTTAAACAATAGAGCCCGCGGGAGGCAGGGTGGCGTCTCTAGGGGTGACTCTTTAAGAATTTTCTTACATATGATTACTACAATTACAGATCATTGAGATATGAAATTATTATTAACTTATACAGGATTAATTTTGGTGTAGAAAAAGTGTTACTATTTAAGCTAATGAATTTGATTTCAAATACTACATGAGAGAAATTTTGATCACTTGATAACTCAGCTAGAATTTGGGACGAAGACTCTGTGTTTGGGTAAACTTGATAATATATTGCACCATCTTTCTTAATAGAAACTTGTGAAAGGAAATCTAGTTAAGTTAATTACTTTAAGATATATAGTTTGATTTTAATTGGAAATGAATGTTACTTAAGCTAATATAAGGAAATAATTTTCTTTTCACAGAAAACTGATGTAAGGAATGGTAGGGGGTACTGTACAAGACAAATATTTCGGTCATTACACTTATTCTGCACTTTTACCAATTTTGCAATACTTGATGCATTTTGAGAAGGTTTTCTTCAATTACATTTCCGTCGCAAATTCTTAGTTTGTGAGATATTCAATGTTTTCTGTGAGACCTTCTCTTCGAAAAATAAAGTTTAGTTTTGTTTGAACAAAGTTCTGTTATTTGTCAATGTAGGTTAAGGTTTGGGTAATATAGGTTATGTTAGGTTAAATGAATATAGAAGCTATCAAATGTTCTCCATGACCAAAAAGTTGGGTGTTGGACGAGGTGAAGTCCGAAGACGGAGACGTGAACAAACGACATTATGGTGAAATGTAAAATTTTACCCATACTATACATAATGTACTCAACACATCTGTGAATGTTTCAGGCGGTGCTCTCCATTATTTACCTGGTAAACCATCTTTCAAGTTATGTTTGGTTGATTATGTTATGTTATTTTATGGTTATGGTACGTTAGGTTATGGTTATGTTACGTTTGGTTATGGTTATGTTACGTTAGGTTATGGTTAGATTAGGTTTGGTTAGGTATGGTTTGGTTTGGTTAGGTTCGGTTGTATAAGCTTTTTATATTTTATTATCCAAAAGTTAGGCATTTCACCCTAGATTTTTTCCCCCAGATTGCCATATTATGGCCTGTATTTGGTTATAATGACGAGCACCGCCTGAAACCTTCACAGATGTGTTGAGTACACTATGTATAGTATGTACGACTTCACATTTATATCGATATCGTCCGAGCAGTAGTTATGCAGATTTACTCTGGCAAATATGATGCTAAGTCTGCTTGTCTTTCCTCACTCATCAGCTGCAGTAAAGAGAATATTTTCCCAAGTAAAACTTATAAAAACTGACACAATAAATAGACTTAAAACAAAAACAATGAATAGCCTCTTACTAACTAAGGGTAATGGTGGTGGTGTGCATTGCTTTGCTTGGGAGCCAAGCAGTGCAATGATACATTCTGCTCAAGCAGTATTTAGATCATTATGATGTATGATGGTGTTTAAACTAAGAAATTAAAATCTTTTATTTATAGCATTCTAGATATATAAATTACTTCAATTTCAAGTAAGTGTTGAATGTGCACTACCAGTATTTTTTTTAGGGTAAATCTGCATAACTAACTACTAACTACATAACTACTGCTTGGACGATATCAATACAAATATGAAATCCTACATACTCTACATAGTGTACTCAAATAAGTAAGTAAGTTTATTTGGATTCTTCATGTGCATTACAATGAGGTAGTGTATTACAAGGATGAGAGACATATAAGGATAACTCACTGAGCACTTGTTTTTCCCACAATGCACCGCGCTTATGACGCGCATGTAAACACAGACGTCACTGGTGACCCACGCGGCGCGACTGGATTGACCAACAAATGTTTCTTGCTGTGAACAATGACAAGGTGTGCTGTATACGGCTGTAATAACAATAGCAGGTGTAAGAAACTAGGAAAGCTACATTTTTATCGTTTTCCGAAGACAAAATCCTTAGTTAGGCAGTGGATTCATGCTTGTAGTCGCAAAGATTTTTAAAATCCAGATACTGCCAGAGTTTGTTCAAGGCATTTCAAGGCGACAGACTATACACAGCAGTACCTAATCAAGAGGAAGCTGTTCAACAAGTCTCCACATTCAATAAGATCACTAAAAGCCGATGCTGTACCTTCCCTTTTTCTCCCAAAACAGGAAAATGATCCCGGTAAGCAATATGAACCACATCGCTCCAGTGTTTTTTTCTTTCTTATTTCACCTTATTTAAGAAGGTGTTTAACTATGTAGAAGGCATATACAAGATTAAGAAAGGTTTTTATTGTCTTAAATATGTGAAAACAAGAATAAATAACGAGGAAGTGATGTCTTATTCTCATTTTACAAGCCAACTCAGGGATGTTCAAGGTTTTTAAAACCCAGAAAAGGTCTAGATAGCAATAGACATTAAGATTAGGTTAGGTTAATTTGCTATTGTAATCATCAATGAGAACTAACATCAAGTCCTAATGATAGTTATTTGGAACTAAAACCTGAACCAAAAAAGATACAGGAAAAGTGTAATGACGTGAAAAGAAAAGTTAGGTAGACACATGGAGGAATGTTAGATGTGAGGCAAAGAATTGGTGAGACATGAAATTCATAGGCTATAATGCGTCCTAGGGATGAATGTATAAGAGTGATATGTTAATGAATAAGTACAATAGAAACCTTAATAATCCCTCTTAATGGAGAAATAAGGGGACCAGGTAGGAAAAATTGATCTACTGTAGTAAGTACATTATTTTTTTACAACATGCTATCTAGCGGTTCCATTTAATCAGCCAATCAATTATTTTTTACATATTTTTGTCATAACTATTTACAAGGGTAATTCTAGGTTACAATGTATAAATAAAGTATGTACATTAACATATGTGTACATCAAATCCTTAATAATCTCTCATAATGGAGACATAAGAAGAAAAATGGGATTAGGCTGTGGAACTTGGCTGGAGTCACAATCGGTGTGCTGCTTTTTATTTGTACGTGCCGTGCTGGGTTGCTACAATATATCCCAGGCTTAATGAAGGAAAATACCTGAAAATATCCAAGCAGAAGCTAGGTATGGCTTTAGCAGTTGTTAACCAACTTAAAAATATGTAAAGTGTCGATTGGTCCACCACTACCACCCGCCTTCTCTCAAGGTTTTGCCAAAGATCTATAGAACTCTTTTCTAATAATAATACCACATCATATTAAAACTACCTGTACAACTATTGTCTGTTTCAAAGAACACCACACTTTATATATGATGTGTAAATCCTTGAATAAAACCAACATTCGAATGAGATTCTTGCTGGAGAGGGTCTCCAGCGCGCGTCACGCCTCATGCGTGACGTCATGGCTGTTGTTGATGACGTTTCACTGAACTATCCTTATATGTCTCTCATCCTTGGTGTATTACTCCAATTAATGTACATAGATGCTTTCTTCAGGATAACCTACTAAAGTTTAGCAACTTATTTCCAGTAGGGTCCCATTTTTGCAGCAAGATGGGGCAGACAAAGCACAAGAGCCACTATGCATACAGCATGATACATATAATACAAAACCTTATATGATTTACTATTGTAGTAACTTAAAAACAGAAGTCTAGCATTCTAAAAATTCTAAAATTCTAAAAATATAAAAATACTAAAAATGATAAACATAGTCATTTGATTCAACAGCTCTTTCTTCATCATGTAAATATTTTCTGAGTGCTGATTTAAACAGGTATTTGGATTCAGTGCTTTGTATGGTTTTTGGTAGTGAATTCCAGTCTTTAATGGCTGTGTGATAGAAAGTATAAGGTCCCTGTGCGATTGACACAAAAGTTAAAACTACTATTTCTAGTCCTAATTGTTTGGTTATCTGTTTTCCTATGGAAATGTTCTGCAAGATATGTCGGTCCTCTATTGTTATGAATAGTGTGTGCATGGCTTGATTTTGATTCCCTAACCCTATTTTTCACACTTAACATATTTACTTTCTAAACACATCTGCGAAAGTTTCAGGGGTGCTCGTCATTATTTACCTCGCAAAGCGTCTTTGAAGTTATGTTATGTTAGGTTATGGTTAAGTTACGTTAGGTTAAGGTTAGATTAAGTTATATTAGGTTTGGTTAGGTATGGTTGGGTTCGGTTCTGTTCGGTTTGTTAAGCTTTTTATATTTTATTACCCAAAAGTTAAGCATTTCACCCTAGATTTTTTTTCCAGATTGCCATATGCCAGATGGCCTATATTTTCTTACAATGACGAGTACCGCCAGAAACCTACACAGATGTGTTGAGTACACTATATATAGTATGTAGGACTTTGTATTTATATTGAGCAGTAGTTATGCAGATTTACCTTGATTAGTAAAGGAAGGATAAAATTATGTTTTAAAAGGGTAAAGGAAATATTTGGGTCATTTCCATATGTTAATATCATCATGAAGGACAACATTCATTATAATTGGGATGCCATAGTATTAGTATTTTATTTATTGTGTTGCAAAATGCCAAATACATTACTTATGGCGTAGATAAGGACTTCATATCTCCTGTATTGTAATGTACAAAGGATGATCTCTTTTGCTTAGTAATTTATTTACATGTGCAGGAACATCAATACCAAAAGGAAATATTTTTGTCACCATGTCTATGTATTTACCACGGTTATATTACTCCTAAGTCCTGGAGTCTCCTAAGTCCTAAGTCCTAAGTCTGCCAAAGGCAGGTTTTTTTTAATAACAGTACAGAGTTTCTAACATAGTCTTTCTTTTCAAGATACAGTGCTCCCTCCAATTTTGTGACCGAGATCAATCTCCATCTCTGCAAGCCCAGGTACAGTAAAATAGTTGTTTAAATTCATTTTCATATGGATGATGATAATGTTTATATGTATTTTTCTTTATTGTAGGATGTATAATTACATGTATTTGTGTTCAAACAAGGGCAAAAATATGACTAAAATCACCATAAGGTTAATGATTCAAATTTTGCGAATTCGAATTTTGCGGCCTGCAATGTCAACCAATTTCACGAAAAACTGTAGCGAGCACTGTAGGAACGTCTTAAAAGACGATTTTTTTTCCCATATATTTTTGTGATACTTGCATATTCTGGGGTAACATATAAAAACAAATGTTATTATGTTATTTCTCGTATAGAGAATTAAAATATTATTATTTATTCTGATGATAGGTACATAATACTACATATACATATTGTGTGTGAGCATACACCAAAAGCAGATGCTTATATATTTTTTTTATATGTAGGTTAGAATACTAATGCAGTCTTTTTTTTCTGTGTTATTTTAATTATAAATTCTTTTGCCGCACCATACCAAAAGTTAATGCATTGGTATTTTCTTTTAATTAAAAATGATCTAAGCTGTGAGTCCATTGAGATGCTAGTCTTCCTTGCAAAAATCTATTTACAACCCATAGATATTCCCTACATTACCATTAATAATAAAAATTTTTTTTAATCATTTTGAACATCAATTGCCCATAGATTATCTTTTTTTAACGTAGATAATGAATTAATAATGTATTGATTTTAAAAATAGGGAACTCTCAATGTGTTTTTTGGTATATAATTCTCTCTCTCTCTCTCTCTCTCTCTCTCTCTCTCAATCTCCTTGTGTGTGTGTGTGTTAGCACACAATCATGTTGCAGCAGGCTGTAGACACACTTCGTCGCTACCAGGCGTAAGATGTTGTCTCAAATTTAATCATGATTATCAAGGATTTCATAATATTTAGTAATTTCCTCTTTACAAAATATATTTTATAAAGATCAGTAATGGATACTTTTTTCATGTCGTATGGTACGTTTTTGTTTTTCCCACTGGGAACACTGCACGCAGCGGAAGGGGAACCTCGGGTGAACTCACACTGGTCTGCTGAGGGAAGTAAGTGCTTCATTCACCCTGGGAAAGTGGCCAGGGCCATCTACTCCTCCATATTTGCCAAAAAGCACAGATGTAACACACTGCCCACCACCCATTCCCACAGAGGACACACTTCCACAAGCACGGCTGCCACCATAGATGTAACACACTGACCTCCACCCATTCCCAGAGGACACACTCCCACAGGCACGGCTGCCACCACAGATGTAACACACTATCCACCACCACCACCCATTCCCACACAGGACACATTCCCACAGGCACGGCTGCCACCACAGATGTAACACACTGCCCACCACCACCCATTCCCACAGAGGACACACTCCCACAGGCACGGCTGCCACCACAGATGTAACACTGCCCACCACCACCCATTTCCACAGAAGACATACTCTCACAGGCACGGCTGCCACCACAGATGTAACACACTGCCCACCACCACCCATTCCCACAGAGGACACACTCCCACAGGCACCACACTTGTCCACACAACACACCAACTCAAAAGTGGATCCGCATATGCCTGCGAATCTCACCCTTTGTCTTGAAACACTTCCCACAAACATCACACTTAAACTCCCTCAAGCCAGTGTGTCTAAAGATGTGTCTATTGAGGTTAGCACTCGTAATGAATCTTTTCCCACATTCTTCACATTCATAATTTTTAATAAGACTGTGTATCAGGGTGTGTTGGGTGAGGTTAGTTTTTTTTGTAAATCTTTTCCCACACTTTTTACATTCATAATTTTTAACATCACTGTGGGTCATGGTGTGTTTGGTGAGATCAGACGTACTGGTAAATCTTTTCCCACACTCTTTACATTCATGATTTTTAACACTACTGTGTGTCAAGGTGTGTTGTGTGAGGGTAGCCCTTTGGGTAAATCTTTTCCCACACTCTATACATTCATAGTTTTTAACATCACTGTGTGTCAGGGTGTGTTGATTGAGGTGAGACTTTTGGGAAAATCTTTTCCCACATTCTTTACATTCATAATTTTTAACACCACTGTGTGTCAGGGTGTGTTTGGTGAGATTAGACTTTTTGGTAAATCTTTTCGCACACTCTTTACATTCATAATTTCTAATTCCACGGTGTGCCAGGGTATGTTCGGTGAGGCTAGAGCTACGGGTAAATGTTTTCCCACATTCATTACATTCATAATTTTTAATACCACTGTGTATCAAAGTGTGTATGGTGAGGGTAGATTTTTTGGTAAATCTTTTTCCACACTCTTTACATTCATAATTTTTAACACCACTGTGTGTCAGGGTGTGTTGGGTGAGGTTAGACTTTTTGGTAAATATTTTCCCACACTGTTTACATTCATTATTTTTAACACCACTGTGTGTCAGGGTGTCTCTCTCAAACTCACTCTTGTATTTAAAAGTTTTATCACACTGCTGACACTCAAACTTGCTCTCTCCTTTGTGAACGGAGCTGCCTGCCTCAAGGTAATTCTTGCCATCACACCTGTGCCTCCCCACACCTGAGGCAGACTGATCCTGCTGCTCCCAGCCACTCATGCTGCTGTCTGGCCTCACGGCCTCCACTGCAACACTACTCTCAGCAGCACACACCACGGCTGGCCCTGCAGAAACCCTCGAGGAAGCCGCAATGAGCCCGGTCAGTGCTGATTAGGGCAGCTGGCTTGGACTCTGGCCTCAGCACCTGCAACAATGGTGATGGTCAAAACACACACACACACACACCAGAGAGTCATGCCCTGCCTTGACATTCTGCTCATGCCTGCAGGGCCAACACCCTGCTTCCTTCCTCACTCACGCCACATTTGGTAAGGCTTCCACTCCCTCCTCCTTTCTGGCTCCCTCATCATTTCTCACTAGCATGAACAGCTCTGTCCTCAAACAGCCAGGACAAATTGTTGTACCTCGGCACACAACAAGAAACACAGCTTTCCATCTCGCCCAAGACACGCACCGGTCTCCAAACTTTACTCCCTCCCCCTCCCAGCCTAACTGTCCTAACTGTCACGTACAATGTCCTAACTATCATATACTTCTAACTTCTTTTTTTTTTCAATATCCTTAACTGGTTGGCTTACTGGAGGCCTTAGATGGTCGGCCTCCATCCGTTAGCGTAGGTTAGATTTTTTAAGTGATGCCTCGTTTCTTATTGAGAGACTCATGCTGCCCAAGGAAGCTCCTCGTGCATATAGTTTTGCAATCCCATCATGGATAGTGTTATGGCAGCATGTGGTTGATCTTTGTCCACTCGGTGGTATTACCAAACCAAAAGTGGCCAGCGGGTACCGGGACTTGAACTCAGAACTCTGAGCAGGTATGCCCGACCCCTAGCCACTGGGCCACCGCCTCCCCATGCAATCTCCTAGCTGTCACATACAGTTTCCTAACTGCCACATACAATTTCCTAACCGCCACATACAATTTCCTAACTGCCACATACAGTCTCCTAACTGCCACATACAGTCTCTTAACTGTCACATACAATCTCCTAACTGTCACATACAATCTCCTAACTGTCACATACAATCTCGATCCTAACTGCCACGTACATCTCCTAACTGTAACGTACAATCTCCTAACTGCCACGTACAATCTCCTAACTGCCTCATACATCTCCTAACTATCACATACAATCTCCTAACTGCCACGTATAATTTCCTAACTGCCATGTACAGTTTCCTAACTGTCACATACAATCTTCTAACTGTCACGTACAATCTCCTAACTGCTACATACAATCTCCTAACTGCCACGTACAATTTCCTAACTGTCACTTACAATCTCCTAACAGCCACATACAATCTTCTAACTGCCACAAGTGGCCAGCAGATATCGGGGGATCGAACCGGGGATCCTAGGTTCGCATACCCGAAAGCTGACCACTGTACTACCACCTCCCCAAACTGCCACATACAATTTCCCAACTGTCACTTACAATCTCCTAACACCCATATACAATCTACTAACCTTTTTTTTCTTTCTATATCATAAACCGTTGGCGCCAGTAGGCTTTTGTGGAGGCACAGATGGGCTTGCCTCTTGCCTGTTATTTGGCGTGGGTTTTAGATTTTTTTTAGTGACGCCTCAAAAGTTTACATTCTCTCTTGAATTTCTTGAGAACAAAGAGAGGCTAATCGCTGCTAAAGCCTCAAATGCATATAACATTGTAAGTCCTGTCTGAGGACAGTATGGCAGCAATTACCTATTGACGAACGTGGAATGCCCTGATGGTTACAAAAACTGGTGTTTGGTTATGAAAGAAAATGGCGTCTACACTTCGCCCAATCCCCTAGATTTTTGGTCATATAAAACATTTGATATCTTCTAAATTAACATAACATAACATAAATTAACCACATATTAACCTATATTAACAATAACAGAACATTGTTTAAACCAAACTAAACTTTATTCTCGAAGAGCTCTCGTAGAAAACATTGAATATTTCTGAATCTAGGAATTTGCAACGGAAATGTAATTAAGAAAATCTTCTCAGAAGGCATCAGGTAATGTAAAAATAAAACCCTCAATTCTCTAGGGCACTCAAGTGAAGATGGAAAATAATACCCGGTCTCCTAATTGCCACATACGATCTCCTAACTGCAACATGCAATCTCCTAACTGCCACATACAATCTCCTAACTGTCACATACAATCTCTTAACTGCCACATACAATCTCCTAACTGCCACATACAATCGCCAAAGTCACATACAATCTCCTAACTACCACATACAATCTCCTAACTGCCACATAATATATAGTTGGTGTCGGGTAAAGATTCGTAAGACGACCCATTCAATATTTCCTTACCTTTATAATGCACTGCAAATTCAACCTCAGATACTTGTTCAGATCAACTCAAACAGTTATGTTGCTGAATTACAGAAAAGAATATTTTTTTTTTTTTTAGGTTACGTTAGTAGGTTTAATTATGTTTGGTTAGGTTTCGTTACATTTAGTTAGGTTTGGTTAGGTTTAGTTAGGTTGTTATGTTATGATAATTTAGAAACTATCAAATGTTTTCTATAACTAAATGTAGGGTGTTGTGCGAGGCGCAGACACCATTTTTTTCGTAGCCACACGTGTTTCTGGTGAAGATGTAAAAAATTACCGAAAAAATAGCTTTGTTAGCATAACCTTCCAAGAGCTGCAGTTAAATAAGCCTAACCAAACTAACCCAACCAAAACTAACAAAACGTAATGAAACCTAACCAAATGTAACGTAATCTAACGTAACCTAAAAAAAGATTGTATTTTTTCTGTAATTATGCGGCATAACTGTTTGAGGTGATCTGAACAAGTATCTGAGGTAAAATTTGCAGTGCATTATAAACATAAGGAGATATCGAATGGGTCGTCTTACGAATATATATATATATATATATATATATATATATATATATATATATATATATATATATATATATATATATATATTTAGGTATTTCTTTACAACTACTGCTCCACCTCTTTCTTTTTTCTCTCTTTCCCCATAACTATACATAGTGTACTCAACACATCTGTGAAGGTTTCAGGCTGTGCTCATCATTATTTACTTCGCAAAACGTCTTTGAAGTTATGTAAGGTTATGTTATGTTAGGTTGGTTAGGTTATGTTAAGTTATGGTTAGGTTATGTTAAGTTATGGTTAGGTTAAGGTTGTTAGGTTAGGTTACGGTTTTGCTATGGTTAGGTTAAGTTCGGTTCAGTTAGGTTTGGTTATATAAGATTTTTGCACTATTACCCAAATCCAGAAAAAAATCTAAGTTGCGAACCCTAACTTTTGGGTAACAAAATTAAAAATCTTATATAACAGAACCTAACTAAACCGAACCTAACTTAACCTAACCATAACAACCGTAACCTAACCATAACAACCGTAACCTAACCTAACAACTTTAACCTAACCACAACTTAACATAAGCTAACCAACCTAACCTAACATAACTTCAAAGACGTCTTGCTAGGTAAATAATGGTGAGCACCGCCTGAAACCTTCACAGATGTGTTAAATACACAATGTATAGTGAGTTGTATGTATAGACCTTGGTCGGACCCTCGGAGGGCGGCTTCGCCAAGGGGTCCGGGGAAGACATGAGAGTGGAGGTAGCGTCTTGATCACAGAAAGACGTGGTGTTGTTGTACATAGAAGGTTAAGGATATTCAGTAAACAGGAAAAGGACATTGAGTGCTGTGTTCTCCTTGCCCTGCCCCCGAGTGCCTAAAAGGTCAAAGTGAGTAGTGTAGCACCTCGCAGTCACACCATTACACGCACGAATCCAGAAGAGAGGAGGGAGCCCTACCGAGCACCTCCACCCACTATAGTCATAGGGAAAGAGAGAAAAAAGAAAGATATATATATATATATATATATATATATATATATATATATATATATATATATATATATATATATATATATATACATGTGTGTGTGTGTGTGTGTGTGTGTGTATATATATATATATATATATATATATATATATATATATATATATATATATATATATATATATATATATATATATATATATATATTATATATATATATATATATATATATATATATATATATATATATATATATATATATATATATATATATATACATGTGTGTGTGTGTGTGTGTATATATA
This sequence comes from Metacarcinus magister, assembly GCA_029783475.1. Taxonomy (NCBI): domain Eukaryota; kingdom Metazoa; phylum Arthropoda; class Malacostraca; order Decapoda; family Cancridae; genus Metacarcinus; species Metacarcinus magister. The sequence continues at coordinate 1,342,330 of JAPQNM010000006.1, read as the reverse complement.
TATATATATATATATATATATATATATATATATATATATATATATATATATATATATATATATGGTAAATTTGCAGTTTCAGACAATATTCCCTATCTCTACACACACACCCCTAACCCCTCAAGCAAGCTTGGAGGACTGTGGGGAATCAGGGATTTTTTGGGGGAAGGCATATATGAGTGATATATGGACTTTGAAAATGTAGGGAAATTTCCCTAAAAATTCCCTAAATGTAGCAAACACGACAAACCTATTCTAACCGGGGGGGCTACGCCCCCCCTGGACCTCCCTGCTAGGACACTATTCAAACAACCAGAAACCTGGTTCAATATCCTAACCTAACCTTCATAACTGCAATAATAGTTCATAATAATGACAATAATATAACAAAACATTCACCAATATGGACTAAAAAATCTAAGGAAATTTCCCTAGAAGTCAAAGAAATTTCCTATTATTAATTATTAATTTCCGACAGTGTAATATGGGGCTAGAAATGTTCCTAACAATGTCATCTAGACCCTGAGATAAGTTATAGTTACGTGTGGTGTATTGTCTGAAACTGCAATAATACCATTATATATATATATATATATATATATATATATATATATATATATATATATATATATATATATATATGTGTATATGTATATAGATAACACTGTTCTTAGGCCAGAGGCAGACTACTTCACTACTACTACCACCACCAATGTCTTCCTTGCCTTGGCACTGTGTGGGTAAATCAGTGCCTTCCTTGCCTTGGCACTGTGTGGGTAAACCATTGCCTTCCTTGCCTTGGCACTGTGTGAGTAAACCAGTGCCTTCCTTACCTTGGCAGCACGTATGATTGACGCGGTGAGAAAGTTCCTGATGAAATTATTGTTGTTGTCGTTAAGGGCTGCGAGGATCCTCTACTGGGAGGCCCTATGAGCCTTGGGGACGGCCTGTGAGATGCTCACAGGCGAGCCAGCTGCCCCGTTTTCCGCAGGAAAGCACAGGTGAGGCGGATGACCGTGGGACGGCGTCAGCAGGGTGGGTGATGAAATTGTGGTCTGCTAGCCGCCAGGTGTAGAAACAAGAGCATACAGGAAGAGAAAGTTTTTTTTTTTAGTTTATTCAATTATTTTCCCTCATCGAAGCTGCCTCCTTATGAACGTTTAGGATCAATATCAATGACTATAAAAAAAAAATGATTGTTGGAAAGCAGATGCAAGACTGCTTTCCTATCATTCCCTTATACAATAATGGGTTCAAGGTCAATATTTCGACAAGACCAAGACCACCATGCCTTCCAAACCCAGTGTTATCTTGACAACTGAGGCTTGCTCGGACCGAGACCAAGTGTTAACGCCTGCAAGGAGACATGACAGTGAAGAGGCTGAGGGTGAATACCAGAATGTATGGATGACGTATATGAAGCAGCAACGATTGACGAAGCGAAAGATAAGAGATGCGAAAGTGCAGTGTGAAAGGAATGCTATTCAAGCCTTGAGGGCGTGAGTGGTACAGATTCATGAGAGGGGAAAGCATGTCAGACAGTGAAAATGTCGAAAGCTTGAAAGTGAATGGCAAATGTATTACAGACAAGAATGAAATCAGGGAGTTAATAAAAGAGTTTTGGGAAAACATAGGTGTAGGTGAGGTATTGGAAGTGAGAGAAGGGTGCTTGACACTGGAAGGAAAGGATTCGAATGAGTTGAATGAAAGGATCAGCAGGGAAGAGGTTGAAAAATGTGTGAAAAGACAGAGGAATGGTAAGGCAGCAGGACCAGATGATATCCCATATGAATTTTATAAGAATGGTGGTGAGGTTATGATTGATAGAATGACTGAGCTATTTAACGAAGTGTGGGAAGAAGAGAAAGGTGCCGAGAAAGTGGAATGAATGTAGAGTGACACTAATTCATAAGGGAGGATACAAGAGTAAGAATGAGTTGAAGAATTATAGGCCAATTGCCCTTGTGAACACAGTAGGCAAAGTCTTCTGTGCTGTGTTGAATGACAGATTGTGTAAATGGATTGAGAGAGTAAGAGTACTGGGTGAAGAGCAAAATGGTTTCAGAGTGGACAGAAGAGCAGAAGATAATGTATTTGTCGTGAATGAAATGATTGCAAGAAAAAAGAATGAGGGAGGCAAGCTGTATTTAGGATTTCTAGATATAGAGAAAGCTTACGACAGGGTAAATAGAGAAATGCTTTGCAGAGTTTTAGAAAAGGTTGGGCTAAGTGAAAAAATAGTCAAAATTGTCATGAGTATGTATGTTGGGACCAAAGCTAGATACAAACTAGGGAATATAGAGACAGAATGGGTGAAGAGTGAGAAAGGAGTCAGGCAAGGATGTATTCTGTCACCAATCTTGTTTAGTATGTACACAGAAGAACTAGCAGTCAGGTTGAGAAGAATGAATGCAGGAGTGAGTGTCGGGAGGGACAAGGTATGCATGTTGTTATATGCAGATGATGTAGTCTTAATGAGTGAGTCTGCAGAGGAGCTACAAAGCTTATTAGATGTGGTAGATGAGTATGGAAGAGATTTTGGAGTGAATTTTAGTTGTGAAAAAAGTAAGGTAATGATAGTGAATAGATCAGAAGATGAGAGGGATGTTACATGGAGACTTGGAGTGAAAGAGTTGCAGCAAGTATGTGAGTACAAGTATCTAGGGATATGGATGAGCCCAAATGGATGTGAGAAGGCTAAGAATGAAAAGATTAGTATGGTGAATCAGTGGGTTGGCAGACTAGGGAGTGCAGCAAGAATGAGAGCGAGTAAATATGACGTGTTGCGAGAGATATGGAAGAGTGTGGCTGTTCCGAGTGTAATGTATGGTATGGAAGTGATTGCATGGAGTGAAAAGGAGATAGACAAGTTGGAAGTAGGGCAGAATAGAGTAGCAAGAATGGCACTGAATGCACCAAGGTATGCAGCTGTAGAAGCTTTGAGAGGTGACATGGGATGGAGTACGTTCAGGGAGAGACAGATAAAGGCAACTTTGAGATATAAAGTTAGGCTGGAACGAATGGAGAATACAAGAATTGCACGGAAGGTGTATTTGTGGAATGTAAGGAGGAGTAAATGGGAGAAGAAATGTCTGAACATGGTAGACAGGAGTGGCATGCTCGTTAGGTGGGTGCATAAATTTTGTGAAGGGAGAGAATGGTTGTATGAATGGAAGGTGATGAACAGAAGTAGAGAAGGGTTAGAGTGGGATGTGAAAAGGTGGAAAAGCGAGATAGACAAAACAGTGAAAGGTGTGGGACTAAGTAAGTGGAAGACTGAGATGGAACGAAAGAAGACTTTGGAATGGTACAGAGAGAAAGAGGCCCCAATGTATGTAAGGTGGTATGATGGAAGCCTGGGTGGTGATCTTCTCTTCCGAGCTAGGGCACAGTGTATGGATGTGAATGCAAGGAACTACAGATGGTCAGAGTCCCGCAGCAAAGTGTGCCAGATGTGTGATATGGGAGAGGATGAGACGGTAGAGCATGTAGTACTAGAATGCGAGAAGTATGACCGTGACAGAATGGAAATGATGCGTGTGATTCTGGCAGAAATGGGACGTGAAATGAATGAGGTGACTGAAAGAACTGGAAGGGAATGGATGGCGTTGTTGCTAGGACTGTGTGAGGAGACGAGTGAACGGATGATTGACGCGGTGAAAGAGTTCCTGGAGAAAATGTGGTATGCGAGATTGAGAGATTAGGGCATGTAATTAGAGTATGCATCTTTGATTTATTTAGTTTCTTTTTTTTCTGTGTATTTTCCTCTTTTTTTTCCCCCCTTATTCCCCTCACAGGAGCTGCCGATATAAAGGCCCGACTTGGAGGAAATTTCAAGTCACCTGTGACATCAAGATCAAGATCAAGATCAAGTTGTCGTCGTCTTGGGAATTTGATGGGGCTGTGCAGGCTGTGACGCCACAACCTCTAGTGCCACAAAAGTGCAGGTTGCAGATGAGTAAGTGGATCAGATCCTGTTGAGTTGACCTGTCCTTTGGAGGAAGGTCCTGGTGTGTTTGAGTACTCTGAAAGCCAGGCCAGGGTCTTGAAGGAAATCCGCCACCACAGTGGAGAGGTCACCTCCGGGTCAAATCGCGTTTTTTCGGACTTAAAATGCCTACATCGGCTATACAGTGACATTAAATAGAATATAAGCACCCCAGGATCGATTTGTGATTAGTGAAATAACTGTGGGTACTTCAAATACCGTGAAATAAGCAACTATATGCAAGTGACCCAGTTACCATCCCCAAAATTGCCGACCCAAACACCACCACCACCAACAACAACAACAACAACAACAACAACCCCCAGGCATGCTACACATGTGGTGTTGATGGAGAAACAGATTACACCATCAGGTGTGATGACTGCAAAAATTGTATTCACTACTACTGCAGTGGCCTCCCAACCTATCAACTCCTGTGTTTTGCCAAGACTCACAGGAGATTCACATGTGCTAAATGTTGCCTGGAGAGGTTCAATGACGAGGAAGACGAGGAGTGGTTCTTGGAGGCAGAAGCAGCTAGGACACGCCAGGAAGTAAGACTCAAAAGAACAGGATCTCTACCAAAGCCACGTAAAATATGGAGGACTTATAGCGAGGGTAATATTCCGAGTTATGCTGAAGCATTGGAGGGTAACAAATCACCCATAGATACCCAGAGTCCTGACCCTACATCCCCAGGACCTAGAGCTACACAGGTAGATGCAGAATCAAATTTTGTTCTGGGAGACTCCCCTGGAAACTTAAACTTCAGTCAACTCAGTTCAACAAACCAGGTACAAATAAGTGCTAGTATAGCAGAAACACACATGGAAAGTAATGTACCCAACTACCAAGATGGAGGTGAGGAAAGGACTACTAGGGAGGACAACACAAATAAAAATACAAATACTTAACCAGTTCAAAGTGTGTAGGTACTATCGCAAAAACTGTTGCAGATATAGCACAAGTGGAAAGGGCTGCAGATTTGCTCACCCAAAGCCATGTCCCAGGCTGCTAAAATATGGCTTTAAGGGAGAAAAAGGCTGTAAATTAGGAAAGAATTGCTTGCATTACCATCCACAACTTTGTCACCAATCAATGTCAGAGGGACAGTGTGACAAACTGGTGTGTCGGTACACTCACCTTCAAGGTACAATGCGCAGAAAAGTTGACAGAGACCGTGATCAAAACAACATAAATGCAAATGAAGGAAAGTTTAATTCAACGCATATAAATCGGGATGCACCCGACAAAACTAGCCTTTTTTTTAGATCAAAACATGTTAAGCCAGCGGCTAGATGGTTTCCAACAGCAAATAAACAATTCTTCAACACCTCGTCCATCAGCCTCAAGTACCTCATCAGCAGTACCTAGTTCAACAACCTCCCCAACAACAACACCAAATACATCACCTCCCACAACAACACCACCACCAACAGCAGCAGCAACTCCACCCCATCCACTCAATCCAACTACAGGGACCAATTCGACCTCCTTTGCAAATGCAACATCAATAATCACAACAGACCACACAAAAACTTCAAAGGGCCTTACTCGTGTAAAGAAACACAACCAGGCCTCAGTTCGATCAGGGACGAACAAGCTGCTAGCAATGCAAATAAACTGTAAACAGCGGCAACAACAGCAAAATTAAATTCCAAGCAGCTGTTAAACAACATAACCCAGACATTATTTTTGGGTGCGAATCTAAACTAGATGAAGGTACTCCTACATACTCAATTTTTTCTGATGAATATGTAGTCTATAGGAAAGACCGCACAGGAAATGGTGGAGGAGTATTTCTAGCCATAAAAAGTGGTATCATTGCCATAGAGAGGCAAGAGCTTGATTCAAATGCTGAAGTGTGTTGGGCCTCAATAGAATTCACAAACCATGGATGTTTATACATTGGCAGCTACTATAGGCCACCAAGTGCTACAAATGATGCCTTGGAACACTTACAGGACAGTATTAACAAACTGCTGACACGTAACCCAAGGTTACCAAATATAGTGTTAGCAGGTGACTGTAACTTTCCGGACATTATCTGGGAAACAATTACTACAACAAATGTAAGGACACAATCACAACATAACAAGTTTATTAATCTTCTTAATGAATATGGTATGGCTCAACTAACCAAGGAAATAACTCGTCCAGAGTCAGGTAATATTCTGGACTTGGTGATGACAACAAATACAGAAATTATTGAAAACGTGCAAGTAAAGCCAGGCATAGCTTAGTCCTCTCCAATATCAACATGACCCCGAGGACTCACAAGAAACCACCAAGAATTATATACAAGTATGACCGAGCAGACAAGATTAGAATAAGTGAAATTTTTCAGAATGCAACACAAAAGTACTTTTGTAACTCACCAAATGAACGGTCAGTTGATGAAAACTGGAAATTCTTCACTGAGACAGTTACTAATGCCATGTCATTGCTCCCTTCACAAACATCAAGTGGGAAACCCAGTTATCCGTATATTACCAGAAAAATTCAAAGGGAAATGAACAAACGCGACAAACTGTACAAAAGTGCTAGAGCAACAAAATCTCCACAAGACTGGGAAAAGTATAAAACTAAAAGAAATGAAATACAACGTATGATGGAGAAACCTTACAATGAATACATGAATGAAGTGATTGGTGATAGTTTACAGAAAGATACAAAGAAATTTTGGTCATATGTGAGATCACAGAAACGAGAATCACTGGGTATCCCAACTCTGAGAGATGGTGAAAAACTATACGTGAGTGACCAAAAGAAAGCAGAGGCACTTAACAAGCACTCCTCATCAGTGTTCACAAAAGAAGATCTAGTTTCCACTCCTCCAAACAAAGGTCCATCACCATATCCATCCATCCAAGACCTAACCATCAGTGAAAACGGAGTAGTGGAACAACTAAGGAAACTCAACGTAAATAAATCAAGTGGACCAGATGAAATACCAGCAAGGATGTTGAAGGAGTATGCTGAGGAATGTGAACCAATGCTGACTCATATTATGCAAGAATCATATAACACTGGAAGCCTTCCTGAAGACTGGTTGAAGGCCAGAGTAGTTGCTATATATAAGAAAGGGAAGAAATGTGACCCTTCCAATTACCGGCCAATATCTCTAACATGTATATGCTGTAAGATCATGGAACACTGTCCTCAGCCACATGGCAAAACACCTGGCAGGCAACAACACCCTAATAAATGAACAGCATGGTTTCCGTGAGAAATTGTCTTGTGAGACCCAACTCATGGAAGCAATCCATGACTGGTCCCTGGGCATCAATCAGAAATGCCAAACTGATATTATATTCCTTGACTTCAGTAAGGCATTTGACAAAGTGGCTCATCAAAAGTTGCTGTATAAGATTGACCATTATGGCATTCGAAGCAAGACAAAAAAATGGATACAGGGTTTCCTGTGTGGTCGCTCCCAAGAAGTGTCTGTAAATGGAACACGATCATCTTCATCAGATGTCTTCTCAGGAGTTCCATAAGGCTCCGTCCTGGGCCCAATCTTATTCCTGCTATACATAAATGACATCAATGAAGAGGTGACCTCCAAGATGAGACTCTTTGCGGATGACAGCGTGATATACCGCTGTATTCACACGCAAAGAGATCAAGAAATGTTGCAGGAAGACCTCCAAAAAGTTTTTAATTGGGCCAAAAAGTGGGACATGGTCTTCAACATCCAAAAGAGTTCCCACATGTATATTAGCCTAAAGGAAAATACACTGAATTATACTTTTTCCGTCAACGGGAAGGCTCTGACTAAAGAGAGCAGCTGCAAATATTTGGGTGTGACCATCACGGAGGACATGAGCTGGAACAACCACTCAGAACAGGTCAGGGCAAAAGCAGCCAAATCCTTAGGCCTTGTCCGCAGGACCCTGGGGGCGTGTAGCAAAGAAGTGAAGGAAGCAGCCTATACAGCCCTAGTAAGACCTCAACTAGAGTACGCTTCCAGTGCATGGAATCCTCACCCAAAAAAATATCAAAATAATTGAAAGTGTTCAGCGGCAAGCAGCTCGTTTCGTGACACATAACTACAGCAGGGAGGCAAGTGTGACCCAAATGATCACCACACTGGGATGGGACACACTCCAAACCAGACGCTGTTTCCACCAAGCGGAGATGTTTTACCGCATCCATAGTGGTGCTGTAAACATCCCTATGCCTCCAGAAATCATAAGAAAAACACCTGCTGGAGCAATCAACCCTGACCACCACTTGTACAGGCAACCCAGTACACGGGTTGACCCTTACTTGTACAGCATGTTCCCCCGAGCTGTACACTTGTGGAACAAATTACCCCAGGAAGCAATCACAGCAGGCAACTTGCAGGAGTTCCGGAAGGCAGCACTACCAGCCATCCACCAATCAACAGTACCACCTACCCTGAAGTGCCTGTAGAAGACAAGTTCTACATAATCCTAGGACAGCGACACTCGCTGTGACAGTGAGGATAGGGAGGATTTTGCCTGAAGGGCTGTGACTGGGAAGGACTTGAAAGCTCCCAAGGCTATACGAATGGCTTTGTTTTTAATTACATCCAATTTATGGAGAAGTGAAGGTGAGGCCGCCCCATAAACCTCACATCCGTAGTCTAAGCGACTCCGGATATAAGCACAATAGAAGCGAAGGAGGGTATGCCTGTCCGCACCCCACTTGACCCCTGCAAGGGACTTCATTAAATTTAATCTTTTGAGGCATGAGGTCACCAGGTAGTGTATGTGACGGCCCCAGGTTAGACGGTGGCAGTCCACTACTAAGCCAAGAAACTTATGTTGGGTTTTGAAGGGAATGGGTGAGCCATTGATGGTGACCACAGGTAAGTTGGGTATATTGGCCTTCTGGTGAAGCACAGAAGGTTAGACTTCTGGGTACTCACCGTTAGGCCCCAACGTGATATCCAAGAGTTTATGGCATCAAGTCAACGTTGAAGGTTAAGTTGAACCTCCTGGATAGTGGAAGCAGAGCAAAGGAGGGAAATGTCATCAGCGTATAAGAGTGCGTGTGTGCATGGAGAAGAGGGAAAGTCTGAAAGTAAGACTTTGAAAAGGAGAGGACTAAGAGGAGAACCCTGTGGGACACCTCTGGTGACTGGGTAAGACCTAGAATAGGAGTTACCTATCACCAGAGAGAAGGATTTGGAAGACAGGAAGGACTGAACCCAATTGAGTGGAGAACCATAAAGTCCCAGGCGGGAAAGTTTTTCAATAATGGCATTATGTAAAGAGGAGTCAAAAGCTCCTTTAAGATCAAGAAAGGCTACCAGGGTGTATTGCTTGTGGTTAATTCCTTCCTGAATGTGGTGCCCTAGCTGGAGTAGGGCATCCAGTGTGCCACGGAGAGGACGAAAGCCAAACATGTTGGGAGGAAGAAGGTGTTTGTGTTCCAACCACCATATTAGTTTGTCATGCACTATAATATGTTCTAATACCTTACTGAAGTTAGAGAGTAGACTGATGGGCCTGTAGGAGGAAGCCTCCGACGGGTCCTTGCCAAGTTTGAGGATAGGGATTATGATGGCATGACGCCACACAGAAGGGAACGTCCTAGACAGCCAGCTAGCGTTGAAAACGTTCAGGAGGAGAAGGAACAGAGGATCTGGGAGGCGGCGATGAAACTCGTTCGGGACATTGTCCGGCCCCGTCGCCTTCCCAACAGACAGTGCTTGTAAAGCTGATGAAAGCTCCTGGGGAGTTATAGCTGTACTAATTGTGTGGCCGTGTGAAGAAAGAGGTAACATGGGGGGTGGGGTATAGGGTCAGGGGAGCCGAGGACAGTGTGTATGTTGGAGGTGAGGCACTCGGCTTTTTGGACATCATTGACAAGGAGGACGCCGTTACTATTTAACGGGAAGGTGAGAGGGGACTGAGGGTGGACCATCATCCCGAAGAAAGACCAAGTCTGGGAGACTTAGGAAGAAAAGGACAGGGAAGCACAAAAGGAGGCCCACGCAGAACTTTTCTCATCAAGAATAACACACTTGCACTGGGCCTCTAAAAATTTGAATTGCATGCGAAGGGGAGGGATGGGATTTTTACGCCTCATGTTAAAGGCATGTTGTTTGGCCTGAAGGGCTGCTGCACTCCTTCGGGACCACCAGGGGATCCGGAAGGAGCGGGAGGGACAAGAAGTGACGAGGTGGAAGTGATGGGACCCTACGTCCACCAAGGTGTCCGTAAGGTATTGAATTTTGCTATGTGAAGGGAGGATAGTGAGAAGAGTTATTGAATTAATCTCTATTTGAAAAGAGCCCCAGTCTCCCTTATTAAAGGACCAACGAGGTCTGCGTGATGAAGTGGGGTGGGGGGGTATTGGTATTGAAGGGAAGAAGATTACAACAGGAACATGGTCACTCCTCATTTAGGGTCAGTTGTTATAGTGGTGAGGAGGAGGGGGCCATTCCCCTGGCAAAGGTCCAAGGTAGAGGGGTTCCCTGAAACTGGATCAGTCCTGGTAGGGAGGCCAGGTGGAGTAAGGAGAGAGAAAGTTGCACTGTTTGCCAGGAAGGTCGAAAGGGACAGACCCGAACGGTTTCTTAGGCTTCTGGGGAGGGCTGGTTCCCAGAAGTGGTGATGGGCGTTAAAATCACCCATTATTAAAGCTGGGGAGGAGAGCTGTGAAAACAAATGCTGGAACTCCTGAAGCATGGGTTATACATTAAGAGGATCTGAAGAGGCCCTTGGTTGAAAGTAATAGGCGGCTCCAACCTCCTGCCGCCAACCCAAATTGCCAACTTGAGACCCCCTAATTTCTCACACAATTTACCGAAAGTGTGAACAGCTCTGTTGCTGATACTATATGAAATCTGAGTGATTGAATAAATGAACAATAATTCAAAGATATATTTTACCTTACTAGAACGTTAACATAGATTCTGTTTTATCTTATATATACATGAACGAAAGCAATCATCTCTAAATAGGGATGTCGTGTACGCAGAAAGGAATTTTCATTGTTTTTCAGTGTTCTGGTGAGAAAAAATAGTATGCTTCATTAAAAAATATTTTAAAAATTTTCAGATTCAATTTGTATAATTTACCGAATAAATGCATGTCATCCGCAAACCGTACTTCATATAAGATGTACTACTGTATATTGCAGTTCCGTTCAAGGTCAAGTACGATAACACTCCGGTGTGACATGCGAGAGTAAAGCTCTATGCAAGAGTGTGCCGCCCGTTCGTTTTATTACCACCTCCCCTCGGTCATGCTCTGGGGTTTATATTTGATGTTATTACGCGGGTCGGTATTTTTCTGCCACCACCTATTTTGAGGGAAATAGGAACCCTTTCGAAAGTTGGCCACTGGTCGTTGTTGTTGTAATTTTGGTTGTAATAAATCTTAGCTACAAGGAGTCACTCTGGTTACCACTGGGGAAGCCATATGTCACTAATGAAATAACTTCTAATTTTGGATAATTATTATTTGTCAAAAAGAGAAAGACTTATTTTTCACATCATAATGTAGTTAATCATTTCTTAGATCAACAACAATAAAAACAGAGCACAAAAAAAAACTGTTACAAAAAACTTTGCTAAGCTGAGTGACACATTCAGTTTATTTGGTACAAGAGACCTCAATAATACTGTTGGTCACTCCACACGTTAATTTCACTTCGATTAACACAGAATAATTTCGAAACACAATATTTTCCTGGTCTTAACACTGTCTAACTTAATCTCACTTTCAGATTTCAAACTTGTTCTTAATCAAAACACATGATCAACATAACATAATGCTGTTCCTAATAATATTATGACTAATGGGAAACACGTCTAATAGGGGGCCGATGTGAGTGTGAATGTGTGTGTGTGAATGTATTGTGTGGCACTGGGGTGGAACCTGCGGGATGTATGGGGGTTAAACACAGACTGGTGTCCTGACGCTATCCCGGGAAGCGGGAAATCTTTAATTATTGTCTCTGACTAGGGATTTTTCCTTACATTTGATTACTTTAATTATTGATTATTGAGATATGAGATTATTACTAGCTTATACAGAATTAATTTTGGTGTAGAAAAAGTGTTACTAGTTCAGCTAATGAATTTGATTTCAAATAAATACTACATGAGAGAAATGTTGATCACTTGATCACTCAGCTGGAGTTTTGGCGCGAGAATCTGTGTTTGGGTAAACTTAGTAATATATTGCATCATCTTTCTTAATAGAAACTTGTGAAAGGAAATCTAATTAAATTAACCTATTTTAAGATATGGAGTTTGATTTTAATTGGAAATTAATGTTAATTAAGCGAATATAAGGAAGTAATTTTCTTTTCATAGAAAACTGATCTAAGGGAGAGGGGGGGACTGTACAAGACTTGAAGATTTCGGGCATAACACACACACATCCACACACATCCACGCATACACGCACAAACACAGGAGGGTAGGACTTCCAGCCTTCCGCTTCCGCTTTTAAAAAGACAAACCCTTGTGGATATAGGTAATAAGGGAGTATTGGAGTAACAGGAACTACAGTGCTCCCTCCAATTTTGCGTGAAATTGGTCGACATTGGAGGCCGCAAAATTGGAATAATTAACATTATGGAGATTTTAGTCATATTTTTGTCCTTATTTGTACATAAATACATGTAACTATACATCCTACAATAAAGAAAATACAGAAAGACATAAATATTATCATTATCCATAAGAAAATCAAATTAAATGACCATTTTACTGTACCTGGGTTTGCAGAGATGGAGATTGGTCTCGGTCGCAATATTGGAGGGAGCACTGTATCTAGTGCAGACCTCTGGGTCTTTTGGAGCTTTCTTATATTCTTATGTTCGTATGTTCTTATTTTGTCTTCACCCAACCTGGGGTTTGAACCCAGAACATATCGGTTGTGAGATGTTGTGAGCCAAGAATGTTAGCCATTACACCACCGGGCCCTTATTATGTCCCTGGTAAGGTTCGGTACAAAGTTATTTAACACTAAGAGCATTTTGGCAACTTCCGCAAAGCATAGGTATTAATTGTTACTGGAGGAGGGGGGTAATTTTTTTGGTTATCCAGAAATTTTGGGTGGCGATAAACCCCACCCCATCACCCTACCCAACCCACATTTTAAAAACTGCTTCCACCATCTCTAATATGTCCAAAGGTCCCAGTTTAATTTATATCCTTGATTTAATATATATATCCATTTTTTTTAAAAGGTTAATATGTAATTTTTTTTCAAGCATGAAGGTGCAACAAATATGTATAGAAGAGAAATTTTAGTCATTAAAGACATGGATATATTTAGGCGATGAAAAAATAATTACACGACGGTCATGCGAATAACCGATGAGAACTTACGTACACGACAGTCATGCATACAGTCACTTCCTTGGAAGACGACTGAGTGAGGAGGATGAGGAGGATGAAAGGCTGTATTGGGAGGAAGTTGAGAATGAGAGAGATAGGGGAATAAATGTTAGTAGTGAAGGGAAGGAGATGAAAGATATGGGAGGAAGTTAAAGATGAGAGAGATAAGGGAATGAATATTAGTAGTGAAGGGAATGAGATGAAAAATATGGATGGAGAAATATTAAGATCTTTATACTAAATCTTCCTGCTTTACACACACTTCTTTAATATTCCTATCTCACTTTTTTAAGATCTTTGCTGGCACTTTCCGGAGAATGGAGTGTCTAATTACCTGGATGCCCACTGACTGTACATCCTGATGGCCATGAAGCTGGTGGTGCAGGTGCTGAGGCATAAGGAGCAGTGCCTTGTCATACCTGTCACATTACCACTCTTCAACCACGCCAGGGGACAATGGGTAAGTCTCTTGTGTGTCCTGGTGAAGCTGTTTACCTATAGTTTCTTGAAAAGCTTATATCTAGGATCATTTTAATGAATGATAATCAATCTAATGTACTGTGTCTCATTAATTTCATAAATTTTTTTATAAAAATTTTTAAGTGCGTAGGGCATCAGTGTTGGTGCATAATACACATATCATTCACTCCACACACACACACACACACACACACACACACACACCAGGATAGGCTTTCCAGTCCTCTGCTCCTGCCGGGATTGCAAGGTCACAAACCCTTGGCTTACTGCCGTACCTATTTTACTGCTGGGTGAGCAGGGGTTACAGCGTTTAAGAAGACAAATACATTTTGTCTTCACCCGACCTGGGATTCGAACCCAGAACGTATCGGTTGTGAGCCGAGCTCATGTTACTTGGAACTCCCTTAAGATTGAGGTCATGACTCATGACAGAAGTGTTTCCGTTTAATACACTTTACTGTTGCATCCTGTTTATCAAGTATTGCAACACTCACATTTTATAGATTTTCCTCTCACTTCCACAACATCCACTCAGACTTTATATTTCCTGCTGGTCATCTCACTTCCCTTATACCATGTAACTATACTATATGTTGGTGTTGTATTTTACTACTTCCACAACTTATTTCTTTCCCTTTAGCAGACTTACCAAACCATCCATATGTATTACCATTGTTTTCACCATTCATCGTACTTATAGCACAAGGACCTCAAATATCTCCTTTCCACAGCCTGTTTCGGGAGGATGAACAGCTGGGTGAGCTGTGTGCTGACTGCCCTCATCTGGGATTGAACTCGGGCCAGCGGATCCATAGTCAGACCAGTTTTAAATACTGCACTGCACTTACCGTAAGGAACACATATTCTTAGGCTTCCACGTATAATTCTTGTAATGACTCTTACAGCTCAAAGCAGTTCATAACTAAGCTTTACAACACATTTAACCATCTTACAGACTCCTGTGGATTTGTAATATGAATCTCAACCTCTTTGATTCTATAGTGTATCTGCAAGGATGATTCTATTAACATAACTAATTTAAAGGTAATTTTAGAAATACTACACCTTTTCACCCTTAAATTAAAAACATAAAATTTAAAAAACTGAACATAAAATAAAAAATAAAAAAAATGAACTCAAATTAAAAAAAATTAACATCAAATAGAAAAAAAAACTGAACATCAAATTAAAAAAAAATGAGCAAAAATATTTTAAAAATTGAACATAAAATTAAAATAGATGTCTTTCAAATTAAAATAGATGAATTTCAAATTAGAATAAATGAATTTCAAATTAAAATAAATTAATTTCAAATTGAAATATATTAATTTCAAATTGAAATAAATTAATTTCAAATTGAAATAAATTAATTTCAAATTGAAATAAACAAATTTCTAATTAAAATAAATTAAATTTATGCTAAAATACGTAATGTGATAAGTTCTCTTGACCACCACCACCATACACGTGTGCGTGTGTGTCTGTTCAGAATGCTTTTCCTTTTATTCTACGTAACTTTAACTCTTTTGTAATCGTCTTTTCTGCTTACATTTTCTTTCATTCTCCTTAGTAAGCTTCCCACTCGTAATATAACTCATTATTAGTCCCTTGTTAATATTATCCTTACTATTTAACATTATTATACACTAAATAACCTTAATAAAAGGGGCCGAAATGCCTCACTCTCTCCAATGCTTCTTTCACCTCCTATAGGCTTCCAAGGTTGAGACAAGGTACTAAAAACCTTCTATACTAATATTCCAAAGGTGTATGGAACATTATACATAGATATTCAGGTACAATTCAGGTGTTTTTACCTTTATTACATACTGTGGCGCCGGACAGTGTTGCCATAATCACTTCAAGTCCAAGTCAGCTGATTTAGAAAAAGAATACCTTAAATATATACCTCAAAATCATACCTTACCTTTCACACTGCACTGAATATATTTTTATAATGTTAAAGTAAGCATGAGGTAGTCCTATAAGTGTATCTATTCAAGTAATGTTGTGTGGAGTGGCAAGAGGTAGTTTCGCCTGCCTGGCATCACTGTAATTACAACATGGTAGTGATGGCACACGCTGGCCACAAGCTGTCAACTTAATTACCTTTCTAGAGCCTCACGTGACAGTAGTAAGTATAGTTTAAATACATGTAATACTAATCAGTGATGCCAATCAGGTAATTAACTCGTGCACGGTCATCAAGCAGCAGGGAAGGGAATGTAAAACAGGCTAGTAATACCGTGCACTTCTTTCCAACTACAGACAGGTGTTTTCAAGGCTTGCTGTGGCTATGTCTAGCTAGCCATGCATGTATATTAGACAAAAAGGTTGTATTATAAGTATCTGAGGTTGAATTTGCAGTGCATTATAAAGGTAAGGAGATATCGAATGGGTCATCTTACGAATCTTTACCGGTATTGGTAAAATTTTACATTTCCACCAAAATGCACCTGGATATAAATATCACATTTCGTATAGATTTTGATCCATTTCGAATGATTTTGACATTCATTTCCGTCGCAAATGCATATATAATAAGATATCCTTATCACCCCTAAACTTGGGGACTAGTGGGAATGTGGGGTTCTTGGGTGGGGAAGACGAAATGCAATGATTTACGCTATAAACAAGGTGCAAGAATCACTAACATAACCTAACAATGACCTATTGACGAACACGCAATGCATTGACGGTCACAAAAACTACGAAAAAAATGGCATCTGCACCTTGCCCAACCCCCAATTTTTGGTCATCGAAAACATTTGATATCTATTAAATTAACCTAACATAACAAAACCTAAATTGACATAACGGAACCTTGTTCAAATCAAATTAAACTTTACCTTATTCCCGAAGAGAAGGTCTCATATAAAACATTGAATATCTCACAAACTAAGACTTTGTGACAGAAATGTTATTCAGAAAACCTTCTCAGAATGCATCTGATAATGTAAATATACAACTCTGAATTCGCTAGAACATTCTGGTGAAGATGTAAAGTAATAATAATAATGATTTTACATCTTCACCAGAATGCTCTAGAGAATTCAGGGTTATATTTTTGGCACAGCTTACAGGTATGGTAGCTGTACCTGTAAGTGCTCGCTTATAGATACGGCACGTGCCTAAATTTTGGGTAATAGAATTGTATCATTCTATCTATAAATAGTATTCATAATCCCTCTGTATTAGGAACCGAGAGAGAGAAAGTTGATACATCCCCGCACCTGACCTAGTCTTAATCCCAGGAGATGGCGACCCTTCCAATTATCGGATTAACAGGTTCATGTTTTCTCAAAACTCCCTAGAGTCCTATATCACCTTTCCCGCAGGTGTCCACGAGTGCTGTTACTATCACTCCTTATCCCTCTTGACTCCTAAGGAATCTCTCAAGTCGGGATGGCAGTTCCTTATCCTTCATCCCTCGACCCAGCCAGGCTGCTATCAGATCCAAATCAGATCACCTTCAGACTCTGGCGAGATCAGTCATTCGGTCCTCTCAGTCACGACTTCAACTCAAACCTCTCTCGGCTTCATCATATCAATCAGTCTGTATCAACAAATAAGACATAAGAAAACTCAACCTTGTCTTACCATTCCTGCCTTGTATTAGAGAAAACAATCATCAAAGAAGACTCTAATATAGAATATAAAAAGCTTATACAACTGAACCAAACATAACATAACATAACATAACATAACATAACATAACATAACCTAATCTAACCATAACCTAACAAATGCCGTATCCTCATAGTACTCGCTTATAGATACGGCACAGCATTTTATTAATTGTCTAAGAAGTTCTTCCTCCTGTCCGTGGTTCTGTGGTGTGGTTTGACAGTTGAATTTACAGCGTTAGTTGGCTTTCATTAATTTTGAGGATGAGACATTTTTTTCTAATAGTTTTGTTATTTTTTTTTAATTAATCTGCATAATCCAATGCAGTGTTGGAGTCTGTGTCCTCTGGTCGTTATATATATTTTTTTGATGGGCTAGGGAAAATCTGGTTATCTAATGTCTCAAAAGTACCCCTACGCCATGATATATATATATTTTTTCAATTTGCAGGAAAACAAAACCATCCTTGAGTATGCTGTAACAAAGCTATACCCTCAGCCCATTCATATTCATCTGATCTGAAATCTCCTATCACAGGTATGTTTGCAGATAATTTCACACAGCTGGTAATGGAACAGACTTTTTATATAAATTTTTTCAACATCCATCGGAGAATCCACATTTAAATTTTTTTTTTTAACAACCTTCCCTACCCACTTTCATTTCAAGAAATTGAGGGTGCACTATAAATATGTTTGTGTGTGTGTGTGTCAAATATTGTATAGGTGTTAGGAAGAATCTAGGTGTCTAGTTGTAGAGCGATTGAGAATGAATGTAAAAAAAAAGGGTTGTATGAAGGAGTCGCTGTGCCAACTGCACTATATAGGGCTGAAATATAGAATATGGCTGTAGCAAAGAAGAAGAGATTGAAAGTAATGGAGATGAAGTGTTTGAGAATTATGTGTACAGTCGGCCCCCCAAGGGTGTGCACTCAAAGGGTGCAGGCAGTACCAGTGCGGTACTTATATTCAAAGGGTGCGGTGACGGAACTCTGTGCTTTTGTCGAGCGGCCATGTTGTGATGATGTCCTCGCGCGCTCGCGCGCTCTCGCGCTCGCTCTCGCGCGCTCTCGCGCGCGCTCTCGCGCTCGCTCTCGCGCGCTCTCGCGCTCGCTCTCGCGCTCGCTCTCGCGCTCGCTCTCGCGCTCGCTCTCGCGCGCTCTCGCGCTCGCTCTCTCGCGCTCGCTCTCTCGCGCTCGCTCTCTCGCGCTCGCTCGCTCTCTCGCGCTCGCTCTCTCGCGCTCGCTCTCTCTCTCTCTCTCTCTCTCGCGCTCGCTCTCTCGCGCTCGCTCTCTCTCTCTCTCTCTCTCTCTCTCTCTCTCTCTCTCTCTCTCTCTCTCTCTCTCTCTCTCTCTCTCTCTCTCTCTCTCTCTCTCTCTCTCTCTCAGATATGGGATTCCTCCTCCTCCATCCTAGATACTGTAATAGCTTCTGCCAGTACAGTATCTATCTATTATCTATCATATTTAATCACATGTGTATATGTACTGTATATTTTTTCATTATATTATGTATTTCAGGGGTTATTGGGTGAAAAAAGGATAAGTCTTAAGAGTCCCGGACTACATTAGTGTTTTTCCCATAGGTTATTAACTTCCAAGGGTGCACAAGGGGTGCAGACTACATTAAGCGCACCCTTGGGGGGCCGACTGTATTGTTAAAGTGGGGGCAAACGCTGTAGCTGCGCATAGCTGCGTGCGCTCATCTGCCAGATCATAGGCCTTTGAGCCTGTGGTGGAAAATAATTCCATTATGCCGGTACACAGGGTCACTGTGACATCTGAATTTCCACAGTTTACCTTCTCTAAGTACCCATTTATCGACCAACCTGTTTGGGAGGAGGAACAGCTAGATGAGTTGTACACCGACTGCCCTCGCCCAGGATTGAACGTGTTAACCATTGCACCACTGAGGCATTGATGTGTATGGACCGAGAGAGAAATGAGAAGGTACGAAGGAGAACTGGTGTTACGAGAGTTGGATGGTCGACAAGAGCAGAGTTTGCTGAGGTGGTTTGCACTTATGGAGAGAATGGAGGACAGGTTCTTACTTGGTTGGCTCCCCTCGGACAAAACTAGACCAGCTAGCATACACATACTACACAATAAAGGGGGGCCCAGAACCACAGGTACGCCAGTTCAACAGATTATTATGAATATCTAATATACAATAAGACAAATAGAACTGGAAGTTATGTACCTTTAGTGGTGTTTATAACCATAACAATGTATACAGGTATCCTACTCAACATAATCATATAAGGTATTGCCCATGGCATTATGCAACAGCCTTTTAAAAGAAGATAGACTGGCAGCTGCAACAGTGTCAGCTGGCAAGGAATTCCAATTTGAGATACATCTTACACTAAAGAATCTCTTTTTACAATCCAAACGGCTATGAGGAAGATATATCTTAAAGGAATGACCCCTGGTACCAACTACTGGAGCCAGATCAAAGATATCAGACACATTAATAGCCGATAAACCATGAAATATTTTCCAGTACTTGATTAGGTCAGCCCTTACTAGACGTCCCTGAACAGAATATAAATCAAGGTGTTTCAGTCGGTCTGAATAGGAAAGAATCTCCAAGCCAGAAATATTCTTGGTCCATCTCCTTTGAACCGACTCTAGAAGTTTGAGGTCTTCAACATAACCCGAGAACCACACACAAGAAGCATAATCAAGTAAAGGTCTGATGTGTGAAATATAGATAGCTTTCATAAATCTGGGTGATCTATTAACAGTTGACTTCAGCAGATTAGTCGCTAGGCCACCTGCTTTATTGGTTATGTTATATATGTGTTGGTGAAATTTCAAGGAGAGATCAACCATAATACCAAGATCAACATAAGACTGCACAAACTTGAGTGGAATATTGTTAATATAGTAAGAGGAGTACGGCCCAAGCAGAGTCCAGTCCACATAGGAGCGTTGGAAGCGGAGAACAGCACATTTTTCAATGTTAAATTTGAGTCCCCAAGATTCGGATCTACTACTAATCAAGTTTATGTTACGCTGAAGCCGGGCAATATCACAAAATGTTGAGGAAATGTGCTGATGGTTAACATATAAGTACAGCTTTAAATCGTCCGCAAATATTTTATAACCACAAGATAAATCATGCACCACATGATTAATATAAATTAAGAAAAGGATAGGACCTAACACTGAGCCCTGGGGTACACCACTTAGAACAGGACAAGCATAGCTCTCAGTGCCAGACACTATAACCCTCATTTGTCTGTTTTGGAGGAAAGCTTGTAACCAACCAAGTAAAGATCCAGAAATCCCAAGAGCATAAAGTTTACAAATCAAAGTATCATGGTGAAAGCCTTGCTGAAATAAAAAAAAAACCACATCAATTGTATAACCTCTATCTATCCAAGAAGTGATGTCATGGTATGTCAATATCAGTTGGTCTTCTGTTGAATGATGAGGTCTAAAACCAAACTGGGAGTCAGAAATAATTCCATTATCTTCAAGGTATTGGTAAAGCTGATGAGTCACTATTCTTTCTAAAGTTTTAACACAAACAGAGGTCAAGCTAATTGGTCTATAGTTAAGAGGAATTGTTCTGGATCCCTTTTTAAAAATGGGAACAACATTAGACACTTTCCATAAATCAGGCAGATGCCCTGATGTTAAAGAGGATTTAAATATGACATATAGGAGATAAGCAAGTTGATCGGCACAAGACTGAAGTAAGTGAGGATGAATGTGGTCAGGTCCCATGCTAGAGAAAATATCGAGAGACTTGAGATAATGCTTAACTGTGGACAGATCAAATTCAATATTAGAGATAGAGCTGTCACAGGACTGATGTTCAGATGGGTTTGACAGATGTTGACTTTGATACACTAAGGCAAAAGCCTTAACAAATAAGTCAGCCATAACTTTGGCATCATTAGTCATTACCCCTGCCATAGTCAGTAGAGGGCCTACAGAGGGCTGACCAACTTTCTTGTGTCTAACATAGGAATGGTGTAGCTTAGGGTTGGTATTGAAGGAGTCAATCAAGGATAATTCATATTGAGACTGAGATGTGATACTATAGTTTCTATATTGGTAATTCAAATTGTTAAAGTGAACAAAAGCATTAGTAGCCTGGGGAGAGAGTCTGCCATGCATCGTTCTCTGGTTTTTATATGATGACCAAGCCACTTTCTTAGCATTCATGAGGGATGAAAGTGGTTCGGTAGGCCATGGAGGCGAGGAGACAGTATGCTTGGGAGACACAAACATGTTGACAAGTGGAGATAGAATATTAAAAATTTTAAGTACATGTCATTAACAGATAGATGATCTAACTCAAAATCCCAATCCACATAAGAAAGATATTGGTTAATCTTGGCATATTTCCCTCTATGCCATGCTCTCAATATGGGAAATTCATCAGCTTCAGCAGCATAACTGGGGGAAGAAGGGATGAACTGGAAGACATACTGGAACATACTGGAAGACCTACTGGACATACTGGTGAGGAGAATAGTAGGATCTGAGGTGAAAGGTGTGAGGTTGAGAGGAAGCCCATGAATGGGATGGATGGACAGTGTGAAAAGAGCGTTGAATGAAAGAGGAATGTCTGTGGAGCAAGGAAAGATGATTCTACGTGATAAAGTGAATGGAGAGCAGTGATGAATGCATGAGAAATGACACAGCTTTGACAACCAATGGAGGTGGTTTCCGTACATTGCGATAATTTTGTTAAAGTGATTTTTATCTTTTGTGCATATTTTTGTTTTTATTTTGTGTTAATTAGTTATGTTAGCCATGAGTCCGAAGAAAGTTAGTGCAAAGTATAGTGTTGATAAGAAGAACAAGCTTATTGCGATAGAGTTGAAAAAGGAAATAATAAAATAACATGGGAGAAGTGAACTTAGCACGCCAATATGATCGAAACATGTCGACGATGGGCACTTTTTCTATTTTAAAAACCCATAAAAAATTATCTTATGAGCTGGAACGGATTAATTATATTTCAATTTCAATAGAAAAAAATTATTTATGAAATGAATAAATTGCTATATGAGCTCTGTCTTGGAACTAATTAAACTTGTACTGAGAGGTTCTACTGTATATTACTGCATTCTTTACTTTAATTGCATCGTCTCATATGTAATGTATAAAATCACCTTTGTTTTTTTCATATTTATTTTGAGACTTACTTCTGGGTGTGTGTAACTGCAAAATCAGCTACTGTAGTTCATCTGTAAATATCTTTTGTTCACAAATAATAGTGCATGTTCTTTAGAGTGGTAAAAAGAGCTCTGAGGTAATTGCTGTTCACACTATTGCTGATGGCTGTCATTGCACCAAACACCTCGGTTGGTTCAGGTGAAAAGACCAGGTGGTAAATACCTGCCTCACTGCAGGTGTAGTTGTGTATTAAGTGGTTACATCACTGTTCCCAGGTTCCATCCCTTAATTTTGTCAACGTACTTTCTGATTATACAGTTTCTATTCCAGTATTTCTTGGTGGGTCCCACTAACCTCACCGAGGAGAAAGCTCATATTTTGGCTTGAAAGGCTGAACAGTATCCACAAAAGAAAGTGCTTGGTGTATTGGTTTGGGTGACATAACCATCAGATGCTTCAATGCCAAAACCATCAGCCTCCCACCAAATGTTGCTTTTCACAGCCCTAACCTAACCATACTTGAATTAACTTTATAAATCTTACCTTGCCAAACAAGAATTTATCTAATCTAACATGCTATTCGACCTTATATATGTTACAGTGCATGCATTCAGAGTGTATGTTCATCAAAAGGATTTAAACACTTCATTAGATTGTTCTGAAAAGTGGCAAATAAAATTTAGCTTAGATAAATGCCATGTATTTTATATTGGAAATTATAATTCTCTTACAAGTTAATCGATGAAAGACGTTTAACTCGAAAGTGTAGATAAAGAAAAAGACTTAGTTGTAATTATTACAAGTGATCTAAAACCAAGCAGCCAATGGACTGAAGTAGTAAGTACTGCAAACAAACTTGTCAGTTTCATTGGAAGAACTTAAAATTTTAAACCAGAAAAAGTGATACTTACATTATATAGCTCACTCGTACATCCCCATTTAGAATACTTTGTACAATTTTGGTCACCTTTTTTCAGGAAGGACATAAAAAAACTAGAGAGAATACAGCGTTGCGTAACCAAAATGATACCAAGATTACGTAACAAACCATATGAAGAATGACTCGCAGAACTAGATTTGTTTCCCCTAACGAAATGAAGGCTAAGAGGGGACTTAATTGTAGTTTTCAAAATCTTAAAAGGTTATACTGACGTAAATCCAGACTCCTATTTCACAGTGGACCGTACTAACATCACAAGAAACAACGGTCACAAAATAACAAAGCCAAATATTTTTTCGTTAATCGTGTTGTCAATGTTTAGAACCGACTACCCTTTTAGATAACACCTCGATAGTTATTTCATATCAAATTTTTGACTGGCACTGTTGTCTTGATGGTAATTGAACACGTAAACATACCGTCACTTATTACTAGCCTTGCTACGAGCAACTGGTCCACTCAGTTGAAATCTCTAATTTTTACTGTAACTTATGCAATGGCATGATTTTACATACTCAAACTCACTACAATATATGCGTACTTTTACCCACTCCAGTGAGCTGTTTGTTGGGGATTTAAGGACTTAAATATAAATCAATATAAACAAAAAACAATATAAAAAATATCAGTTAGGACTATTGTCATAGTCTGCTTTATTAACCCGTCTTTACACGGGATCACTGTTCTTATGAACCGTTTCCACCTGCATCTATCGTCTGTCATGTTGGTATCCAGGCCCTTCTCTCTCATATCCACTGCTATGGAATCTTTCCATCTTGTCTTGGGTCTTCCTCTCCTTCTTCCTTGTACTTCCATATCCAATGCTCTTTTCTCGTCACTTTCTCTGTTGCTTCTCATGACGTGCCCGTACCATCTAAGTCTTCCCTCCTGTGTCTTCTTTGATACCTCCCCCACCTTCACTGTTCCTCTGATCCTTGCATTGCTTATTCTGTCCTCCATTGTCACGCCACACACCCATCGCAACATCCTCATTTCAGTTACTTCCATCCTCCTCTTGTTTATTTTCTTCACAGGTACTGCCTCTGCCCCGTACGTCATCGCTGGTCTTACCACAGTTTTGTACACCTTCCCCTTTAATTTCACTAGTATTTTCCTGTCGCACAATACTCCCGATACGTCTCTCCAACTTTTCCATCCAGCTTGGATTCTTCCAGTTATTTCCTTATCTTCACTACCGTCTGCTGATAAGAGTGGATCCCAGGTATTTAAATGCATCCACCCTCTTTAGCTCTACACCATCTAGTCTGATACTTTCAAGTATTTCCTGCTCTTGCTCTGTACACATCATATATTCTGTTTTTGTTCTACTTATTTTCATTCCTCTTCTCTCCAGTGCTAGTCTCCACTCATCCAGTCTGCGTTCTATCCCTTCCTTAGTCTCACTCACCAAAACCACATCATCGGCATACATTATGTCCCATGGTGTCTCCACTCCTACATCAGTAAGGACTATGTTATTTTCAAATTAATGATTTTTCAAAATATATAAGTCGAAAATTTTCCCAGAGTTTATTACCCTGAAAAAGCCAAATTCTAGGGATGGCGAAGCTATGGGCAAAATGCTCCTTAAACTTAGTATAAGTAGCGTTCTGCCCGTAGCTTTGCCACTTTTTTTTTTTTTCCATTTATAATTTTTACCATAGTTTTGTTGTACTACAAAGGATACTAATAAATTACAAATTAGAAAATGTTTTTTTTTTATTAATAACCATTCATACAACAACGAACAATATTGACCAAACAATGGCCAGATTCCAAAAATGAAAACTCTTCAGGTCAGTAAGTGACTCCTTCACCAGACTTGTCCAGAGTGAGATTCCGCATAAGGGCAGGTGTTCAAGGCAGATTATTTGCGGCTTCATTATTTCCAGACTCCATCGAGGTCTTCGGGAAGCTGTCGATGAAACGTCGGATTCCGCAGAAGCCGAGGTGCCTTCTTCTAGAACTTATTGAGTAGAAAATAAGAAGAGATAATATAAGGCGGAAGAAAGGTGTTGTGTTGTAGATTAGACCAAAACTGGAATACACTGAAGTAATATGGTGTTGAATTTAGAAAGAATACAGAGATTTTCAACTAAGATGGTGCCAGATTTGGAAGACCTAACTTATGAGGAAAGATTGAGAGAAATGTATCAAACACTAAAAGAAAGAGGAGACTTAATTACAATATATAAATTGATGAACAACCTTGAGGAAACACAGAAACGATCAAATAATGAAAAGAAAAAGAGAGGCTAGATATTAGAGACAAAAAAATAGCAAAGCTTGAACGATACAAAAAAAGTACTCTTGGCAAAGAATGTACAACAAATAGATTCTGAGACAGGACCACACTAAATTTACATCTTACGAACCCTTTTCTACTCGTTCACTATAACTAACCATTCTTTACGTCCCCATATTTTGCCTTGCTGTTATCTCTTTGCTCTGCCATTTGCCTTTTAGCCTAACATAGTGCCCTATGACCTTTGATGTCTGGCGTTTACTTTATTCCCATTAACTCACTCCCTCTATAAGATGTTAGAGCTATCTTAATTAATCTCTCACTCCCCACTTCTTGAATTGAATTTTAAATGTACTCCCTTTCCATACCCATTTTTTCCTGCCATGGCTTATACCCACCCCCCTAATTTGCTCTTCTGCCCTTTCTAATTCTTCCAAGTCTGATACACCAACTTAGATCTTACGAACCCTTTTTTTTTAACACTACTAAAAATAATTGCACCCCGGTATATACTGATGGCTCCAAATCCCAATATGGCTCTGATTTGGCAGTTCTGTTCCCCTCCCAATACTTCCAGTTCCAATTACCAGGCATAGCCAGTGTTCTTACCACTGAGCTATATGCTATTCTCTTTGCCTTGAGAAAGCTTCTTTCCTACCCATCTTCATCCATTGTAATTTTCACACTCAAAATTCCCTCTCCCTCTATACTATTCATCCTTCAGTTCGTAAAATCCAAGAGAGGCTATTTCGCCTGTATGCCTGTAAAAAGTGTCTGTTTTTGTTGGGTTCCGAGCCATGTTGGTATTACTGGCAATGAGCGTGTTGACTCACTGGCCCATTCTGCTGCTATATTAGGATGCCATCGTTTCACGAAAGTCCCAACCTATGATTATTTCCATTCTTTTCGCTCCTTTCTATTTAGCCATTGGCAATACACTAGTGGCCCCTCCATCGCGGCGGATACGTTCCAGACCCTCCCGCTATAAGTGAAAATCCGCGAAATAGAAATACCCTATTTAAATACACCCTAGGCATGTTTTGATAACTTTTACGGTACTTTTAAAAGAATTTTAAGGTCTTTAAACACACTTAAAATAATAGAAACACATTTAAACACAAAAGATATTGAGAGAGCAAAAGCAATGGATAACTTTTACCTTGAAGGTTGTTCACAGCCTGCACTGGTTTCCTGACGCTGATATAATTGCCACATTAATAAATCAACCCAACTAATATATATCTTAGTATTTCGGTAAATAGCATCCTTCAGCCATCCTTACCTATTTCATTGTGTAGATCTTTTATCTTTGAGTATTTAAATAGTTGAACTAGGTAAGCAAATTAAGAAATAATCGTAATATTAAAATTTAAATGATTAGGGGGTCCAGCGGGCGACACCCCCGGTTAGGACGTTAGGTATGGTTAGGTTTGATTTATTTTTGGTTTGATCATTTTGCTGAAAAAAGGTTATCATAATTCAAAACACATCGATATCCATCAGAATAATATAATTTTGTCATGAAAATAAGAGGATACTGTTTTCTAAAAACATTTTTCTCAAAAATTTTCATATCATACCCCTACAACGTGTTGCTGTATAGTTAAATAATTTTTCACATATATTTCAGGATATAATATAACTATATGGGGATAAGAAATTAATTTTTTTGCTAAAAAATTGCTTTGTTAAGCTCCGTTGGGGAGGTCCCCAAGCTCCCAAGCCTGCGTTACCAAAGGTTCCAATTTCGGGTATTGATACAAACAACACCGCGAAAGATGACTGTGAAATCAGATTTGTTGATGGTGGTGGTGATCATTGCTCATTGGTAACGAACACAACTATTGGAAGCGACTGTGAAATCAGCCCCTTAAACACAACAGCCAATCAGCGGCCGAGAAAACAATACCTACGCTCTGATTAGCTGAATCAGTACGTACGGCTATTCTATACTGATGCGCGAGATTTAAACTCATAAACAATGCTGCGGAAAGCCGCAAAATGGCGAAAATATACGCGATATAAAAAATAATAGGTCCTACAGAAAAAACGGCAAAATACCGGGACCGCGAAAAGTGAACCGCGATATAACGAGGAATTAGTGTACTTCTGGTCTGATCTCTCAAATAATAAACTTTGTGCAGTTAAACCATCCGTCTCTCCTTGGTCAGACCCAGGTCACAAGAATAGACAGTGAGATACTACACTTACATGATTACATATTGGCCACACTAACCTCACTCACTCTCCACCGACCCTTTGTATGACTTGTAATACCCTCCTATCTGTACCCCACATTCTACTTTTCTGTCTTTGTTACACTGCTGCACGAGCTACATCTTTTCCTCACTTAAGTCATCTATCTCGACCTCCCCGCCTCAATGATATTCTTACAGAATCACCACATTTCCACTTAGACAACATAATTTCCTTCCTACAACAAATACACATCCTTCATTTGATCTAATCCTTTGATTATAACTAATTGCTCTTTCCCTTCCATAATTTGCCTAACCATCACCTCTACTATACCGGCTACCTTATAGAATAACATAGCGCCATATGACCTTAGATGTCTGGCGCTTGCTCCTCTTTGCATTAACTAACTATCTTAATTAAAATGCCAAAAAACACTGGTTTCTTTGCCTTAAAAAGTGGGAGGTAAATGACAGGCAGAATAGTGTGGAGAATGAGTATAATGAATTGGTTAGCGAGTTGTTGATAGGACAAAAAATGTTTAACCCCAACAGAAGTATAAGGTCAAATAAAAATCACTCAAAGTGGATGACAGATAGGCTAAAACACTTGATAGGAATGAAAAGAGATATACAAAAGATTTGAAAGAGGAGAGAATGATTTAAACAAGAGATACACTACATTAACTAGGTTAGTTAGGAAAAACACAAGAAAAGCGAAGATGATACGAAATGAGAGTAGCTAGAAATTTTTTCAAATATACAAAACTAAAAACAAGAATAAAATAGGTCCACTAAAAAAGGATGATGAAATGATAGATAATGGTGAAGATACGAGCAAAGCCTTAAACGTTTATGTTTCAGTATTTACATATGAGAACTTAACGTTACATAGTGCAGACCAAGTATTCAAGGGGAGGGAAGACGAAAGATTAACGAACATTAACATAAGTCAGCAGGTAATCCAAGAGATAGATAAGCTTAGGATTAATAAATCACCAGGAGTAGATGAAGTATTTCCTCACATATTAAAGGAGTAAAAGCACAATTAGTGTAGTACTAAAGGATATATTTGATAAATCAATAGCCTCAGGAGACATACCTAGTTTGTGGAGACGGGCGAACGTTATTCCAATTTTTAAGAAGGGTGATAAAAGCGTGATGAGCAATTACTAGCCAATTAGTCTGACATCATTAATAGATAAAATGTTAGTTTATTATTTCCAAGAATGTACGGCGGCATCTAGAGCTACGTACATGAATTAATTATGGACTCAAAATGGATTCACCAAGGGTAAATCAGGTCTCACTAATTAATCTTTTTATAGGGCAGTCTATGAGGCAGCAGATAAAAGCTTAAACTATGACGTAATTGGTCTAGATTTTAGCAAGGCATTTGACAGGATGCCTCACCATAGACTGTTGACAAAAGTAAAGGCCCATGGGATACATGGCAAGGTGAATAATTGGATTAAAGTGTAGCTTAGTGGTAGGGAACAAAGGGTTCAAATAAATGGTAAAAAATCTAATTCGGGTGCAGTAAATAGTGGAGTCCTCCAGAGATCCGTACTTGGCCCATTACTTTTCATTATCTATACAAGTAATTTGGATTCTGTGATAAGTAGCAACATTAGTAAATTTGCAGATGACACTAAGATAGGGAGACAAATCAGTTCGGATTGAGAAGCTATGGTATTAGAGGGTGAGCTAAACGAACAGAATGCAAGAATGGACGGTCAAATTCATGTAGGTAGACATAACACAGGAAATAGATATACTCTAGGCAGAGTAGATATAGGTAAAAGACTTAGGAGTGTTGGTAAGTCAGGACCTGAGACCTAGAGAGCAGTGTATTAGTGCCAAGAACAGAGCTAACAGGGTACTGGGTTTCATCAACAGAAATGGGTCAAGGGTTTCAACAAAGGGAACAAATAAGATTCTCATAGTCAAAGAGAAAGTAAGAACACTAACAAATAGTTTCAAGCTAAACAAGTTCAGATACAGGAAAGATATAGGTAAAAAATGGTTCACTAATATGGTAGAGTGGAACAAACTCAGCAAGCATGTGGTAAGTGACAGTAGATATTTTTAAGGAAAGGTTGGACAATTCAATGGATGAAGAAAACAGATGGTAAATGGCGTCACTTAAAAAATCTAACCCGCGCTACTAATGGGCGGAGGCCAACCATCTAAGGTCTCCCTGAAGCCTACCGGCGCCATGGGTAAAAGATAAAAGATATAAAAAAAAAGAAAAAAAAAGGTGCATATGAGCTACCTTGTGTAGGTCAACTGGTCTAGATTTTAGCAAGGCGTTTGACAGGATGCCTCACCATTGACGGTTGACAAAAGTAAAGGCCCATGGGATACATGGCAAGGTGAATAATTGGCCTTTTGCAGCCTCCTTATTTTCTCATGTTCTTAAATGTTATATACCTCTACTTACAATAAACATCCAACACTATGATTTTGAATGTTGTTGCAGTGTTATGTAAGGAGTTCTCAATCAGTTCAGTTGAGTTTCCTGTAGTCTCACTTGTGCTTGCAAGATGTTACAACTCGAATTTTGGTTTGCTATTATTCTGTGGGAGCAAATAAAGTTTGGATTAGAGTTGTGGATGTTAGTGTGTATATGGTACTAGTAGTGTGAGGGATGAAACAAAGGGAGGCTTTTTATAATTATTTTGGTATTATTGCAGTTTCAACCAATACACCACACGTAACTATAAACTATCTCAGGGTCTAGATGACACTGTTAGGAGCATTTCTAGCCCCATATTACACTGTCGGAAATTAATAATTAATAATAGGAAATTTCTTTTGACTTCTAGGGAAATTTTCTTAGATTTTTTAGTCCATATTGGTGAATGTTTTGTTATATTATTGTCATTATTATGAACTATTATTGCAGTTATGAAGGTTAGGTTAGGATATTGAACCAGGTTTCTGGTTGTGTTTGAATAGTGTCCTAGCAGGGGGGTCCACGGGGGGCGCAGCCCCCCGTGGACCGAAGCAGCTTTGTTCGTAATTAGTGCCTTGTTCCGTATTTCAAGAAGGCTTGTTTCCCTATTAATATACCTTCGTACACCTCGTTCTTGTATTCTATAGTCCATACATAATTCAAAACTAAAGCAAATTAATTCACAAAACCCATCTGACTGGTTGAATGAATGCAACAAGTCAACAACCAATGACTTCCTTCCATTAAGAGGACTAACGAGTCGGCAGATTGTTGGGAAACTTTTAACAACTATAGTGAACCACCAAACTGGCAGTTAAAGTCATTACGAAGTTCACCGCAGCACCAATGAGGCAATGACGTATCTAGGACTGTTTGTGGCACCATTCATGACGGGGAGAGTTTCAGAGGTGAACAAACTAGCACTGCCCAGGGAGATCACGTATACCCTTTTGACCTTCCCCTCCAAGTACTATTTCCACATCATAGCTTATTATCATTAACACCTTTCACATGAAACAAAATAAGAAAAAAACATATGCATACTTACAGGCCTGTAACATGAGTCACCATTCTGTAAATTAAAATGTTCAGTGGCTTTCATAGCTACTTCAAAATTACCTCATATGAAAAATGTATTTGGTAAATGGGCTTTCTGAAGTATTTGTTTATTTTTATTAAATAAAATAAAGTACCTTAGTGTTGGCAAGTTATTGTTATTTTTATGGTATTAAAGCATCCAATTTTGTATTCTGTAAAACCTCAATAAATGACATCAGTTCGAGGTTGAGATAAGTATGAATGTTTTCCAAGTTAAGACTATCCAACTTTATTCACAAGAAGGATACTTTCCAGACACTTAAGTCCTGCCAACTCCTGAACAATTACTGGGAACTAATCAAGAGGGGTCATGTAGATGAGATTTTATTTCTTAATCCTTTCTCATGAAAAATAAGTGGTGCTTTGTTTTTTCTTTGCCCTAGTAGTTTGAACATCAATGTCATAAGAACTGTTTTGGAAATATTAAATAAATTTGAGTTCTAATACTAAATCAAAACTCAGAATGGAATGCAAAGTAACAATAAAAAGATATATAAATTTTTTTTTACCTTCATTACTAAACTTGCTGCTCCATCCCTTCTTACACCTGCATCTGTATCCTCCTCCAGTGCCGCGGCAATTGGGTTGGCAGCGGCCATTCTCACACTGATTGTTGGCACATGCCTCACTTACTGCTGTAAATCAATAACCTTCAGATGGATCATATTTTGTAAGACATAATACAGGACATGCATCACATTTCTCACACAGTCTAGCTTTTATATGCAGGATAAACCTCACTCTTAGTGAGGCTATCAACTCCCTGAATTTCTTTCATCCACTTCTAACTTTTCTTCTATTGCTGATGTAGTGACAACACACATACAACACACCTACATACCAGGTGCACACACACCCAGAGCCTATAATTTCCTCCCTCGAGACCTCGGCTGAGGTCGAGATTAACGTGACCTCACCTCACTTGACCACCAGGTCCGCGACGCCCAATATAAGCTACCCACACACACATACAGTCAGTCAGTCAGTCAACCACCAGTCTACCACCACACACAGTCCAGGCAACACCTCCAGAGTAGCGTCTGGGAGCCCCACGTCGGGGCTCCCCAGACAACAACACACGCTCACCTTCCCTGGGCTCTGTATAGTTGTGTACAACCAACGCTGCAGCAATAAACCAACTAAGCCACATTCGTCTGTTGTCAAACCTTTGTGTGTACATAACTCCCAAACCTCTACATTGGTGACCCCCGGAGTGACACACATTGGAATGACAGACGATCTGCCGCCCACGCCCACGCTGCCTCACGTCCCAACATGACGCGCCACCACACCCGCCGCCTCACGTGCCTGCCGCGGCCTCCTGAAGCCTGTCGCTGCCTCTGCCCCTGCCGCTGCTCAACCTGCCGCAGCCTCGCAGCTCCTGCCGCTGATCCAAGGTGCTGCACCTACTGCCGCCCACGCAACCGCAGCACCGCAGCCTTGCAGCCGCCCCCACCCCCAGCCTGCCGCTGATCCAAGGTGCTGCACCTACTGCCGCCCACGCAACCGCAGCACCGCAGCCTTGCAGCCGCCCCCACCCCCAGCCTGCCGCTGATCCAAGGTGCTGCACCTACTGCCGCCCACGCAACCGCAGCACCGCAGCCTTGCAGCCGCCCCCGCCCCCACCCCCAGCCTGCCGCTGATCCAAGGTGCTGCACCTACTGCCGCCCACGCAACCGCAGCACCGCAGCCTTGCAGCCGCCCCCACCCCCAGCCTGCCGCTGATCCAAGGTGCTGCACCTACTGCCGCCCACGCAACCGCAGCACCGCAGCCTTGCAGCCGCCCCCACCCCCAGCCTGCCGCTGATCCAAGGTGCTGCACCTACTGCCGCCCACGCAACCGCAGCACCGCAGCCTTGCAGCCGCCCCCACCCCCAGCCTGCCGCTGATCCAAGGTGC
This sequence comes from Metacarcinus magister, assembly GCA_029783475.1. Classification (NCBI taxonomy): domain Eukaryota; kingdom Metazoa; phylum Arthropoda; class Malacostraca; order Decapoda; family Cancridae; genus Metacarcinus; species Metacarcinus magister. The sequence continues at coordinate 1,308,932 of JAPQNM010000006.1, read as the reverse complement.
TGCACCTACTGCCGCCCACGCAACCGCAGCACCGCAGCCTTGCAGCCGCCCCCACCCCCAGCCTGCCGCTGATCCAAGGTGCTGCACCTACTGCCGCCCACGCAACCGCAGCACCGCAGCCTTGCAGCCGCCCCCACCCCCAGCCTGCCGCTGATCCAAGGTGCTGCACCTACTGCCGCCCACGCAACCGCAGCACCGCAGCCTTGCAGCCGCCCCCGCCCCCACCCCCAGCCTGCCGCTGATCCAAGGTGCTGCACCTACTGCCGCCCACGCAACCGCAGCACCGCAGCCTTGCAGCCGCCCCCACCCCCAGCCTGCCGCTGATCCAAGGTGCTGCACCTACTGCCGCCCACGCAACCGCAGCACCGCAGCCTTGCAGCCGCCCCCGCCCCCACCCCCAGCCTGCCGCTGATCCAAGGTGCTGCACCTACTGCCGCCCACGCAACCGCAGCACCGCAGCCTTGCAGCCGCCCCCACCCCCAGCCTGCCGCTGATCCAAGGTGCTGCACCTACTGCCGCCCACGCAACCGCAGCACCGCAGCCTTGCAGCCGCCCCCACCCCCCAGCCTGCCGCTGATCCAAGGTGCTGCACCTACTGCCGCCCACGCAACCGCAGCACCGCAGCCTTGCAGCCGCCCCCGCCCCCACCCCCAGCCTGCCGCTGATCCAAGGTGCTGCACCTACTGCCGCCCACGCAACCGCAGCACCGCAGCCTTGCAGCCGCCCCCACCCCCAGCCTGCCGCTGATCCAAGGTGCTGCACCTACTGCCGCCCACGCAACCGCAGCACCGCAGCCTTGCAGCCGCCCCCACCCCCAGCCTGCCGCTGATCCAAGGTGCTGCACCTACTGCCGCCCACGCAACCGCAGCACCGCAGCCTTGCAGCCTCGCAGCCTCGCACCCTCGCACCCACCCTCCAGCCTGCCGCTGATCCAAGGTGCTGCACCTACTGTCGCCCACGCAACCGCAGCACCGCAGCCTTGCAGCCTCGCACCCTCCGCAGCTTTGCAGCCACGCAGTCGACACTTCATGCCGCTAGGATCACTCCAAGCCGCCTCTCTCCCTCACCAAAACAATAATTGTATATAATGTTTTCTCTATGTACTATGTAATATTTTTTCTTTGTGGGGGAAGGGGGGTGATGTAGTGACAACACACATACAACACACCTACATACCAGGTGCACACACACCCAGAGCCTATAATTTCCTCCCTCGAGACCTCGGCTGAGGTCGAGATTAACGTGATCTCACCTCACCTGACCACCAGGTCCGCGACGCCCAATATAAGCTACCCACACACACACACACAGTCAGTCAGTCAGTCAACCACCAGTCTACCACCACACACAGTCCAGGCAACACCTCCAGAGTAGCGTCTGGGAGCCCCACGTCGGGGCTCCCCAGACAACAACACACGCTCACCTTCCCTGGGCTCTGTATAGTTGTGTACAACCAACGCTGCAGCAATAAACCAACTAAGCCACATTCGTCTGTTGTCAAACCTTTGTGTGTACATAACTCCCAAACCTCTACACTACCTTCTGCTCCATCACTTCATCACTTCGCCAGTTGCACGATGTATCATGATATACAATATCAAAAGGATATTCTTCAGTACTTGAGGGTGATTCTACTTTGACGTAAGTAAGAAAAAATATATATAATTGTCCCGAACCTGACACATACTCAAGACAACGTGAAACACAATCATATATACAATACTTCTCGATTTTTGTGCTTTGGGAGCAGCTCTGACTTGCTCAAGAGCTAGAGTTCCTTGAACTGGCTGGCTGTGGGAACCTTGGTCATGCTGCTCACCATCTCCACACCCGGGGACAACCTTATTCTGCTTCTCACTCTCACTCAGATCCTGTATGCGTCCATTGACTTCCACAGTGTTCATGCAACCTGGATAAAGGCTCGTTTTAATTTACACAGTTTAAATATGTGAATTTGTAGTAACACAATGTTGCATATTCAAAAATACTTATAATTATTTGTGCTTGTATGCTTGTTCTGTTGACCAGAATATTTCCAACGCTTATATTAAGAGTATACATATATATAGTAATGGTAAATAATTCACAGCTATTCCATACCCTTAAAGCTGCTGGAATTACATAGGTGCCACTGCATTTGTGCATATCTTGCAACTTCAGGAGGGACACCACCGAGGAAAACTGGATCATCTATTTCTAGGTACTCAAGGTCACCAGCATTGACCATGGAGCGAGCCAACCCACTATCTACGCGCAGTGTGAAGTTCTGGCGCTCAGACACAGTTCAACAGTATGCTCTTTTTCATCACTCACCAACTCATAGCTGCTGAGGAACACATAAGGTGAACACATTTCATATGCAAATTGTTTCATTCTTTAGCACATTATTCACAAGCTGAAGCAAATTTAAGACATGCTACCTGAACATTGTAGATGCTGGATGATTTCCAACATCGTAGCTGATTCTTAGTCGGCCCTTGAACACTTCCACTGCGAGATGTTGTTGCTCTTCATCCAAGTTGAAAAGCACACCATTGGGAGATTGTGGTGAATCGGATGGTGACGTTGATTGAAGAATGTCTAACAAAAAATTAAGTATTCTGCTACATTCAATTTTACATCCTCTTACTCACTTGATACATATTTACATCGTATTTTTATTTTTCTTTTGGATATTAATAAATTGTAATATCAAAATTCTTTTATTATTTAAAATAACAAACATTGCCTACAATGGGTTGACTGAGCCTGTGCAGGGAAGCGCATCCAGCACACCTGTATGTAGATCTTCTCAATAGTGGGCAGCATTTTCTTCGTCTCCGCAGACTTCATCGAGAAGAACACATTGGTGCAGCTTGCCAGGGAAAGGACCGAGCTTCTGGTACCGGGATGTGAAACTGTAATCTCCTGGATACTGTGGGATATATACTCTTCATTTCCAGGATAGTGTTGTTACCGCTTTCACTTCCATGTCCTTGCCAACGAAGATTTCAAAGGAGTCTCCCTGTGTATGATATTCCATTACACTCGGTAGAATCAGTCGGTCTATTTACTGCATGCAAGTTGTGTAAGGAGACTAATTTTTGCAGGCTAAAGACAATGGAAAATATACTATTACATTATTTTTCATAGAAATTTAATCTGATTTATGGGTGACATTTTCTTGGTGAGATGACATATTACTGCTGTATTCCAATGGCAGTAATATGTCACTTCACCAAAATCATGTCACCCCTACATCAGATTAGGGCACAGCAGTCAAGAGTGCGTGCTGTGGAAATAGAGTTGAGAGGAGCTTGTAGCTTGACAAAATGGGAGGGTGAGAACAATGGTACCTTGTGCAAATGGAATAATGAGTGGTGTAGTGGAATGAATTGATATAAATACTTTGGAGGCGGTTTGGTTCTATTGAGAGAGAGAAGAGTGAAGAAAGTTTGTGAGTGAAATTAAGGAGACTAGGAGAGAAAAAGCCAGTTGTAAAGTAGTACATCCATGAAATAGGTGCTGGCTGATGGGGAGTGTTTGGATAGGGAGGCTCTTCTGACGGTATCGTAGGGAGGGAAACGTCAGGAACTAGATAGATAGATTGACATACTACTTGTACTTTTAACTAACCTTTGCCCTAAAGTGTAAGAGCCGTGCTGAGAGGATGAAAGGCTAACAACAAGTTCAGTCATGAACGGCCTGAGGGTGCCATGCCATGGGCACAGTATACCCTCCCTTTTCCATTGCCCTTACTCTCCATGAGGGTTATGGGGAGCAGACCAGTTATATCCCCCTCTTACACTCGGCTCACCATGGCCAATTATGAAAATTTCAATTTACCAGGTGCACTTGGGAATGCACCTCAAAAAATTAATCCCTCCGACTTCCCTGGCTTTGACAAGGACATACCTCTGACCACGGCTCTGAAAACTCCTCTCACCACCCATCTGTCAACTCCCTCATCTCATCCACCTCCTCTTTTACATATTTCTCAAACACCAACACCAACCCCTACTTCTACATCTGTATTTTCCTCCAGTATAACCACCTTTGAACCATATATACCACCAAAAAGTAAAACCACTCACCAACTCTCCACCCAGGCCTCTTCCTCTTTTATAACTCAGACTGTTCCCTCCTCCTCTCATGCTCGCCCACGCCCATCCACTACCACTAATCATCTTCCTTTATCTATCCTCTTTGGTCCTCGCCGATGTAACAAATACTTCCATATCCCTGCTCATGCTCCATATTAAAAAAACCTTTCCAATTTCAGAAATGCATCCAAAGACAGGTGGGAAGGGTAACCTTCCACACACGACCTGACAAATCTCGCCTAGTCATTGTTGACTCAGAATCCGAGGCTGAAGCAATGCTTACTCTAAAAGACCTTGATGGGAAACCATTCCTTGTGTCCCCTGATACTCACCTCGACACTCTTACTGGTACCGTTCTCATTCCCAATGAAATCTGCCCAGACGGCGCCAGTTGGTGTGACTGTTCTCCTGAATTTCTGAACTGATTGCAGACGAACATGATATCGCTCATGTGTCCTGCTTCCATTAATCCTCGTGGCCGTCGCAAACATCCAGTATATATTGCAAGAATTGCATTTAAAGGACAAGATCTTCCAGACAGGGTATATATATAGGTGGAGCCTTCTATAAGGTTAAACCTTACATTCCCCCCCCCACGTCAATGCCAAAACTGTTGGAGATTCGGACATCCAGCAAAATACTGTAGATCCACTGCACGTTGCCCTCTCTGTGCCTCACCTGGCCATACCTGTATAAACTGCCTTTCAACAATACGCATCTGTGCAAACAGCACCTAAGAACATAATGTCTTCTTTAGAGGCTGCTCTGTTTACAAATTTGAATCAGAGATTGCTGCCCTCCAATTCAAACATGGCCTAACACTCAAAGAAGCTAGACAAGAAGCCCGTCTCTGTGGCTTCCAACAGGTTCCTCTCTTTTAGCGCATCTCCATTAACACCCCACATACCATGACTAACACTGACTCTCCTCCTACTACATCCCATCCTTTTTCTTCCACTCACACCGCTTCCTCTCCCACTCCTTGTGTTCCTTCATCTAGCACAATTACTTCCTCCACTTCTCTCACCCACCCTGTAGTTACTTCAGTACCAGTGAATAATAATTTTTCTCTCGTAAACCCAGATACCCCAACCTCTACTCCTTCAACTTCAAACCTTACCCCCCCTTCTGCATCGTACTCCAGTACCAAACACCAAGCGTCGCTCCTGTGCTTCTCCTCCAAAACCTTCCACTGATTCTACTTCCTCTTTAATCACTACAGCCTCCGGCCAAGAAAATTTTGACTCCCACTCTCTCATCCCCTAGTGAGACCATCTCTGACATTGAAGCCTTCATAGCAGAATCTTTCATTGATACCTCACTCCCTTTTCCATCCTCTATCCCACCACATACTATCTCCGAGAACATCCCGTGTGTTTCAGCAGAAGTCAATCAACCGCCCAATAACCTTCCTTTCACTCCTATACCCCCTCCCCCTACTCCTACTCTTCTCTTCCTTCCCCATCACCCCTTTCTCACTCTTCACCTCCGACTCTCACAGCTATATCTACTAGAAAATCTCTTCTTGACTATCCTTTACCTCCTGGAATCTCGTGAATCCGTTACATAATTCCTCAATCCAAAACCCCTCCTGCCCAGATACTGCCCTTACTTCTATAACTCCTACTTCTGATCCCTCTACCTCTCCTAATCCCATTACTCCTATCCCTACCATTATCACAACTCATTATTTCTCAATCCCAAATCCTTCCTGCCCTGATACTGCCCTTCCTTCTATAACTCCTACTTTTTTTTATTATTCAATGATGTCCATACTCCACTGGAATATACGTGGTATCCGCAAACTAACCCATAGAAATGACCCCCGCTAACATAATTTCCTTCCTACAACAAATACACATCCTTCATTTGATCTAATCCTTTGGCTGTAACAGATTGCTCTTTACCTCCCCATAATTTGCCTAACCACCACCTTTTGCATTAACTAACTAACTAACCAACCTTTGCATGTGTCGATGACAGTGACCCTCATTGAATTGATGCAGGAGTCAATCAATTGACAGCCACATTTACACATTCTTCCCCTCCGTTTCAAAGCCCATTGCCATTGTGGAGGGGCTTCTATAAGGTTAAACCTTACATTCACCCCCCCACAGTCAGTGCCAAAACTACTGGAGATTCGGACATCCAGCAAAATACTGTAGACCCACTGCACGTTGCCCTCTCTGTGCCTCACCTAGCCATACCTGTATAAACTGCCCATCAACAATAAGCATCTGTGCAAACTGCGCCCGATAACATAATGTCTTCTTTCGAGGCTGCCCTCTGCTTCAAACATGACTTAACACTCAAAGAAGCTAGACAAGAAGCCCGTCTCTGTGGCTTCCAACAGGTTCTTCTCTCTCAGCACATCTCCATTAACACCCCACAGACCACTATTAACACTGACTCTCCTCCTACTACATCCCATCCTTCTTCCACTCACACCGCTTCCTCTCCCACTTCTCGTGTTCCTTCATCTAGCACAATTACCTCCTCCACTTCTCTCACCCACCCTGTAGTTACTTAAGGCCCGTACACACTATGACTTGTGCGCCGCCCTCTCACTTAGCTCACGAGTCCCATGCCCATAATATGAAGAGATTAGCGGTAAGTCTCGCGCTTGACCTGAGAGTCTGGCGGTGGGCATTCCATACTAGTGCGTTCGAGTGAGTCCCGCGCAAAGCCCGCCAGTTGCTTGCTATTCAAATACAGGAGAAGGACAGTACTCTCTCGCTCCATCTGACCATGGCTGAACCTAAATTTGAATTGACGCGCTGGAACACTCAACAGTTTATTGCTTGTGGCAAGTACGAAACACAAACTATAAAAACAAGACAGTGAGGAGTGTAAGCCTTAATACACTAACAAAACAACTCACGAATACAATAAATTGTGTAATAACACCAGACATGATTATGAAGAAACTCCATACATCTCTCTCTCTCTCAACACACACACACACGCAGCCTCCACTCCCACATTCCTTTCACACATACACCTTAATCCACATTTCTCTCTCTCTTTCATGCAGGTAATTAAATACAGGTAATATACTATATATATATATATATATATATATATATATATATATATATATATATATATATATATATATACATATGTATTTATTCACTCAAGAGCACACATCGGTCGCTGCCAAGGGAGTGCACCCTCCTCATTGAAATACTGGGTGAATTCTTTTCTGATGTTCTTTGCTTCGTCTGTGGTGTTCCTTCATAACCTTTGCAAGGGCATCATTTGTGTGTCATCATGCCAGGAGCCTGCTATTATTGCTATTCTTGACGAATACTGAAGGTTTGTGTAAGATCCCCCGGCTGCCAGAAAGCGAAGTGTAGCCTCCAGACGAGCTCCTGGAGGGATGGTTTCACGAAAATGGGTCTAATTTTTGCTTATGAGTGGTTTAATCTTTGTGAGCAAATTGTAGAATTAAGTTGCAGGCATTCTGATATAGTTCTTCAAATCGTCGTGGCATTCTCCTTCCAGTTCAGAGAAAATTTGTGGGAAACTTCCTCTTACACTCCGCCTGGAAATCCATTCCTTGCACCAAACCTTTCTTTTCTTCTTTTTTTTTTTTTAACTTTGTGCAAGCTGCCCCAACAATGTACCACAAAAGTGACTCTTGAAGAGCTGCGTTGGCGGCAGCTGTATCCATGAGGACGATATACTATGGCAGTTGAGGCAAGACTGGTGCCGTGACAGCAGCGGGCGCAGCGCGCTGGGCTCTATTGTCTTGAAATCCACCCTCCCCCAAACACCCTCACTGAGCCCCGTCAGAGAGCGGCGCACATGCCATAGTGTGTACTGGGCTTTAAGTGCCAGTGAATAATAATTTTACTCTCCTAAACCCAGATACCCCAACCTCTACTCCTTCAACTTCAAACCTTAACCTCCCCTTCCACGTCGTACTCGAGTACCAAACTCCAAGCATCGCTCCTGTGCTTCTCCTCCAAAACCTTCTACTGATTCTACTTATTCTTTAATCACTAAAACTTTTTCCCTACAGCCTCCCGCCAAGAAAATTTTTACTTCCACCCTCTCATCCCCTTCTTCCCCTAGTGAGACCATCTCTGACATTAAAGCCTTCATAGCAGAACCTTTCATTGATACCTCACTCCCTTTTCCATCCTCTACCCCACCACATACCACCTCTGAGAACATCCTGTGTGTTTCAGCAGAAGTTCATCAACCACCCAATAACCTTCCTTCCACTCCTATACCCCCTCCCCCTACTCCTACTCCTCTCCTCCTTCCCCATCACCCCTTTCCCACTTTTCACCTCCCACCCTCACAGCTACATCTACTAGAAAATCTCCTCTTGACTATCCTTTACCTCCTGGAGTCTCGTGAATCCGTTACATAATTCCTCAATCCTAAATCCTTCTTCTGATCCCTCCACCTCTCCTAATCCCATTACTTTTATCCCTACCATTATCACAACTCGTTATTCCTCAATCCAAAATCCTTCCTGCCCATATACTGCCCTTCCTAATACAATTCCTACTTTTTATTCAACGATGTCCATTCTCCACTGGAATATCCGTGGTCTCCGCCCCCATAGAAATTACCTCCGCAATCTATTCTCTATCTATGAACCTCATGTTATATGCCTTCAAAAAATCTTCTTGGTTCAACCACCCACACCAATCCCTAACTACCACTTCATCCATTTTCCTTATTCTATTGCTGCTGTTTCTATTCTTATCCATCATAAGACACTATATACTTGCCTCAACATTGACAATACTATTCCTTGTACTGTGTTACGAATCTTCCTTCAACGTTGGATTACCATTGTTTATAACACACTCTCTGTACCCCACATTCTACTTTTCTGTCCTTGTTACATTGCTGAACGAGCTACAGCTTTCCCTCACTTAACTCATCTATCTCGACCTCGCCTTAATGATATTCTTACAGAATCACCACATTTCCACTTAGACAACAAATACACATCCTTCATTTGATCTAATCCTTTGACTATAACTAATTGCTCTTTTCCTCTCCATAAATTGCTTTACCATCACCTCTACTATACCATCTACCTTTTAGATTAACATAGCGCCATATGACCTCAGATGTCTGGTGTTTGCTCCTTTTTGCATTAACTAACTATAGTCTTCCAAATCTTAACATAGATTCCTGGTGGGGCAGAATCCAGTATTCCCATGGGTCCAACACTGCCAAATTTCGTTAAAGAATTTTATATGCCTTTTACTTATGTACATCCGGTTCTAACTGGCTAGTTCACGTAGACAGGCAGCATTGGACCCATGGGAATACTGAATTCTGCCCCACCAGGAATCTATGTTAAGATTTGGAAGACTATAACTTACACATTCTTGACCATCAGAAGCACCACACAACCTGGAACACATTAACACATTAGTAAGTGTGTTGTGGAGATGGTGTGATATTTCAAAATAAAATTATTATAACCAATATATGTACTTAATTTAGTCACCATTGATTTAATTTAGTGGTGTAGGATCTTAGATGGAAAGAATGTGATTATGATGTATGATCTGAGCCTGACCATGCTTATAAAGATTTATGTTCAGCAACAGGTAATGTTTGAAGACAGGTTAGATAGATGCAGGTTTAGTGTTTTGATTATCACATCAGCCACTGACTTCAGAACCAAGAGTAAGTCTTCTTCCTATTTGATTTATAAACCTCGCTCCCCCCCCCCACCTCGCCTCTCTCTCTAACATGACTTACTTTAATTTTTTTTCATATGAAACCTTGTCCCATCCTCCTTTACTCACCTGGCTACTTCTAGTCACTTCGAACTTATTCTTTTGGGTCTTAATCTATAGATCCACACCACTGAGGCTTAGTTAGAGAATATGACCATATTTATCACGTAGAAATAAATTTACATCACTGCCCCATTTTCCTTCTATCATCGTAGCAGTTGATTAAGTAACTTTCTTGCCCTGTTGTCCCTCACATATTACTCCACAAGTCTAACTTTTGAAGTCTTCTAGGATCCCGCTGTTGAAGTTAGTGTTACGAGGCTATGCACTGCTCTCCCCTTATGGCCTTACAAACTCAATTATCTCATTCATTCTCCGTTCAAATGCCATGACCTTGCTTTTTCCCCAGTCACTTTCTCTGAGGCAGTAGCTTCTCCGTGTTTGCTACCGTCCTGGCCGTTGACGGGATAATGGTAAGGGATGAAGGGGTACTGTACGTGGGATATTACTAACGTGTCCTCCGGTAGAAGTGGCAAGGGACGAGGGGAGCCATGTGAAGACTCATGGCTAATCCACTCGTAGATACAATCACTTAAGAGCCATGAAGTTTCAACCATTTTTCTAACCTTAGATTATACTTAAACCTTCATTACTTGTGGATATATATTGCCTCCCTCTGGAGACTACCTGATCAGCAACCCTATGTATCTATGGAGGTAAGGTGTCAGGGGAGAACAGGTTGCCGAATGCAAGGACACGATTCGAGCTCCAGCCTTGCACCTGACCTTCGCAAGCCTATAAATGGACCTTTTATACACTGTAACACCAGGGGAAGCGTGCTGCCAATCCATACATGAGGAAGGCATGAAATTAGATAAATAAAGAGAATAGGATTGGTTCTAGGATATGGATGAGTCCTTAAAATGTTCTAAGGGATGGTAAAAAAAAAGGAAGTTATGACTCGTTTGAAGAAAGAAATGTTGAAAGGAGGGATTCACTTACAGTAGAGACCTGAACTGTCTTTGTAATTCTTAAAAAAAAAAAAAAACCTCAAATGAAGAAATAAATGTAGTTGAAAGAAGGAATTAACTTGCAGTAGAGACCTGAACTGTCTTTGTAGTTCTTTGATACATCCAAACTTTACTTAATAGTTCCTTGTGCTTATGGTGTGCTCGCTTCAGTGCTCACAGCCGCACTTAACCTCCACGCTGGCCGCTGCTGGAGGTAGTCTTGCCCAAGGTGCTTCCCTGAAAGTTAATAAAAAGAGTTATCAGTGAGAAAAATTGCGTGCACCATCATGTGAAAAAAAAAAAAAAATTATGTGTATATGGTTATCAAATAAACTTTTCCTTTATTATTGTTTATATACTTTTACTGGTTTACCCATCACACACACACACACACAAACACACACACACACACACACACACACACACACACACACACACACACACACACACACACACACACACATACAGCCTCTACTGGGATTCCAAGGTTGCAATTCTACAAAAGTCTCGTACATATTTACCTATTTTCTGGTAGGTGAACAAGGGTTACAGCATGAAAGGAGATAAATCCAAGTCGTCTCTGCAATTCGAACGAGTGGAAAAAGAAAGCTTCAATAACTTTAAAGTAATGATCTGAGGAAGGCACATTCATTACCATCTTATTAATACTCGTTTGTGTTTCGTATATATGAAGGGAATTGAGGCAAACACGTTATAGACGTTAACAAATGACCACACATCTATTTATACAAAACATTCTCTCCAGTCTCAATTAACATCCAAGATCTGACACAAGATATGCTTCTGTAGGTAAACTTAACCTTATAATCATTTTCTTAAAATAGAGGGAAGGAGAAGACTTCCTTAAATCAGAATCTACCTGTTAGCCAGAATAATGAAACAAGCCATCCTAGTTAGATTTAGTTGTGAATTGAGTTTGGGAATAAGTTACTCCCTTCAAAGGATCACAATATCTTTTCTGATATTTCCTTCATGATAGTTTGAGCAATGAACGTGAAATTCTTGCCGACACGTCCATTAATCACGAACATTCCCCAAAACAAAACAACGCTTATAGAAAAGATGATTAGACTTGGAAAAGCGACCCATGAAAACCAATGCAAAGATGAACAGCAGCTAGAAAAATCAAACTGCCTCGTACTGCAAATTTCCATTGATGAACAAGGAATTTAAATTAACCCACGCTGGAACTCTCGTCGACTCCACTTGTATGTATGTGTCACACTTATCAGCTTACGTCGAGTCTTAAATTTAATCAGAAGCTGAAGCGAGGAGTGAGCCAGGGTCGTTGCTGCCTCTGCTGCCACCTCCCTCGTCCTAATTTAGCAGACTAGCTCAATCCGGAGAGAAGCCAGCGTTACTACTACTATCATGTACCATCAGCCAACTCGTCACACACACACTACGGCAAGCTACACCACACACTACCATCGTCACTCACATCATATCTGCCTCCATCCAGCTCACCACACACACACAGGAACATACAGACTTATTACTAAGATCAAGACAGCTTTTACATATATGGACGAGGAAATGTTGAGGAAACTGATTGTGTCTATGATTCGTCAGCAACTTGAATATGCTACGTTGGTGTGGTCCCCACACAAAAAGAAAGATATAACAAGAATTGAGAGAATCCAAAGAACAGCAACAAGACTGGCTGCAAGTCTAATAAATCTAACTTATGAGGAGAGATTGAATAATTTGAGACTGATCTCATTAGAAAAAAGGAGAGAAAGAGGAGACTTGATACCAGTGTATAGAACAATGAATGGAATGGATCTTCTCTTTTTCCTGATGGAAAAGGAGACTCCATCAAGCTGCAACTGCGAGTTAACCCGACTACTTTCGCCATCTCATGAGATTGGACCGTGCACATGGTTTTGTGACCCACCATTCTGTCATGGGTCTAGAATTTGTGGCCTACGTGACAGAGGCAACTACGTCATGGGTCAGGAATGTTTGGTGTCTACGTGACACAGGTGGAGACGCTCCGGCGTAGAAAGATTCCTCTCTGACGTCACAGCCAGGTCATGCCGCCTCCAATCATATTCTCTCATTTGGACAAGGAGCGAGAGTAGTATCCAGATTACATTGTATCCATGGGGGGTATTATCAGGCTGGAAGACATTTTAGCATGTAAGCGTCACTCGGTGATGGTGGGGATGGCTGCATGATGTGTAATATTTAGGTGCATGTTAGATTGGGGTTGTGTTATACAAATTAAGTCTTCCTGAAGACTTATATGGCAGCGTGTGGCAGGTCGGTGACCCAGGCCAGGTGAGTTGGTGACCCGTGCTGCCCCGAGCGGCGACACAGGACAGTCTGGTTGGCGCAGCGGTGGGGAGAGGTCAAAGGTTGGGGGGTGGAGCCTTTTTCCACGTATATTTCTCGCATTGCCCTGCAATATCGCATCGTCAGGTGGACTGGGATTTGCAGTGGTGGAGCGAGGGATTACGTGGAGTTTCTTGCGGAGAAACCGGCGGTGGAGAGAGAGGAGTGTGGTTGAGTCTGGTTGGCGCAGCGGTGGAGAGAGGTCAAAGGTTGGGGGGTGGAGTCTTCTTCCACGTATATTTCTCGCATTACCCTGCAATATCGCATCGTCAGGTGGACTGGGATTTTTCAGTGGTGGAGCGAGGGATTACGTGGAGTTTCTTGCGGAGAAACCGGCGGTGGAGAGAGAAGAGTGTGGTTGAGTCTGGTTGGCGCAGCGGTGGAGAGAGGTCAAAGGTTGGGGAGTGGAGTCTTTTTCCACGTATATTTCTCGCATTGCCCTGCAATATCGCATCGTCAGGTGGACTGGGATTTTTCAGTGGTGGAGCGAGGGATTACGTGGAGTTTCTTTGTAGAGAAACTGGCGGTGGAGAGAGAGGAGTGTGGTTGAGTCTTTGTGGAGCTGGGTGGAGAGGCTTAGTTGACCGGTTGTCCCAGGAGAGACTGACTGGTAATCTGGTGGAGTTGTCCTGCCCCAGGAGAGACTGACCGTTGAGGTGGAGTCTAAGGTGGAGTCTGGTGGAGTTGTCCTGCCCCAGAAGAGACTGACCGTTGAGGTGGAGTCTAAGGTGGAGTCTGGTGGAGTTGTCCTGCCCCAGGAGAGACTGACCGTTGAGGTGGAGTCTAAGGTGGAGTCTGGTGGAGTTGTCCTGCCCCAGAAGAGACTGACCGTTGAGGTGGAGTCTAAGGTGGAGTCTGGTGGAGTTGTCCTGCCCCAGGAGAGACTGACCGTTGAAGTGGAGTCTAAGGTGGAGTCTGGTGGAGTTGTCCTGCCCCAGGAGAGACTGACCGTTGTGTTGGTGTCTAAGGTGGAGTCTGGTGGAGTTGTCCTGCCCCAGGAGAGACTGACCGTTGAGGTGGAGTCTAAGGTGGAGTCTAAGGTGGAGTTGTCCTGTCCCAGGAAAGAGTGGAGTCTGTGGTGGAGCTTCTTTGCAGAGAAACAGCGCGTGGAAAGACAGAAGGAGACGTGTATCTGGATACCACGTGTGCCCACCCACAACCCACGCCCGCCACACCCACGGACGCCGCCCACGCCCGCTGCACCTACGTGCACGCCCACACCCATACTACTTCCTTAAGAGTAGGAAGGTCGTGAGTGCAGTAAGGAATCTTAAGGCTTACAATTAAGTTTTTATAGCCAGGTCAGCGAGTGAATGGTGTGTGAGTCTTAATGATCATTCCATTTCAGGGTGAGCTTATTTAAATAAACTAAAGAAGTTTGTCAGACTTGTTTACTTTGCCAAACACTCTGGGTACATTAGATTTAAGACTTAGGTGATACAGAGTCTCTCGAAGAAGGTGAGTGAAAGAGGTTGGTGTCGGAAGGCCTGTGATTATCCTACCAGAGTTTTATCGTAACGAGTCCACAGAAACGGAGTAAAAAAGAACCCGTAACACATTCATTCACATTTGTCTTCACAAATATGCTGCGTAGGCATGCAGCTTTAAACACAGGAAATGTGTTTGCCAAGCTGTGTGCCCAAGATCTGTCTGTGGCTCCTATTCCAGCAACAAGACAAAATCTGAGGTACAAGACTCATCAGGCAGTATCCTTCACTCGATGGCTCAGATTGTCTTCCGACGACAAGGCAATGTGTTTTGCAGCCAGGGCCGTTTCAAGGCATTTGGGGGCCCCAAGCAAAATGGACATCAACTGCCTCCCCCCACCCCCCAAGCATGTCTATTTACTTAATTATTAGGTTAAACTGAGCTAATTTCCTAAAAGCACAAGGGGGTTTAGTTCCCTATGGTAATTTGCCAACTAAATTTATTACTCGATCCTCTAATTCTGAGGCTCAAGTTGCCATGGTCACTAATATGTAACCATGACAGCTGGTCTGTGGAATAGGCCAGTAATCCTGTGAGAGATTACTTGATTTGTTAGGTTTGAGGAAAGAGATGATAAGGGCTTCACACCATGTAGTGGGAAAGTCTCCGTTCATTCAGATTCTATAAAAATTTGTTAACAGGAAAGCTGTGCATTAGGAAGGAAAATGTTGAAGCATAAGGTAGTGACTACCATCAAGACCTTCGCAGGTATTACGGCAGGACTTGAGAGCTGATATTAATTCAGAGAAGGAAAATAGAACATCATATTACTCAGTAAATGATAAAGAGAAGGTGGGGTGAGTTTGTGCAGAAGAAGTAGGGACAAGGCAATTGACAGGTGGTCGGATAGGGGAATTTTCAAAGCCGAAGTCAGAGGCGTGTCCGGGTCAAAACCAGGAAAATCTGGGTAATAAATCTTTTAAGGTGCATTCCCCGATCCACAGGGATCCACAGATACATACTAAATTTTGCTGATGATTCTAAGATAAGAAGGATTACTAGATCAGATTCAGATGCAACTGACCAGCAGTGACCTAAACAAAATGAACAACTGAGCAGCGACTGCAGATGGAATTCAATATTTGCAAAAGAAATCAACGTACTTAGTATCAGTAGGGAGAATCCTCGTAAAACATATACCATAGAGAATGATTTAGTGAAAAGATCATATAGTGAAAGAGATTTGGGGGTTTTAGTGAACTCATATCTCGGTCAAATAAAAGAATGAATTGAAGCCAAAAAAATAGAGATAATAGAGTATTAGAGTTCATTAATTGGAGTGTAAAAAGTAGTAATGCAGTGGTAATATTAAAGTTTCATTTAGCATTGGTCAGGCCACACCTAAACACTGTTGTAGTTTTGGTCCTCTTATTAAAGAAGGGATTTTGGATTGTTTGAGTCAGTGCAGAGAAGAATGACAAAAATAATTCATGATGAGAGAAGATTGAAGCTTCTAAATTGACACTCATTAGGGCGATGTAGAATAAGAAGGGATTTGATCAAAGTATTAAGTGGCTCAAAGGATTCAACAAGTGTCAGCTGGATGAAATCCTTTGGGTTAGTTCTCTTGATAAAATGCGAAGTAATGGTTTCAAGCTGCATAAAGTTAGATTAAAAAAGGAGATAGGAAGATATTAGTTTTCAAATAGTGGTGGAAGAATGGAATAATCTTGGTGAGCATATAGGTAGGGCGGATTCAGTATAGAGTTTTAAGGGAAGATTAGACAAGTTTATGGATAGTGATAAGTGGACATAAGTTGAATTTATATATCATACGGGGACTGCCTTGTGTGGGCCTGCTGGCCTTTATGCAGCTCCCTTAAATTCTCATGTTCACATTTACGTTATGTTACAGTCAATGTTTAATCACTGTTTCTTTAGAAATTTATATATTTCTTTCTTAGAAATCAATAATTGTTTTACAACTCCTCTACCTCATTATG
Source organism: Metacarcinus magister (assembly GCA_029783475.1). NCBI lineage: Eukaryota > Metazoa > Arthropoda > Malacostraca > Decapoda > Cancridae > Metacarcinus > Metacarcinus magister. The sequence goes on along the minus strand of JAPQNM010000006.1, from coordinate 1,292,331 downwards.
TAAAAATAAGTGCATTGCAAAGAAAACAAGAGACAGATTAGTACAAAACACACCAAAATCTATCATAAAAATAAAATGTTGTCCTTTTAATTGCTAAGTAACGAGACAAAATACTGATAATCAATGGTAAGGATACAGGTGCTGACCACACCCACTGATTTTTAAAAAAATAAATAAAAAAAGTTCCTAACCAGACCTAACCTTTGAAACCTAAACCAACCTACAATACAATGAAGGAACTCCGTGAGTGACATTACTGGTGAGTCAAGCATGGCTAGATAATTTTTTCTTTAAAAAAATATGCGTGATTTTGACCAACGTAACAATTTTCCATGATTGTTGAAGGTTATTAGAAGATATTTATGGCAAGAGATAAGTGATTTATAAGGTAGCATAGGAGGAAGGTCCTGGTGTGTTAGAGTACTTTGAAGGCCAGGCCAGGATTCTGAAAGCCACCTAAGAAGTCAGTTATTGTTGGTCTGCGGAGGTGGAGAGAGGACAGTGAGTGGAGAGCCATGTGGTGGGAGTGGTGGTGAGGACAGTGCAAAAGGAGGTGTTCTGAGGTGTTTGGTTGTGTAGGCATCCAGGGGCAGTGAGGGTTATCTGAGGGAATCTGAGGATTCTGCCTGAAGGGCTGTGACTGGGGAGGACTTTAATGCACCCAAGGCTATATGTATGGCTGTTTTTTTAATAACATCTAATTTATGGAGGAGAGAAGGTGAGGCAGCCCCATAAACCTTACATCCGTAGTCTAAGTGACCCCAGATACAAGCACAGTAGAAGTAAAGGAGGGTATGCCTGTCAGCATCCCACTTGACCCCTGCAAGGCACTTCATTAAATTTAATCTTTTGAGGCCCGAGGTCAGTGTATGTGATGGCCCCATATTTGGTATTTGCCTTCTGGTGAAGCACAGAAGGCTAAACTCCGGGGCACTCACCGTTAGGCCCCAACATGTTGTCCAAGAGTTTATAGCATCAAGCCCACGTTGAAGATTAAGTTGAGCCTCCTGGATAGTGGAAGCAGAACAAAAGAAGGAAATGTCGTTAGCATACAAGAGTACATGTATCCATGGAGAAGAGGGAAAGTCTGAAAGTAGGACATTGAAAAGGAGAGGACTGAGAGGAGAACCCTGTAGGACACCTCTGGTGACTGGGTAAGACCTAGAATAGGAGTTACCTATCACAAGAGAAAAGGACTTGGAAGACAGGAAAGACTGAACCCAATTGAGGTGGGAACCATTGAGTCCCAGGCGGGAAAGTTTTTCAATAATGTCATTATGTGAAGAGGAGTCAAAAGCTTCTTTGAGATCTAGAAAAGCTACCAGTGTGTGTTGCTTGTGGTTAAATTCTTCCTGAATGTGGTGCTCTAGCTGGAGCAGGGTATCCAGGGTGCCACGGTGAGGACGAAAGCCAAACATGTTAGGGAAAGGTGTTTGTGTTCCAACCACCATGTTAGTATTCTAATACTTTACTTAAATTAGAAAGGAGACTGATGGGCCTGTAGGAGGAAACCTCCAATGGGTTCTTGCCAGGTTTGGGAATAGGGATTGTGATGGCATGACGCCTCACAGAAGGGAACCTTCCAAACAGCCAGCTGGCGTTGAACATGTTCAGGAGGAGAGCCACAGAATCTGGGAGGCGGTGAAGAAATTTGTTTGGGACATTGTCCAGCCCTGTCGCCTTCCCAACAGTCAGCGCTTATAAACCTGATGAAAGCTCTTAGGGAATTATAGCTGTGCTAATTGTGTGGCCGTGTGATGGAGGTAACACAGAAACCATGCGTCTGCCTAAGCCTGAGTACTTGGCAAGAACAGAGAACAGTCAGAGACAGAAGTCAAGACCGACAGAGCCACAAGACCTGAAATTTGAATTTGATGCAGCTCTTATTCCCGATGACTTCCTTAGAGCTGACGAAACGCTTCATGAATGCCACCACCTAATTCTTGCAACAATACAACAAATAGGATATCTAACCTAGGCAAAATCATGGTACATTGATGACACATTTAATTTGTGCAGGCACCCATTTACACAGCTGATGACAGTCAACACTTTGCGAGAGCAGAGGAATCTGCAAAAAAAAGGTCTCCTTATTGATTGCCATAATGTCCGGTAAAAAGAACAGTTATTACTGAAAGGTCTTCCAGGAACTTTTAGCCAGTCAACCAAATGAGCCTTCTGTTCAACACACAACAGTTGACTATGAAAAAGCAATTTGGAGAGTCTTGCCTGAGTTTTTGTCTAATGCTAAGATCTAGAAATGTGTTTTCCATTGGACACAAGCTATATGGAGAAAAGCTACTAAATATAATTATGTATCATACCAGTCATCATGTACTATACAAAAGTTTACTCAGTGTCTGCAGACAATGTATACTGGTGTGGATGGGACTTTATTCTAATATATAATGACCTTACCACTTTATATGTATATGTGCTAATTTCCTTGTCTTAATTTAGGTTCAAGAGGTTGGTCTCCAGCATGCCTACAAACATGATGACGAGATGTGCAAATACCTGCTAGAGGAAGATATAGTTCCTATGTTTGAATGTCTCTTTCGCCTAGCCACTACAGGCCAATTACAAACTATAATACATTATATTTCAAGAACATGGATCCACAGCTCCACATGGCCACCTTCTAGCTGGAGTATTTTCAATCAGTCTGTGCATACCAATAATGACAATGAAGGATGACACAATAGGCTAAACAAACGTGCTGCAGGTAAATGTAACCTCCAGTTTTACCTCCTTGTAAATCTTCTCCACAAAGAGGATAAATTAACATCTGTCTACATAAGGCTAGTACCTGAAAAAGCTACGAAGAATCCAGCGGAAAAACTATCGGGATTTGCAAGGTAATAATATTCGCTCCTGAGATCAGTATGTGAGGGACGACAGGCCATCATATTAACTGCTGACACCTTGTGCTCATCTCAATGGCCCAGTGTGCAGCTGAATCTTGCATGTAAGTATTTCTTTATGAAACGTTTTAAAGGTTTTAGATGTATTTAGGCTTAATAGGTTTTATATTTAGATTTTAAATTAAAGGTTTTATATTTAGATTTTAAACTAAAGGTTTTATATTGAAGAAGGTTTTAAAGATTTAATTCTACTATATTTATATTTAGCACATGAATTTAATAGACTTACATATGTATAAATTCTTTTTTTCCCACTCAATAAAAGCCCCAACAAGCCCTCTACTGCTACAGCGCCCTGGTAGTGGCCTCTCATACTACACATCACTTACATGGTATATAACTACTCCAACAATATATACCTCATTGGACATGACATGGAACGTCTTGTGGGCGAAATGACCGTAAACCGTTGGTAGGGGCGGGCCATGAAGCAGGCAAAAAGGGGTGCCCGAGGAGTGAGTGAAAGGGGCGAATTAATCTCCTCTACTGGGGGGAACCGTTGGTCGAAAAGTCCCAAGGCGGATGCTGCTCAGCTTACATTTTATATTAGAAAGTATATGATCCGATTCATGTTGCAACTGTTGGATCTGCATTGCCTAGAGATATGCCGGGCACTGCCTAGAGGCGGGACGGTGGTTGCTACCACAGAAAAGCTTGATTCGGGGCGGGTACAAGCCTCAGCGTCATGGTAATCGCTGCATTTCTCACAACTGATCTTGCTGCTGCATAAGATGTTACCATTTACAAACAGAAGGCAGCAGGTGCACCTGAGGACAGGGAATGTGGGGGATCTGACGCAGTACACCGCTGAATTTAAAGCAACCCTATCAGGGAGGGGCCCCTTAAACTTAATACAAATGGCCATATTGGCCATCGTCTTTCCATCCAACACAACAACCGGGAGTCTGAAGGCATCAACCACCGGAGTTGGGGAATCGTCTAAAACAGTCAAGTTAATAAAGATGTCGTTTATCTACATTTGGGGGGGATACAGGGTATATCCTCCCGGGTTAGGCCTAATTTAAATTATGCTATGTTCTGTCTTTGGTCTCCATACTATAGAATGGATACAGATAAGCTATAAGCAGTACAAAAAAGGATGACTAAACTGATTCAGGGGATAAGGAACTTAACTTACAAGGATAGATTAAAACATCTCAATCTACACTCTTTAGAAAGACGTAGGGTAAGGGGAGATCTGATAGAAGTGTTTAAATGGGTCGAGGGTTTCAACAAAAGGGACATAAAAAAGGTTCTCATAGTCAAAGAGAAAGTAAGAACACGAACAAATGGTTTCAAGCTAGACAAGTTCATATACAGGAAAGATATAGGCAAAAATGGGTTCACTAGTACATAGGGTAGTAGAGGAGTGGAAAAAACTCAGCAAGCATGTATTTAGTGCAGGGACAGTAGATATTTTAAAGAAAAGGTTGGACATTTCAATGGATGAAGAAAACAGACGGTAAATGGTAAGAGTTAGGTGCACAAGACACCTCTAATGTTAACTGGATCTCCACCCCTTGCTTCTATTCTCCTACTGTCCTCTTTACAGGGTCTGGCGACAAGCGGGATTTTTTTTTACTTATTTCTGTTTTCCCTTAGCCATTACCCTTTTAATGTAAAAAAAAAAAAAAAAAAAAAAAAAAAAAAAAAAAATATATGAAGTCCTACATATATGTGAAGGTTTCAGGCGGTGCTCGTCATTATAAGCAAATATAGACCATTTATGGCAATCCGGAAAAATCTAAGGTGAAAACCCTAACTTTGGCTATTAAAATATAATAAGCTTATATAACCGAACCAGATCCCCCAAACGATGCAGCCCTAGCCTAAACTAAGGTAAATATTCGTGTCCTTAACCAACCCTAACTAAACCTAACAACCTAGAAAAAAAAGTCGTATTTTTCTGTAATTCAGCGGCATAACTATTTGAGGTGATCTGAACAAGTATCTGAGGTTAAATTTGCATTATAAAGGTAACCAGATATCGAGTGGTTAACGAACCGAATAGTAACCTAAACTAAACTGCCCCCGGGGGACTAAGCCCCCTCCCCCTCCTGACACCCTCCACCCTAACCTAACTTCAAAGACGCTTTGCTAGGTAAATAATGACGAGCACCGACTGAAACCTTCACATATGTGTGGAGTACACTATGTATAGTATGAAGGACTTCATAATTAGCTATATCGATATCGTCTGAGCAGTAGTAATGCAGATTAACCGAATGAAACACTCAGTAGACCGGATGAGGATGAGTTTTGGGTTATGGGGTTGAAGGGGCTGAGGTTGGCGAGGGGGCACAGCTCTAGGCATTAGGTGAAGGTGCAGAAGGCAGCTATTGAAGCGAAAGTATTAGGGTTGGTTTTGATAAACTTAGCTGTGTGCTTGTTGACCTCACCAGACAAGGGAGATGGAGAGCGGGTTTGCTTGGAGACAGTGGTGGTGGTGTCCATGTGGTCGGCAAGCTGCCGACCACTCACTTTAGAAGACAACAGTTTGATAAGGTCAAAGTAAACGGTTCACTCTTACTCGGCCCACGCCTTCACACTTCTGATGCTGCCCGTTGATACTTACCACATCCACCGTAAACTTACATGTAGACAATGCTCATCGAACAACCAGTGTCATATACATGTGTTAAGCCTCCAAACCATACAGTGTATGGTTTGGAGGCATTGCTGTTTGGGTGTATGCCATACACCCAAACAGCAATGGCCGACACGTTATCTACATCATCAAAGTATCGGGATCAGGTAAAACAAAATATGTAATCTATATTTTAACATTACCGGTATTTTGATCTGTAATCACATAAATGTCAATCTGGAGTCATCAGGGAACGAGTGTTGCAAACAAGGGTGTTTGGGTGCTGGCCTAGTACCAGTAACCTCCTCCCGAAGGCCTAAAAATAGAAAAAACAAAAACATTGGGATGTAAGACGCTGGGAGATTTTTGGATTTAAAAAAAAATATGCCATATATGGCGGGAAATACGGTATGTGTGTATATATATATATATATATATATATATATATATATATATATATATATACACACATACCGTATTTCCCGCCATATATGGCATATTTTTTTTTAAATCCAAAAATCTCCCAGCGTCTTACATCCCAATGTTGTTGTTTTTTCTATATATATATATATATATATATATATATATATATATATATATATATATATATATATATTGTTGTGGCGGTGTAGTTATTGTAAGTGTAGTTATGTGGAGGCAGGGGGCGGCGGTGTCACTGGGCCTCCCTGAGGGATGTAGGGGTCCGTGTGAGCGTTGATAGGTGTCAAGATACGGTAACCTACGTATCTGTGTTTTCAGCGATACGCAGTCGTGGTGGGGTGTGTTTGGGAGATGTAGTTGGTTGGCAGAAGGAGGCCAGGAGTGAGAGAGCCAACACAGAAACATAGGAAGGAAGCTAGCAGGGGAACACCAGAGACAAGAGAGTACTGTCGTGCACCGAGTTGTCGGCGTGTGCGGTCGTCTTGTTCTGTACTCTCGAGTGTTGAGACAAGAGAGTACTGTTGTGCACTGTGTTGTCGCCGTGTGCTGTTGTGTGTGCGGTCGTCTTGTGCTGTACTGTCGAGTGTTGAGACAGTGCTGTCGTGTTATACCCTGTAAGCGGGCTAGTATTAATACACAAGGAAAGGAAACCGAGTTTTTCGTGTCTGACTAACCTCCCTGTCTCGCTAACCCCCGCTACAAGAACCCAGGAAGGCATTCATCTCCTTAGTGTCCCAGGTAAGGAGGTGACGTGGATGGTGACACCCACCTAAGTGAGTAAAAAGGTGGGTGCCGTAACAATATATATATATATATATATATATATATATATATATATATATATATATATATATTTACAGGAAAAAATGTTGATTGGGAGAGAGGAAGTCAAACTATTTTGGCCATAATATAGTGGCATGAAGACCTAACCTCCCACATCAGTAGCCAAGTTGGAGCACTGATCTCAATATAAGTGGATAGGTTAACCTCTACGAATCTGACGCCCGCTGGCCGCCATCTTATGTTGACATCAGTGGGTTGGAGGAATACTGCCATGGTAAATATTGCGTGCGTGTCGTAAACAGCGACTAAGCAGTACGGAGCGAGGGGCTTGGGGAGCCCCTCCTCCGTACGTAGGACATGTATGTTTCTTTTTACTATGAGACAAGGCGTAGAGAAGAAGGGAATATTAAATTCTCCCAGAAACCTATGTAGACGCCTTGTCTCGGCTACCCTCCTTTAAGTTGGATTTAAGATTGATAGATTATGAAATAGTACTAATTTGTGAAAACTGGTTAATTACTGTTTGAAATAAGTCTTGTGTTGGGAAATGGGACATGACAACTAACATATAACAAACACGAAAGTACTATGATGCAACGCATTCAATTTTACACCACTCAGTCTATACAATTCTGATAAACAATTGCTGACACACACACACACACACACTCTCTCTTTCTCTCTCTCTCTCTCTCTCTCTCTCTCTCTCTCTCTCTCTCTCTCTCTCTCTCTCTCTCTCTCTCTCTCTCTCTCTCTATCTTCCTCTCAAAAGAACCATGCTTCACATATTCTCCCTTTTTCTTGTTTGCTTACCCTTGATCCTGTCCCTTCCTCTTCCCCCATCTGCATAGGTTCCATCCTCCTTCCCTCCATCCCTCACTTTCCTAAAAGCAAGTGCAACACGATACTTTCTCGTCTCCTTTGTTTTGAAACTCCAATTCCATACTTAAAACGACAAAGAGAGAGAGAGAGAGAGAGAGAGAGAGAGAGAGAGAGAGAGAGAGAGAGAGAGAGAAGAAAAAAAAATTTACGTAAATATTTTATTTTATTTTAATTTCAGTACTAAGTCACTAATATCATCATTCATTATGAAAAAAAGAAAATGAAAAGTGAAAAATGTAGTAAAACACACACACACACGCACACACACACACACACACACACACACACACACACACACACACACACACACATACACACACAAACACACACACATACACATACTATGTTCGTTAGCTCAGTGGTAACGTCCCTGATTTCCTTCTTGAACATGTGGTGTGTGAAAGTTACAATTTTACTCATAGAGCGACAGTCTTTATAAATTCTAAGCGCTCTCCTGTATGGTTGGCGATCACAATTCCAGCACGCTATCCTTAGTACTGGATGAATACCGTGGGTGAAAACACACACACACACACACACACACACACACACACACACACACACACACACACACATATATACACACACACACACACACATATATATATATCTACTCGACATAACCTTCCAGATAACTATCCCCTCTTCTTCAATGACACTCAACTTCCCCTCTCCTCCACATTAAACACATTCGGTCTATCCTTTACTAAAAATCTAAACTGGCAATTTCATATCTCTACTCTTGCTAAACCAGCTTCCAAGAAGTTAGGTGTCCTATGGCGTCTGCGTCCATTTTTCTCTCCCTCTCAGCTGCTTGCTCTGTACAGGAGCCTTATCCGTCCATGTATGGAGTATGGCTCTCATGTCTGGGGAGGCTCAACTCATACAGCTCTTTTAAACAGGGTGGAGTCTAAAGCTTTTCGCCTAATCAACTCTCCTTCTTTAACTGACTGTCTTCACTCTTTAAGTCACCGCCGCAATGTTGCATCTTTATCTATCTTCTACCGCTATTTTCATGCTGATTGCTCTTCTGAACTTGCTAACTACATGTCTCCCCCCCTCCCGCGGCCTCGCTGCACAAGACTTTCTACTTCTTCTCATCCTTATTCTGTCCATCTACCTAATGCAAGAGTTAAGCAGTATTTTCACTCTTTCATCCCTTACACTGTTAAACTCTGGAACTCTCTTCCTTTGTCTGTTTTTCCACCTGCCTATGACTTAAACTCTTTCAAAAGAGGAGTGTCAAGACACTTCTCACACTAAATTGGACATCCCCCCATGTCTATATTTCTCCTACTGTCTTCTTTACAGGGTCTGGCGACAAGCGGGATTTTTTTTTATACCTAATTTATTTTTCCCTTGGCCAGTACCCTTTTAATAATATATATATATATATATATATATATATATATATATATATATATATATATATATAAATATATATACAGTGGAGAGATGGACAAGCTTGGAAAGTTAATGAAAGAATAATACAGCAATTTTAGTAAGCATTCTATTACGATTATTTAAATGAGAATTCAACATGCCTGAAACTAATTAGGTAAAGAAACCAGACAAGGTGAGAGAAAAATTGGAGTTAAGAAAACAAAATGGAGGTGGAGTATGGAGTACGAAAATTAATTGATGAATGAAAATTGAATAAGATAAATTAAAGGAAAAGTAAGGAAAACCAATATATGGAATGAATAAAGTGGAATGGAGGAAGAAAAAAAAGTCAGCAAAGAAAATAAGGAAGGCAGACGAGGGACAGAGGAAACTAAATTAAACAAAAGAAAGTAAGGGAAAATGAGAGAGGACAATACATGAAAGGAAGGAAGCAAAGGGAAGGGGAAGAATGGAGGTAAATAGAGTATACACAGAAGGTTACGAAAACACTTAAGTTAGGCAGACTACGAGTGAATCCTTTATCAAGCATGACGGTTTCCAAGTATACGGCATTTCTCTTGTGTTTGCAATACATACACACTCCATTAAGAGAGAGAGAGAGAGAGAGAGAGAGAGAGAGAGAGAGAGAGAGAGAGAGAGAGAGAGAGAGAGAGAGAGAGAGAGAGAGAAAAAAAATAAATTTTATGAAATAGCTTATTTATGGGCTAATTAGTGATTTTATTTGTCTGTCTTGCTTTTTCTAATCTAATATTTTTTTCCCCTCTATGAACTCCAATATTCCTCCTTTTTTTAAAAATTTATTTTGCAATCTGTAGTACATGTTTTCTTTATTTATCAATTTTCCCTTCGATAACCTTCCTATGACAAAACAGCTCCTCCCCTCCATGTCTCCCTTCTCTCCTTTAGGTTATTTCCGTGTAATTCACTTTTTTTTCTTCAAAACCCCGTTAAAAACCTGCCTCCTTGCTTACCACACACGCCCTGCCCCGCTATAACAACCCACGCTCCACTACTGCCCAAGGCCCTCACTCGGCAACCCTCATTTAATTTTCATGGCGGTCTGTCGGAGGCTGGGCAGGAGGAGCGGACTGGGACGCTCCTTGGGTCTGTATTTTAAGAAATCATGTCGACCTTCGGTAAGGTAATAGCGGATGGCAAGCTGCATCAGAGCAGCACAGCCCAGAGCGGCTAACAGAGGCAGGGATGTTAAGCATATTCACCTCTGACTCTGCTTTTTAAGATTCTTGAGGTAGTACGTATAAACGAAACATCCTCAAAGTAAATGTAAGGACGTGTTTGTATGTAATATATATTACAACGACCAAAACAAGATCAACAAAGGGGGTACTAAACCTTGGTTATCCAAGAGAGCAGAGCCACATAAAAAGGTTGAATGTGAGGAAAATACTTTACAATTCAAGACTATGTGGTACTAAAAGAAAAGAGAATAGCTGTTTTGATGGATTATCCAGTACAAATACGGAGAAAGTTGTACGCAAGAAACACGTACACAAGTCAATCATTTTTACATGAGAATACTGGCTAAAAACTTTTCTCTACATCATTAACCGTTGGCGCCAGTAGGCTTGTGGAGGCACAGATGGACTTGCCTCGCCTGTTATTTGGCGTATTTTATCAGATTTTTTATAGTGACGACTCAAATGTTTACGTTCTCTCTTGAATATGTTGAGAACGTGCGAGACTAATCGCTGCTACAGCCTCAGATGCATATAACGTTGTAAGTCCCGTCTGAGGACAGTATGGCAGCAATTTGGGTAGTCTTTGGCCACTCGGCGGTAATATCAAAGAATGAAAAGTGGTCAGCGAATATCGGGGATTCGAACCTGGGAACCTAGGCTCGCTCACCCGAGCGCTAGACCACTGTACCACCGCCTCTCCTAAGCGGCTTTCTTCAAAAAAGAAAGTCCACTAAATGCCGCTCTCCTGCCATCACACACACACACACACACACACTCACACACACACACACACACACACACACACACACACACACACACACACACACACACACACACACACACACACACACACACAATCGGTAAATTTGCATAATTACTGCTCGGACGATATCGATATAAATATGAAGTCTTACATACTATACATGGTGTACTCAACACATCTGTGAAGTTTTCAGGCGGTGCTCGTCATAAGCAAATATAGGCCATATATGTCAATCCGGAGAAAAAAAATCTAGGTCGAAGTTACTAACTTTTGGGTAACAAAATATAAAAAGCCTACATAACTGAACCGAACCTAACCTAACCTTAACCTAACTATAACCTAACCATAATCTAACATAATACAACCAACCTAGCATAACCCAACCTAACATAACCTAACATAGCTTCAAAGACGCTTTGCGAAGTAAATAACGACGAGCACCGCCTGAAACCTTCATAGATGTGTTGTGTACACCATGTATAGTATGTAAGACTTCAAATTTATATCGATATCGTCCTAGCAGTAGTTATGCAGATTTACTCAACTGAACTCAACTGAACCTTATCACATGTCCTATGAACTATCTATGGAAACAACTTCACAATAAAGGTGCACGTTGTGTCACCCTATAAATCCCTCCCACCTAACGGCCCTCTTCACGTCCAAACAGCGCGCCTTTATGATGACACGTGTTCACATATTAGTTACAAGATGTAGTCACACAAAATATTTCCCATTCAATTAAATGAACGTGTAACTTCTTATTTTCTGCCATTTTCCCGTTTAGCTTCCATTTAGGACTGCGAGCAAGAAGAAAACTTTCTCTAAATACTACCATAAAATGACGAAATGGCACGGAACTAGCGATGATGTACAGGTTATAATTACCCATTTGCTGGAAGTGAGCTCAGGGCGGGAAACAAACTGTCATCTTGCACGCATCTTGTTAGTGAACCAAACCAGAAAGTTAAGGCAACATGAAGAATAATCAATGAAGTGTGGCACGCGTCCATAAATAAATGTGTACATGTCAATGGGCGGCGATCACAGTCAATTTAGCGAACATTACGTCTTGGACCTGACTTGAGTCCTTCACCTTCACACTATACGAGAGCACTAATCCCCAATGTGGCGGTAAGCCTGTATGCAGTTGTTTTATATGAATGAAAACACGTAAAAAGAAAGAGATGAACTGACACTGAAAGTTCTACATTAAAAAAGATATATAGCCTTTGATATTGTATCCATAATTTTGTTTTAATCTACTGTTTTCCTAATTACGCAGATATGTCTGACACGACGCAGAGGTGGCAGC
>JAPQNM010000006.1:1257533-1265033 GCA_029783475.1 Metacarcinus magister | reverse complement strand
TGCATAATGCGTGTGTGTGCTTCTCCATGGCCTGAAGGATCACGCGCTGGACATCACCTTTCCCGAAGGAGCTCAGAGCTCATAGAAACGGATCTATGGGTAATACTGAGACCTCTCACATATCACACACACCTATCCCCTTGTTCAAGGGGACAGTAACCACTCCCTGTCAGTGAAAAATCCCTAGTGATCTGAGCGGGATTCGAATCTACCCCTTAACTGTTGAAAAGCAAGGACGTTAACCACTGACCCACGGGAGTGTGTGTGTGTGTGTGTGTGTGTGTGTGTGTGTGTGTGTGTGTGTGTGTGTGCTCTATGGACAGTATTTTATTGATCACTTTATTCATGACTATTCTTTATTTACAAAATGTATGTGCTAAATACCAATTACCGTGCTGGTAATGGGTATCTAGCACATACGTTCTGTAAATAAGGAATATTCATGAATAAAGAGAACAGTAAAATATTGTCCATAGAGGGAGCACACACACATACACACACACATACACACACACACACACACACACACACACACACACACACACACACACACACACACACACACACACACACACACACACACACACAAGCACGCCAGGTTACAGTGTTATTCTCTTAGTATCCAGGTTCGCTGTCGATCCTCGCTGCACACTTCCCCACGTGTTGTTAATGGTTGACATAGGGCGCATACTAATCGGTGAAGATGAAAATTAATAAGGGGAGACGAGGGACCAGGCCTGCCATCAGGAGTCCAGGAGGCAAAGCTAATAGGCAACGAAATTAACAAACATTTGGCGGTGTGTTGGTGCAGTTATGTCGGATTGCTACTAATGTGTCAACCTAGAGGCCAAGGATTCGAAACTAAAACTAAACGGTCTCGTAACATTCTGCACTTCATCTATTCTGAAGTCATCAGTATATGCGCAAGTGAGATTAAAGCCGGAGGAACTAAATGCAGTAAATTAGAACAAACCGCCATAAGTTTACAAGACACGAAGACTGAAAACCCCAACTTCTCCGTCGCTTGGTATAGCCTGGACACACGTTATTTGGGTTTCTCGTGTATTTTGTTGCAAATGTGGATTCGCTGTGGAGTGAAATCTTATGATGCACAACTTCTCGATACATGAAGCGATATATTTATTGTTCATAATGTTTCGCCTCATGAGGCTGAAGGTTAGTGGCGTGTAATCCTCATGTTTTTAGCATGTTATCTTGTTGAGATTTGGCGGTGAAGTGGATCCGCTGCGCCCTCTTTCTGCTAGCTCGAGTGGAGTGGGAAAGAAAATTTAATTGTCTCAGAGCTACGAGTATCATTGTTTGTTGTTACCAAATTGTGCTCTTTGAGTATATTCGAGTGTATGTGTGTGTGTGTGTGTGTGTGTGTGTGTGTGTGTGTGTGTGTGTGTGTGTGTGTGTGTGTGTGTGTGTGTGTGTGTGTCTGTGTGTGTGTGTGTGTGTGTGTGTGTGTGTGTGTGTGTGTGTGTGTGTGTATGTATGTGTGTGTGTGTCTGTGTGTGTGTATATGTGTGTGTGTGTGTGTGTGTGTGTGTGTGTGTGTGTGTGTGTGTGTTAAATTCAGACTATTTTTTGTCTTGCAAGTTATTTTGAAAACATTGACGACATGGATTTTGTACATTCGGCGTTATAAATGCAAAATGTGATGGGTTGACTCGTTCGGAAATCGCCCACCTGTATTTCTAAAGTGTTTGCCTGACATACAGTAGTGAAGATCTACTTTAAGTCGTGTCTGACGAACGCTCCCAGATCGTTTTCCTCTTCAATTCCCACAGTGCCAATGAAGGCTGTTGATGTTGTTGATTTGAAAAAGGAACAATAATAAGTATCGAAGGAAGGCATAGCTTTAAACTTTCTTTAATTGTACATGTAACGTCAACTTTCCTTGTTTGCTTCAGAATGACGTCGCTAACGAATTGCTACTTTTTACAAATTCACACATAACAAACGCTTACGTATACTACATAAATGGCACTATCTTCTCAGTAGAAAACAGCGCACAGTGAAAGAAGCTGGGCCAACGACTTCCGGTAGGAACACAACAATATACTTAGCAATTCTGTTATTTTGTGAAATTGTAGACGCGAAACGAGACAAGGACTGGAGAGGCCAGAAGAGTATTGTGAGTCTAAAAGAAAGATATATATATATATATATATATATATATATATATATATATATATATATATATATATATATAGAGAGAGAGAGAGAGAGAGAGAGAGAGAGAGAGATGCCAGCAAGACTGATGCACAAACGAGGCAGGACCTAAACTTTGCAAACACAATGTAGCGAGGGAGCGATAAAGATGATACGAATAAATATAAACGAGCACCCACCATCCAAGGAAAACGAGAGCCCACTTGGAATCAATAGAAAACGACATGCAGGGCCGTGGACGCCCATCTCTGTCCCTGTCGTGGAGAAAATGGCAACAGTAAGAGAATATGATGCAATAATGTCCATGGAAAGTGGCCGTGAACTCTAAATAACACGTACACACGCACACACACACACACACACACACACACACACACACACACACACACACACACACACACACACACACACACACACACACACACACACACACACACCGGTCCCGTGGGTCAGTGGTTAACGCCCATCTCTCACACGGCAAGACGTGGGTTGAATCTCGCTCAGATCGCTAAGGAGTTTTTCACTGACAGGGAGTAGTTACTGTCCCCTTTGAGCAAGAGGATGGGTGTGTGTGATGTGTGAGAGCTCTCAGCCTTACCCATAGATGACTCCATGAGCTCTGAGCTCTTTCGGGGAGGATAATGGCTGACGATCACGAGTCTAGTGCGTGATCCTCCAGACCATGGTGAATAACACACACACACACACACACACACACACACACACACACACACACACACACACACACATACACACACACACACACACACACACACGCACACACACACACACACACACAGACACACACAATAATAAAAGTAGCATTAGGATATGGGGCATCACGAACTTGACTTAGTCATGTATAAATGCAATTACGTAAGAAGATAACATACACCATCACCACCACCATCACCACTACCACCACCACCGCCACCACCACCACCGCCACCACCACCACCACCACCACCACCACCATCACCACCACCACCACCACCACCACTACCACTACCACTACTACCACCACCACCAACACCACCACCAACAACAACAACAACAACAAACACAACAACAACAACAACAACAACAACAACAACAACAACAATAACAACAACAACAACAATAACAACTATAATAATAATAATAACAACAACAGCAATAACAACAGGCGACGACGACAACAGTAGTAACGATAACTAAAATCGATGGCAAGATTGTACAAAATAAAATAATATTTACTTGAAGAGAGCAGGGTCTTGTATAGAATTTACGCGGTTTTCTGCTGGTCAATGGAGCGTCGTGTGTCAATCAATCAATCATTGGGGGCATACGCCGAGGAGTGTCACCTCGCCCACCCTTCTACGCCAGCCCCGGCGATCATCCCGTGCAAGTCTCCATGCAAGCCCCCTTCCTATACCAAGTAACTCCCAACAGGAAGCATTGACTTGCCCCAGTCATGAACTTTGTGGGCGCCCCTTTGGCCTCCTCCACCCGGGTTATCCCTTTCAGAGATAACCCGAGAAACAGGATCAGCTTCTTGGTAACGTGCCACATGCCCATATGGCCGGAGTTGACGTGGTGGACTATGCTGGTAATAGACCTTGATTCAGTCGCACGGAACAGTCGCTGATTTGACACAGTTATTCTAGCGATACCTCATGATTCTGCGAAGACATTTATTACCAAAGACAATTTGCCTCCAGATCGGTGTTCAATGTCCATGTCTCACAGCCATACAGTAAGACAGGGATCACCAGTGACTTGAAGATTCGAATCTCTCTCCGTCTGCACAAGTACCGATAACGCCAGATACTCGTGCTGAGCGAGTCCATAACACCATGGGCCAGACCAAACCGCCGTAAGACTTCTTGACGTGACCCACCATTGTTATGAACCACGCTACCAAGGTATGTAAAGCTATCCAAGATATCAATGTCCTTGCCACACACATGAATAGACTGTACTATTTCATCTATCAAGCCTCCAAACACCTGAACCTTAGTCTTGGGCCAGGAGACCTGAAGTCATAAAGGTTTCGCCTCCTCGTGCAGTACTTCGAGAGCCATCACCAGAACCTCCAGTGACTCAGCAACGATTACTGCATCGTCGGCAAAAACAAATGCAGTGATCTTGGTGTTGCTGACAGATGCTCCACAGTGACTTTGGTCCACAACTTACCTAGTACCCAGTCCATACATGTATTGAAAAGGGATAGAGCAAGGACGCATCCCTGCCTCACTCCCGTATGCACAGGAAAGAAGCTGGACACGCCCTTCCCCAAACTTCACAGCACTCTCAGTCCCGGAGTACAGGATAGTTAGTAGACCAATAATCCCTGCAGGAATCCCGCGGAAGATCCCATAGTGCCTCGCGATGCACTGAATTAAACGCCTTCTTGAGATCAACATAGGCTGCGAGCATCCTCTGTCGAAACTCACGTCAGCAAACATCAAGACTAACCAGACACTCCATACAGTATAGGGGGTGTCTGGTTAGTTTTGATGTTTGCTGACAGAGATTATATTGTTATAACAGCTGGAGGGCCGGGGTATTGGGGAAGAGATAGGGCTGGTGTTGTGAATGTTTACGTGAGTTGTAGTATTTGTGTGTATCTAGTAAATATAGCCACGTGTGTACTTGACATGTAAACTAATTATGGGTAGAAAAGTCTCCTTGTACTACGTTACACGCTGCGAGACTAAATAGAAAACCAGGGTACCTGAGAGGGTGGTGGGTGGTGTTGGGAGAAAAATATTTGTGGGCGTCTCACCGTACAGCACTTCTCTACCAATGTGCAACCAATTGGCACCGAAAAAAGTATCTACAGAGGATGTGGAAAGTATTTATGCATACCTCGCGTCGCCAGCAGGTGCCAGAGAAGCTAACGAGGCACGAGTGTGTTGACTGTGATGTAAGCTTATGCTTCTCATAGTGCTTCATTGATTACTATACTCTAGAGAACTGCTAGATCAAACGAGAGTACAGTGGAGAAAGTATGAATTAAGTACATAATCAATAAAAACTATAAGTAGCTAAATCGTGAGACACGATTTAATGGTTATGGTATGAGAACGCTGGCCAACTGAAATTCTTTTGGTCATAATTTTGAACCTCTCGTGAGCAACAGTACAATGTATTGGTGGGCGTGTGTAGTCCTCTACCAAACCCGAAATAAACATAAAAAGCCTCCATGGGATGAATACGATGAAAAAATATCCATCATATTGGCACACTGCGGGCCGAAGACGGACAATCGCCAAGTATGCCACACGGTACATGAAAATTAATTACATCCATGAAAGATTATTTAACAAATACATAAAAAAAGTAATTGAGTCCAGTTACGCGAACAATGTCTATGTAACAGTTCAAGATCAAAGCTAGAAAACAGTCTTGATAAGTAAGGGAGTTAAATGGAATACAATCCTCTGGTTGAGCGAAACTCAAAATTTTCACATATTGTTCAGTCCCTTCCTTGTTTCCAGAGAAGAGATATCCTTCCATGTTAGTCTTGTTGCCATCCTTAAAATTTTAAGTGATTAGGAGTAAAAAGAATTGTCGGCAGGCTGAAGATAAGTTTAATCTCTATGGGGTAATTTTTTTTTAGTCTCTCTCCTTTCTCCAACTTACTTGCTTTCTATCTCTCTCTCTCTCTCTCTCTCTCTCTCTCTCTCTCTCTCTCTCTCTCTCTCTCTCTCTCTCTCTCTCTCTCTCTCTCTCTCTCTCTCTCTCTCTTCTCTCTCTCTCTCTCTCTCTCTCTCTCTCTCTCTCTCTCTCTCTCTCTCTCTCTCTCTCTATATATATATATATATATATATATATATATATATATATATATATATATATATATCTTTCTCTCTCTCTCTCTCTCTCTCTCTCTCTCTCTCTCTCTCTCTCTCTCTCTCTTTCTCTCTCTCTCTCTCTTTTCTCTTTCTCTATCTATCTATCACTCTCTCTTATTCTTTATTGCTTAATCTTTTGATATACTGCAATTACATTAAAAAGAAAATTGTCTGTAGTCAGTTTTAGTTTCGATATATTTGACTTTGTTTCCACCCGTTAATTTTCTCTCTATATTCAAGGTTTCATTACTTACATGTTCCTTTGTCTCTTCCCATATGAACTTAACTGTATTTTATTTTATTTTTTTTCTTCCAATCTGCCTTCCTCTCGTTTCTTTCATATATATATATATATTTTTTTTTCTCTCTCTCTCTCTCTCTCTTCTCTCTCTCTTCTCTTTCTCTTTCTCTCTCTCTCTCTCTCTCTCTCTCTCTCTCTCTCTCTCTCTCTCTCTCTCTCTCTCTCTCTCTCTCTCTCTCTCTCTCTCTCTCTCTCTCTCTCTCTCTCTCTCTCTCTCTGGCTCACTCACTCGCTCTCCTTAGCTCCTTTTACCATCATTATTCTTTACTTATCTTCCTCCTTCAATCATCTCTCTTCTCATTCATCCTTGTGTCTTTTCGCTTATCAATATATATATTTTCTCTTAGCTCTTCCCTTTCATACGAACCCTTCTAATGCTTTTCTCTTCTCTTCCTCTTGGTTTTATGGTTTTGTTAACTCCCTTCCTCCCTCACCCTTCCTTCTCTTTTATCTCTCACCTTCCTTCCTTCCTTCCTTTACTTGTTTGCTCTCACTATATCCCTTTTCTCCCCTTTTATACTACGTAACTCTCCTCTTCATACCTTCTCTTCCTACTCCTCCATATCCTCTTTCCACCTTACTTCTCTCTTCTTTACATTCCTCTTATTCCCCCATCCTCCATCTCCCTTCCCTTCTCCCATCCATACCCTCCTCTTTCCACCTCCCTTGGTCGTGTTCCTTCCTCCCTTTCCTTCCTCTTCGGTGACAAAGTTTAGAAACGTGCTGGTAACTTTCCAACTTGGCCGAAGTAAACCTCTTGGCCGGGCAAAGGTTCATATGACATTCGGCTTCACTTGGTGCGCCATAATGGGCTTTATATGGTGGTGTTTAAACATAGGGTTGAGAAAGAGAAAGGGTTGGTAGGATGTCGCCGCCGCTTCTGCTGTTACTGCTACACACGCACACACACACACACACACAAAATATGACACACACACACACACACACACACACACACACACACACAATGTACTGACTTATTTTGCATTTAACACGAGAAGAATCGGGTGAGAGCAAAACAATGGTGGTAGATGGAGGCTTTAGGGTAGGATAGAGCTCGGTAGGGCAGGTTGTTACAGGATCTGGGTGAGCAAGAACGCCTTTGACCCTCGGGAATGCCCTCTCTCTCTTGTTAATCAGGTTAGCCGCGAGCCGGAGTCTGTTGAAAGGAAGGAAAACAGA
>JAPQNM010000006.1:1250033-1252533 GCA_029783475.1 Metacarcinus magister | reverse complement strand
TTTGATTATGATTCTAGTGCAGGTGGAACTCTTGACGAAAACATTACGGAAGGATTGAGACCAGCAACGCACCAAATCATTTTCACAACGATTGCACAGTGCTGCACAAAACATCACAGAAGACTGAACACACGGGAACGAGTCTCTGATAGAAGGGCGAGCCAAAACCACGCCTACTATGAGCAGAACTCTCTAACAGGTGACAACTTCACACACGCCCATCACCAGCATATTGCCAAGGGTAGGGTTGGGATTGGTGAATAAAAAAATCAATTTAGCAGCAGACAGCATTCAGGTAACAACCACTGATTACTCCCTAGAGTCGCCCACCTAATTCTCTTTCGCAACTTCTCTTCTCTTTGAACTGGTGGAGTAGTTTTCTCTTCTCTAAACAGACATCAACTGTGTGTTTAGAATTGCCGCTGTGATAAATACCAGTCTTTAACATTGGTAACAAGAAATTTGGGACAAATGAAAGATAAAAATGATGTCCAGTTACGGTCAGACTGCCAGTCTGAGGGGCGGTATACACAAAACTTTTCTGTTATGGATAACAGTTTCTACTTAGTAACAGCAAGATACAAACAGTTATACACAAAACAGAATCTGACAACTGTTACCTCGCAAACAACTTTTGGTTGTTGTTTTCTATTGTCCTTCATATAGGAAAAGACACGGGCTAGCTAAGAGCCCGTCAGTGAAGTGCAGGTATAGAGAGGGCAGTTGCTAGATGTATGAGATGGAGCAGGTCCTCATCTTGTCGAGGTATTTGTCTATGACGGTCTGTATTGCTTGGCTGAAGATAGCACGTAAGACGGGGAAGCCAAGAGCACCGGCGAGTGTCAAGGAGAGACCGTTTGCCAGTTTTTTTCCAATGGCTTGGAAGGACTCTGCGGGTAGTTGGTAGTAGCGTGTTTCATTATTGTACGCTGAAGGGGAAGTCTGCGGAGACATGGCGGGTGTCTGGGTGGAGGAAGTGCAGGGGAATGGTTGAGGTGAAGAGATAATGCAGATGAGGAGGGTGTGGCGGAAAGCGGGACGATCGTCTGAGTGGAACGAACTGTGCGTGGTGGTCGTCGGGCGGGAAGACTTGTGATTGATGGCTGGCACGGGGCCGCGGTGGTGGGAGGCAGAGGTGGAAAATCGGTGGGTGCTGGGCATGGGGCAGGTGGTGGAGCCGTGGGTAGTTTTTGACCCCACACAAAAGTACCGGGAGGTACTAGGATTGTAGCGGTTTTCTGCTGGTTAGCAACCCATAGGGCTTGCCGTTCACTACCCCGTTCCACGAGGCGAAGGCGGGTAGGGCAGGACTTGTTCCAGGCGTGGTGGGTCTGGTTACAGTTGGGACAACGGTGGACAATGTCTTGTTTTGCCCTGTACTTAAGCAGGCACTCCTGTGTTTCGTGGGATCGGCTGCAAATCCAACACTTGATGACATTTTCATAGTAGGCTTGATGGTGACCAAAACGGCGGCAGTGGTAACACCGCAGTGGTTCGAGCACCCAGGGGCGGAGGTAGAAAGTCCCCTCAGCTGCGTACGTAGTCACACGTAGTGTGACGGTCAGTTGGCGGGTGGCCTCTTTGGTGCGGGGTGTCTGGCAACGGGTTGCTTCCTTGGGGATGGTGTAGCAGTAAATCCATCGGCAGATGAAGGGGGTAGCCCATGACTACGCCATGCGTGATGTTGATATGGGGATCAAGCTGAACCAGCTTGACCTTGGTGGTGCTGCAGTTAACTGCAACATCCTGCAAGTGTTGGAAGGTCTCGGTGGATTTGGGAAGGATGACAGAGCTGCTATCTTTCCCTGGCAGGCATCTCATCACCAGAGTAGGGCAATCCTCTTCACGGGCGGCCACGTTGTCGTAGGACGTCTGAAAACCATCTTGGATGGGGACTTGTAATGCAGGAAACTTCTGTTCCGAGGAGGCAAGTTACGGGGATGAGACACCAACCATGGTGGCCTGGGTGGTTCGAGTACGGCGTCGCTTGCTCGACACCGTGGTGAAGCCGTCATCGTCAGGGGCAGAGAGATCGGTGGTGGAGGATGACGAGGCGACACCCAGAGGTAGTGTTGAAGGAGACGACTCAAGGGCTGCAGCAGTCGTTGTAACAGCACTGGGAGGTGTAGCCGTAGCAGAAGCAGAGACGGATGGCGGGGTGAACTGGCGGGCAGTCTTACAAGGAGGAAAACTACCCCGTGAAGCACTTTCGAGACGATGAGTCAGAACCCAACGATGACCCGCTGCCAGGCGATGGAAGCAGAAGACGATTTAGGATAGCACCTGTAGCGTGCATGGGCTGCGACTGAGGACGGGAAAGCTCCACAGGTGAGGCTCCCGAAAGGCGAGGGATGCGGGAAGCCCTCATCCCAAAAGACTGCAGGAGGACACAGGCGTGTGCCTCCTGACGTGAATAAAACTCGAGCAGTGGCTACGTCCGACCAGTTTGAAAGCTGGGTGAGAACTGCGTCGCAAACAGCTGTTTGCGAAGTTTCCGCTT
>JAPQNM010000006.1:1237533-1245033 GCA_029783475.1 Metacarcinus magister | reverse complement strand
AATCGATGTAGTGAAGTCCTTTTATTCTCACGGAGATTAAAAAAGCCAAGGAATTGGTTTGTGTTCAACTTAAAAAAGATGTCGTGTGGCGTAGAGATCCAGACAAGAAAGGAAAAAATCTAAAAGTCCTTGTTGAAGATCACAAGGTTCTGAGTAAAGCTCGAACCAAGTTAAAGTTTGTCTCAGACACCTACACAAAAATGCCTCCAATGGGACTACAAATATTTGCTCCAATCTTTAACAATTTGTGTGAAGAAATTGCAAAAACTAATGAGGTTCTTCCAAAAATTTTGGACATAAAAACAGAAGTGTTCAATACGTGAGAGTCAGTGCGAGACATAAAAATGGACATATGTGATATAAAGCGGAAATTTTCCAGTGCCATAACAGGAATGGAAAATACTACTAAAACCTGTCATTTCATGAAGTTACTGTTATAGATGACATGAGACTCAATCGAACCTCATTAGAGCATAATGTTCAAGTTGTAAAAGATGGAATGCAAAAACGAAATAAATATTATGATACTGTAACACCTCCAAAGCAAAGTGTTGGTGGAGCATCAAGGGTTCGAGAGGATATGAGCAACAGCGAGACACCAACACCTATGAACACCGAACCACCGATACTGTGTCTGCCGCTAGACGGGATACCTGATGAACGAGACTCAAACAGGGAAGCATCAAGAACACGAATATCTTATGGCAATAACAACATTGCCCTTAAGATAGCTGATGTCCCAATGGAATCGCTTGGGGCAGTGAACACCTTTTCCTCCACACCAGTGACTAGGAATACTGGTGCAAATCCAGACACTGACGAAAACACTCATCACACCAGGAAGGGTATGCTGACCTTTGCTGGCACTGTAGGCAACGCATCTACCTTCACCCGAAGCACCGAGCATCATGGAGGGAGGGCGGATGAGGCTTCACAGCCAAAAAGTGTGCAAGATCGTCGTCCTCACCCTCCAACTGAGGCTGAGGGAGGTGGATGGTTCACTGTCAAGTCCCGGAGTGAAAAGAAACATGAACAGAATAGTGAGTATTACGCACGAAAAAAAACCTACTTTCACCGGTATAAGAGGTGTGAGGGAAGCCGATAGTGGTACTTTCAAAGCAGCTGAACGAGTGTCCGATCTGTTCCTGGGAGGAGTAGACACTGATGCCTCGAGGGAAAGCGTAATAAACTATGTTTTAAATACATTTAATCTCAATATGATTGATATATCACGGATACATATATTGTCACAACGTTTTATTGCTTTTAAGTTTACTATCAGATTACAGGATAGAGATAAACTGTTCAATCCAGAGCTTTGGCAGTAGAGTATAGAACTAAATAAATTCTATAACAGAACGAAGCCAGTGATGGGCCTGCTGACCCAGAAAGAACAGTAACTGATTCATAAAGGTATAGGGATGTTTCTTTTTTTATGAACTTGTTAATCTTTTTATACGTTTATAAGTTTTATATCTTTTAATATTTTACGCAAATTTACAGTGATATTTTTAGGATTTGTTCGTTCAAATGTTGCTCTCTTGTTAAAATATTGAACTAGTGAGAGAACTACACCATTGTTAGACTATAGAATTTTATATATTATATAAATTAGTACATTTATATGTATACTTCAATATTGTCAGTATTGTTTCTTGATTACCAATTTTGTCAATCTTTTTTAACTCTAGTCAAGATTTTTATGTTCTTTTATAAATTTATGATATAGGTTTTAATTGATTTTCTGCAGAAAATGCTATAATGCTAATCTAGATTAATATTGTTTCCTAAAATAATCTATGTAATGTATTTTATGAAATAAATATGATTAATTGATTGATTGATTGACTACTACTACTACTACTACTACTACTACTACTACTACTACTACTACTACTACTACTACTACTACTACTACTACTATTACTACTACTATTACTATTATTATCATTACTTGACTATTACCACTACTACTACTACTACTACTACTACTACTACTACTACTACTACTACTACTACTACTACTACTACTACTACTACTACTGCTAGTACTGCTACAACAACAACTACTATTATCACTACTACTACTTCTAGTACTACTACTACTACTACTACTACTACTACTACTACTACTACTACTACTACTACTACTATTATCATTACTTAACTATTACTACCATTACTACTACTACTACTACTACTTCTACTACTACTACTACTACTACTACTACTACTACTACTACTACTGCTACTACTACTACTACTACTACTACTACTACTACTACTACTACTACTACTTCTACTACTACTGCTACTACTACTACTACTACTATTACTACTATTACTATTACTACTACTACTACTACTACTACTATTATTATTACTATTACTACTACTACTACTACTACTACTACTACTACTACTACTACTACTACTACTACTACTACTACTATACAACAATAACATATGAATAACAAAGAAAATATGACATAGAGGTCAAGATAGATGTATACTTTACAAACAGAGAGGAAACAAATAAGAAGTCTACGTTCACCTGTGAACCTGCGAGCCTACCTGGATGGCTGAGAGTAGGAGAACAAAAGAGGAAAGGAGGGAGTGAGGGAGTGAGGGAAGAAGGAAGGAGGGAGAAATGGAGGAGGAGGGAAAGCTACCACGGCACAACAATAACAAGAACAAATTACAAACATCTGATGCTCAGAGCCTGGCAAAAAGATAAAGAAATATATTCTCCCTGCGGCACAAGGAAGAGTGTGGAAATGGGAAGGGGGAAGAGTTGCTTGGGAGAGGGAGCTAGGTAAACAATGGAGATCAGGTAACAAAACAAGTAACAAAAGTTCTATAATGAGTCCTTTTGTGTAGAGATTATCAAACAAAGGAAAAGAGTATTCAATCACCTCACCTGGCAGGTAGTTATAGATCCAGATCCCTTCATCCTCCCCACCTGTCCGTCTGCGCCACAACTCATGTCAAGCGCCGCCACAAGATCGTTATATGAGTGTTCTAATGATCCATTCAGTAATCTACATGTTGCTTTGCATCATCACAGTTATGCTCACTCCACCATAACCGTACCTTTCTCACCATGTCTGTGATTTCCACATATTAACAGTCAGTTATTTTCAGCGCTTGTAAATTTATCTCCACCGCGCCGTCTCTTCACCATACATACTACATTATTTCCACAACGTCCTTCAACATTAAACACACGAGGACAAGATCTACCATATAATTCAGAACCAAGCCGAGGCATCAGGCAGATTGAAATTGTAGGCCAATGGACAAGAGACAGACTTTCAAGTGTACAAATGTCAATCATTATTTTTTAATTTACTTCAGCCGCTGTGACCGTATATTACCACCAAGTGTTTGAACCGTATAATAAATCATATAGTAAAATATTGACCACCCTACAAATTTTCCTTCTTAAAACTATTTACTACAATATTTATACTGACGTCGATATCAAAATATAGCTAACGTGTGGGAAGGGATGTTAATTATGTTGGAAAAGTATATATTTTTTAATCTAAGTAATTAAACATTTTATTCTCCTATGTTTTTCTTCTGTTTCTAATTGTATATTTGGGAGATTAATTTCGAGGCCTTTCAATAAAGAAGTGGTAGAGCCAATCGATGTGATGAGCAGAGGTAAGTGTGATGTGCTGTGATGGTGATGTGATAGTGGTGGACGCAGGTGTCATTATCCATTCCATGAACATAACATCTGGTTTTATTTCGTTCTGTCTCCCCTACCAAGAGTTCAAGTATGGAGTCCCGGACATTCAGTTAAGTGTGGTCAGTGGCAATGCTTCTGCAATCTTCGCCTGTGTGCTCACCGAAGGAAGGAACCAAGTCGTGTGCGTCTTCATGTGGTGTGCTGCAAATGTAACTATATTCTCTCTTTTCTTGTTGTTGCTCCTCTAAGTCTCCTCCTGAATAGCGAGAAACATGTTTGTTGTTCTCTACAGATAGGCTAGGGGGGGGAGAGAGAGAGAGAGAGAGAGAGAGAGAGAGAGAGAGAGAGAGAGAGAGAGAGAGAGAGAGAGAGAGAGAGAGAGAGAGAGAGCGAGAGAGAGCGAGCGAGCGAGAGAGAGAGAGCGAAAGCAAGAGCGAGAGAGAGAGAGAGAGAGAGATAACAAAAATTATAAATGGCCAACGAGACTTCCACTACATCCATTTTTATCTAGAATACTCCCTTTATCTCATCGTCAGACAGATTTGAACTTTAAAACTATGACAATTCCTAAGTGACCTTACTGTCACTTTCGAGGAAAGAAATCATGTTAAAGGCCGCACTTAGTTTTATTATTAATCATGTCATTGTATAGATGACAAAACACCGACTACCTTCCTTACAAACAAAGGTGAGTTACTACGGCATATGCTCCTCAACGTAACATAGTGAGATGATTTTTCCTATACTACTATTGTCTTGCTCTACGATACTTTAGATTTACGGGCTGTTTTTGAGCTAATTTTGATCTTTCTTCCCGTTCCCTGCCTCCATCAGCGTAAATAATAAAACGGTGGGCGAGTGAGAGTAGGCAGGCTGCCTCGACCACCCACCGTGTAGCCGCAGGATATCAGGAATCAGTGGGTCGGGGATGATTCCAGTGGTTCCCATTCCCATTTTACTGTCATCGTAAGAGGATTTTAGTATTATAAACACGAGAGTCATCATGGACAATGCGATCGAGAAGATGACTTTGAATAAAAAAGAGGCACTTGATTGACAGTGGATCGAAACAAAGTAATTAATTTGATTACGTGAACATATAGGCTCACGGTGATTAAATAATTGTACAACATGCCGCAATGATGGTTAATAGCTATACAATGAATTCATATTTATGGCTACTTATCGCGATGATGAACTAGCTTTTCGGTAGATCAGTGTGTGACGGCTCCTGCTTGGTCTGCCATCCTTCCAACCTCGCTGCGGTCGGCTCATCAGAGTGCAATGTTTTGTCGTCTTAACACATATACTATGTGCCTCTTTCTTGTGATTATTCAACTTAAAGAGAATTCCATGAGCGTCTAGTCATATATTGTTATCATATACTTCTTTAATAAATATGTTTACGCTTCGCTAGAAAATATTGTGTTTTTCACATTTCGAGCATATATATTTAGGCGAATATTTATAGTTGTGTTCATCTTATTTATGCTTCACGGTTTTTTACTTAAAAATATTATGCATTCTAAATTTCTGAGGTTATTTTATTCCTTCCATCGTGAAGGGGAACATCACTTTCAAGTGAAAGTGTGTGGAGGAGACACCGCGCGCGCGTGTGTGTGTGTGTGTGTGTGTGTGTGTGTGTGTGTGTGTGTGTGTGTGTTCACCATGGTCTGCAGGATCATGCGCTGGACTCGTGACCGTCAGCAATCACCCTTTCCGAAAGAGCTCAGAGCTCATAGAAACAGATCTATGGGTAAGGCTGATATCTCTCACACATCACACACCCCCATCCCCTTACTCAAAGGGGACCCACTCCCAGTCAGTGAAAAAATCCTTAGCGACATGAGAGGGATTCCAACCCACGTATCACGTGGGGAGGGGGGCCCCAGATCACAAATCAGGAGGTGCAAGTCAAATGAATAACAAGTCACTGATGACAGATTGAAGGTCACCCAAGTCTACAAGCACTAATCACGACGGTTTGCTCCAATTAGCCAAGAGGGCAATATCAGACGACATTGCAGACTAACTAACTCCTCTCAAAATCTGTAAAGAAAATCAGTGTACAAACAAACTGTGATGAAAGTAAAAATGGTTTGCCTACTTAACCAACAAAACTGATAGCAATGAAAAAAAGATTAGATCACAACCATTTATAGACCGCCTGTGCAGAGGACTGCATAGGAAGATTAAAAGAAAATTTAGATAAATTATATAAAATTGAAAGCCATTTATAAGTCTAAATATTTGAGCCAAACCCACACAGCAAACAACAAATGCAAACAGGGGAGCCTCTAAAGAGGCTTATCTTCACCCTTCCAACCAGATCACAATACGGCACGTATTGTGATCTGCCGTGCCTTGGTTACCTACACTACTACACCAATGTATATGGGGCACGTGCGGCACGGTATGTGGACGGTACGACACTAGCAATCTTACACTCATTCCTACAATTTTATTTGGCCCTTAACGAGCCCATGAGTGACTCTAAACGAGTTTTAATCAGTCATTAACCTCATAACGCTTATTATCAAGAACTTAACTAATTTAGTTTAATCTGTTATAGTGTGATATATGTTTCTCAAGGAATAATTAATTTACTGTGCCTCGTTTTTCAAAACATTAGCAGAGACTCTCAATTTGAGCAGAGGCACCATCCCTTCATAGACGCTGGATATGTGTGGCAACGCTGGGAAATAACGACCCAATATTAAATCCTGAGCCGAAATGACGTCAACATGTCACGTGTCCTTGTGATGGAGCGAGAGAGAGAGAGAGAGAGAGAGAGAGAGAGAGCGAGAGAGAGAGAGAGAGAGAGAGAGAGAGAGAGAGAGAGAGAGAGAGAGAGAGAGAGAGAGAGAGAGAGAGAGAGAGAGAGAGAGAGAGAGAGAGAGAAGAGAGATATGAGGGTTGTTATAAGTGGAGGAATACGAGGGAAAGAAATGAAAATGGGAAAAAAGGAAGAGCAGTGCATCACAACCTAGACCAGAGTGAGCTCTACAGGTGAATAATTCTCTTCTACTGGAAGTGCTGTATTTCACTCACTGTACAGCACTGACCGGCGACTCTGAGCGGTGTGGGAATTTGTATGCGGTGAAGGGAACCGCCAGAGTGACCATTACAAACACCAGCGGTCCACCAATAACCACGAGCCGTCGAGACAATGTTTCAGCCACAGAAAAAAAAAAGAGAGAAGAGGGGGGAGGGGGACTTGTCAAGTGGATATCACAACTTTCGGCCGAAGCGTACAGTGGGACAAACAATATTTCAACCGTAAAAGACAGGTGAGATGGTGAAGGTAGTGGCGTGAGGGTGTGTGGGAAGAGGGTGATGGGTTGGGAAGGGAAGAGAGGCATTGGGAACGAAGGGTGAGCAGGGAAAGATGAAGAGAGATAAGGAAGGGATGAGAGGAGATGCAAAGAATATCAAAGAACTAGTAAAATAAAGTAAAGAAGGCTATTAGAAGAGTAGGTCGAAGAGGAAGGGAGGAAACGAATGAAGAGGAAATAGTAAAAGAAGAAGCAGAGGAAGAGAAGATTAGAAAGATAAGGAAGGAAAGGTTAAGAAGCAGAGGACGAGAGAAGGGCAAGTGAAGGGTAGTAAGAAAGGAAGGTAGGAGAAGAGATGCAACGAACTAGGAAGAGGGGAAAGAACATGTTCGGATCAGCTAAGTTAATATCCTGAACGGAACATGTGACGATTAGGACCCGGAGGGAAACGGAATGTGTGTTGAGGTAACGCTGGAGTGGTGCAGCGTGTTAGCGGCAGAACACACACAGGACGAGGAGGAGGAGGAG
>JAPQNM010000006.1:1227533-1230033 GCA_029783475.1 Metacarcinus magister | reverse complement strand
CCTTAAACCCTACGTCATGACCTTGTAACAGATGTAACGTGGTTGTATATGTGGGGTATTCCATGGCTATTCGAAATATCTCTTGTCTTAGTTAGTCATGATGATTTATATTTTTGTATCAAAAGAACTTTTTACTATTAGATATATGCATTTGAAAGTTTTCCTTGATTACTTGCAATTCTATACCAACAAATAATCATTCTATTATTTATAATCTCCTTTAAACTCTTAAGCCCTAGGTCACCAATGGTCATCAATGTTAATGTGGATTTATTGAGCTTAAGTAGCTTTTTGAAGAAAAAAATTGCGTAATGTGTTCAGTTGCTGTATACTACCATAGTCACATATATCACAGCCATTTAGCAAAGTAAGCATTATAGCTTTATCATACAAGTCGAGACATATACCAAAGGGCAAAGTGAGTTTGCTTATTTTCCCTAGTCACCCATATGTATCTCTTTTTGCATTTATCACCTGTTTTGTTTTTACTTTATGAAATATTCCATTATAATTAAATTGAATTCCAAGATAAATATTGTCATCAATAACGTCTATATGATCATTGCCAAATTCAAATTTTATCTAATTTTCAACTCTACCTGTGTTTTATTTAAATCTACTCGCAATGATCATAAGTTTAAGTAACCATACACTGCATCCAAAACCCACTGGAATGAAGTACCACTATCTGCAAGAACAATACACTCATCAGCATATAACAAACAACATATATTTAAATACAATTCCACCTCTTCACCCTTCACTACATCCTTAACTTTTTCATTAATTAAAGGAAATCTACAGTAAGGAGCCCGTTCATCTAGCAAATGATGAATAAGGAGCCAAGGCTCACCGTCCGACAGGAACGTAGGGCCAGTAATCATGCCCTCCTGTCTGAGTGGAGTCTTTCTGTGTAGAACACTTGATGCGAGATACCGCAAATAGTCAATACAACACCAAAAGTGATTGTGATGATGATGTTCATATGGTAGTAGTATGGAAATGGTGGTAGTGTTTTTTTTATGATGCTGATATAGTATAACATTAGCAGACTAAGTTGTTTAATACAAGCGAGGTCTGCTAATCTCATACTATATCAGCATCATAAAAAAAACACCACCACCATTTCCAGACTACCACTTTACATGTCCATATAGCCGGAGTTGACGTTGGCGGACTATGCTGGTTATAGGCCTTGATTCAGTCTCACGGAGCAGTCGCTGATTTGACACAAATTTTTTCCAGCGATACACCATGATTCTGCGAAGCCATTTATTACCAAAGGCATCAATTTGCCTCTTCAAAATGGCGTTCATTATCCATGTCTCACAGCCATACAGTAAGACAGGGATTACCAGCGATTTGAAGACTCGCATCTTTGTCCGTCTGCGCAGGTACCGACAACGCCAGATACGCGTGCTGAGCAAGTCTATAACACCATGGGACAGGCAAATCCGCCGTAAGACTTCTTGATGTGACCCACCATTATTAAAGAGTCCACAGTGGCTTTGGTCCATAACTCTGCCCAGTACCCAGTCCATACTTGTATTGAAAAGTGATGGAGCAAGGACGCATCCCTGCCTCACTCCTGTATGCACAGGAAAGAAGCTAGACACGCCCCCCCTCTACACTTCACTTTTAGTACCTGAATACAGGCTAGTTAGTAGTCCAATAATTATTGGTCAACTAATCCCGCGGGGGCGCAGTAGATCTCAAAGTACCTCGCGATACACTGAATTAAACGCCTTTTTAAGATCGACATAGGCTGCGATCATCACCTGTCGAAACTCATGTAGGCGTTCCAACAGTACGCGAAGCGTTAGGAATCGGTCAGTTGTTGACTTACCAGGTGTGAACTCTGACTGTTCAATTCTCTGATATTTCAGCAAATGACTGCGAACTCACATCAGTAACAGATGGGCGAGCACCTTGCCTGGTACGCTGAGCAGCGTTATCCCGCGGTGGTTGTTGCAATCCTGATGGTCCCCTTTACCTTTCCAGATAGGGACGACCAAACCCCTTTTCCAGTCAGGAGGAATGGTACCTGAATGCCATACAGCAGTCAAGACAACATGCATCCCACGGGTCATGGCCTCGCCTCCAGCTTTGAGCAACTCTGCACCGATGTTACAAATACCAGCTGTCTTTCTACCCTTCAACTTTGCCACAGCCTCTTTAACTTCATCAATAGAGGGTGCAGCTTCGTTAATGGGCGGATCAGCATCCATCACCTATAACCCAGTGGTTTGAAGCCGTCCGCTTGGAGGGTTAACCTTGAACAACTGCTCAAAGTACTTAGCCCAACGAGCCATCTGCCCATCCGCGTCTGATACGAGGCAACCACCTGCTGTTCGGATAGCACTCGCCCGAGATGTAGTCTTAGAACGGAGCTTCTTCAAAGCTCGATAAGCAGGTTTGAGGTCATTAGCATTTAAATGACCCTCAACATCCTCTGCGAAACTCCTGACATACCTCTCCTTGTATCTTCTCAGAAGAGTTC
>JAPQNM010000006.1:1205033-1210033 GCA_029783475.1 Metacarcinus magister | reverse complement strand
TAGTGTTCCAGGTCGAAATCAGATCATGCATTAAAGTTGTTATTTTAAAGATGAAAAAGGTAAGACTCATGGGTTCCCTCGGTCATCGTCGTTTTCTGTATTTCCAGAAGAATTCTTGCGTGAAACAATAAAACCAGAGTGAAAGCAAAACTCATTTTCACGAGCCAATACCAACAGAATATTTATAAACGTTAGTGTTGGTAGAGGGGACCCCTTGTACTTAGGACTTAGATATTATTGCATTAACAGAAACATGGTTAGATATGTCAGGGAAGATATTTAGTCCAGAAATAGAAATAGAGGGGTAGAAGCTATTTTACAAGGACAGGATAGGAAGGAGAGGAGGAGGGGATGCATTTTATGTTAAGGATACATTGCAATGTTGTGTAAATAATGTGATTAAAACAGATGACAGTGTGGAGTCTATATGTTAGGCAGGCAGCTGGAAAACTTAAGTAACAGTGATCATTGTGACATTAGGTTTATCTTGAACGGGTTTTAGGAGCGTTAATAAGCATAGGGTACCTGACTTTAGAAGGCCAAGTTATGAGTGATTAAGAAGACACCTGGAAGGAATTAGCTGGAGTCAGTTAGAGAGGGAAGGTGAGGCCAGGTCAGGTTCACTGGGGGATGAAGCAGGTGAAAGGAGATCAGATCAGGTGTTTACAGGGGGGCGGGGAGTCCGTGAGGTCAGGGCTGAAGAGGCATATACATTTTTCCTTGACAGTTTGATTGTAGGCCAGAAACAAAATATTTCTTAAAAGGCGATGAAATCATAAAAGAACGATCCCAAATGTATGACTACCAGATTATATCAAATATTTTACTTATAGAGTTGAGTATAAAAATGGGACGGTAATTTGTTGCATCGGTTCTGTTACTCGCTTTAAATATAGGGATAACTTTGGCGTGGCGTCCTTTAGTCTACTTGGAAAAATGCCAGTTCGAAAAGATAAATTGATTAATTTTGAGATGATAGGTGCTAGAACATATACTGTTATTTTTATTACTTTTATATGTATATCATCTACCCATGGGGTAGAACCTTTTTAAACTTTAATTATTGCGACAATTTCGTTAGGTGTAATGTCTGATGGAAAAAAATAGGATGTTTTTTAGTTAGATAATACATAGGAGACATATCACATGCTGGTAAATCGTTCGCTAGTTTATGCCCAATCGGGAAGAAATGGGTATTGATATAATTGCAGGTTGTGCTGGAATCCCTTGTTTGGCTATCTCCGATGTTTAATGCTTCTATAGTGGAACTACTGTTACCAGTCTTATTAATGAGTTTACACGTTCCCTTGCTATTACTATCTCTCTCTCTCTCTCTCTCTCTCTCTCTCTCTCTCTCTCTCTCTCTCTCTCTCTCTCTCTCTCTCTCTCTCTCTCTCTCTCTCTCTCTCTCTCTCTCTCTTTTCTACTTTATTGTAACTCCCGGGAACATCCCAAATTTGTGCTCAGTCTTAAAAATAAGGGTAGCCCTGCCTTAAGCTAAGATTGTCGACATTCAAATCTCCGCAGGAAAGATGCAAATTGGCTTACCAAATTATACCTAATTATCAAAAATAAAATAAAATTCACAATCAGGATCACTTAGATAACTCGTACGCACACCACTGGAGCCACAGTTAAATATATACACTTTATTCTGGGCCTTCATGCCCATCTCTGCGGATATTCAGTTTATTCATAAAAAAGGTTTTGCTTGGTAACAGCTGTCACTATGCAGACGAGATTCAAGCTGCTCGTACAGAACAGTCTCAACCTTTCATCAAGCATTTACACCACTAAAAAAAGAAAAAGAAAGAGAGAGAGAGAGAGAGAGAGAGAGAGAGAGAGAGAGAGAGAGAGAGAGAGAGAGAGAGAGAGAGAGAGAGAGAGAGAGAGAGAGAGAGAGAGAAAGAGAGAGAGAGAGAGAGAGAGAGAGAGAGAGAAAGAGAGAGAGAGAGAGAGAGAGAGAGAGAGAGAGAGAGAGAACAAACATATTTTTTTGCGCTTCCTATCGATATCTTATACTTGCTTGGGATTGAAAAAAACCAGCCGTTGACTGCCCCTCACCTTCCTTCCACAGAGGAGATCAAGGTAGGCCACATCCAGCCTTGGTGTCCTGGGCTTCCCTCACCTAACGTTTTCAGCCTCAACGCAGCTTTGGGATGACTGGAAGCACTGCCTACTATCCGGTATTGTGGTATGGGATTATTTAACTTTAATTGATACTTACCATGAACTTGGTTGCGTCTTGTATGTACGTTTTTTCAGTCTATCTGTCTGTTTGTATTTTTTCTCTTCAACTGTATCCCTCTCTCTCTCTCTCTCTCTCTCTCTCTCTCTCTCTCTCTCTCTCTCTCTCTCTCTCTCTCTCTCTCTCTCTCTCTCTCTCTCTCTCTCTCTCTCTCTCTCTCTCTCTCTCTCTCTCTCTCTCTCTCTCTCTCCTCTCTCTCTCTCTCTCTCTCTCTCTCTCTCTCTCTCTCTCTCTCTCTCTCTCTCTCTCTCTCTCTCTCCACCCCCTGGCCCACGTCACTCAAAATGGCTGACAATACTATCTCATCCACCCCTCTTTCTGTTAATATACATATATACATATATATATATATATATATATATATATATATATATATATATATATATATATATATATATATGCGTGCGTGCGTGCGTGTGTGTTGTTACCAACTCTACTTTGGATGATATTGGGCATATTCCTCTTACTCCCTCACCTTCTGACTACTTTATCCCTAAATCTAGAATTCTTCATTATCACGAAGGCTTACGGTCCGAATGGAGTGCCTCCTGTTGTTCTCAAAAACTGTGCTTCCGAGCTCGCTCCCTGTCTGGTCAAAATCTTTTGTCTGTGTCTCTCTACTTCTACCTATCCTTCTTGCTGAAATTTTGCTCACATTCAACCTGTCCCTAAAAAGGGTGACCGCTCCAATCCCTCAAATTACCGCCCATAGGTTTGATTTATTGCCTATCTAAAGCCTTTGAATCTGTCCTCAATAAGTAGGTAATGTGTCATGTATTGGTTCACAATTCTCTCTTATTGCCAGTATGGTTTTCGGAAAGGCCGATCTACTGGTGATCTTGCTTTTCTAACTGAATCTTGGTTATCCTCTTTTCGGGGACGTCGGTGAAATTTTTGCTGTCAGTTTTGACATATCAAAAGCCTTCGATAGAGTCTTGCATAAATCTTTAATTTCTAAACTACCCTTCTACGGATTCTATCATTCTCTCTTTACCTTCATCTCCAGTTTCTTTTCTGACCGTTCTATTGCTGCTGTAGTGGATGGTCACTGTTCTTCTCCTAAACTTATCAACAGTGGTGTACCTCAGGATTCTGTCCTATCACCCACTCTCTTTCTATTATTCATCATTAATCTCCTAAATCTGACTCAATGCCCTTTCCACTCCTATACTGATGACACCACCTTGCATTTTTCAACGTTGTATCCAACAAGAATTATGTGATTGAAGGCGATATGCTATAGGACGCTTAACTTCTGATCTTCCGCTAGCTTCTGATTGGGGCAGAGCAAACCAGGTTCTGTTCAATGCCTCAAAAACTCAATTTCTACAACTATCTACTCGACATAACCTTCCCCTCTTCTTCAATATCAACTGCTCCTCTTCTCCACATTAAACACACTCGGTTTATCCTTTACTAAAAATCTAAACTGGCAATTCCATATCATTGCTCTTGCTCAATCAGCTTCAAAAAAGTTAGGTGTCATGTGGCGTCTGCGTTCATTTTCCTTTCCCTCCCAGCTGCTTGATCTGTACAGGGGCCTTATCTGTCCCTGTATGGAGTATGGTTCTCATGTCTGGGGGCATTCAACTCACCCAACTTTACTAAAAAGGGTGGAGTATAAAGGTTTTAGTCTTATCAACTCTCCTCCTTTAACTGACTGTCTTGATTATTTAAGTCACCGACGCAATGTTTCATTTTTATCTCTTCTCTACCGCTATTTCATGCTGACTGCTCTTCTGAACATGCTAGCTGCATGCCTTCACCCCGCCCGCGACCCCGCTTCACAAGGCTTTCTACTTCTTCTCATCCTTATTCTGTCCATCTTTCTAATGCAAGAGTTAAACAGTATCTTCACTCTTTCATCCCTTACACTGGTAACTTTGGAACTCTCTTCCTTTGACTGTTTTTCCACCTGTCTATGACTTAAACTCTTTAAAAAAAAGTAGTATCAAGACACGTCTCACGCTAAACTGAACCTCAACCCTGTGTTTCTATTTCTTCTACTGACCTCTTTACAGGGTCTGGCGATAAGCGGGATTTTGTTTAAACTTTTTTTTTGTCAACCTTTGGCCGGTACCCTTTGTGTAAAAAAAGAAAAAAGGGAAACAATAAAATAGAATAAGAAAAAAAAAATGTATCAATCTCTCTATCTCTTTCGCTCTCGCACTTGCTCTCGCTCTCGCGCTCTCTCTCGCGCTCTCTCTCACTCTCTCTCTCTCTCTCTCTCTCTCTCTCTCTCTCTCTCTCTCTCTCTCTCTCTCTCTCTCTCTCTCTCTCTCTCTCTCTTGCTCTCGCTCTCGCTCTCTCTCTCTCTCTCTCTCTCTCTCCTCTCTCTCTCTCTCTCTCTCTCTCTCTCTCTCTCTCTCTCTCTCTCCTCTCTCTCTCTCTCTCTCTCTCTCTCTCTCTCTCTCTCTCTCTCTCTGATATATATATATATATATATATATATATATATATATATATATATATATATATATATATATACATATATGTACACTCGTGATCCACAGTTTCTGACCCTCCTCTATCAGTGGTGAAGATTAGTCCAAAGTCCTTTCTGAACGTCAGCTCACTCTATCACGAGGCAACTAACGCACGAACACACAATCTTGTGAGCGATTCGAGGCTTCGCTCTGAAGGATTCACATTTGAGTCATCTTGCTGGATGTAGTATACTTAGGGGTCATAGTATGGGTATAAAGAAGACATTGTGTATGTATCAGACCTGGCTATAACCTTTTTGTTCTCT
>JAPQNM010000006.1:1183387-1185887 GCA_029783475.1 Metacarcinus magister | reverse complement strand
AATATTTTTTAACTCCACTCCATCAAGATGGATTGTACATGGATCCAGGGACTAGTAAAAGTTCTTGGACACACCTGAGAGCTGAATATACGAGGCTTTTTATTCACATATCACCTAACCTGTTACGGTAGGAATATGGGTATCAGCAAGGCAGGTAGAATAGCATTTTGCTTTTGTGTGAGTTGCATTCCTCTACAACGGACGCTCTTTTACGCATCTTGGACTTTTGCATCATCCGGTTCACGATATGGTATTTAGGTATCGACAACTCGTCTATTGGTGGATGGCATACTTCTACTTAGGTATGAGCCAAGTCTCCTATGCTTGGTTTTTATATAATTATATCACGTTTCCGATTTTCTGTTTTGTTATACTATATCAGGTAATTCCATGTCGCATACCAACGATAATCATCCTTTTTTTTTTATATCCGTTACCGCCAGTAGGCCTATGGAGGCACAGATGGACTTGCCTCGCATGTTATTTGGCGTAGGTTATCAGATTTTTTATAGTGACGCTCAAATGTTTACGTTCTCTCTTGAATATGTTGAGAACGTGCGAGACTAATTGCTACTACCGCCTCAGATGCATATAATGTTGTAAGTCCCGTCTGAGGACAGTATGGCAGCAATTTGGGTCGTTTATGGCCACTCGGCGGTGATATGAAGGAATAAAAAGTGGTCAGCGAATATCGGGGATTTGAACCCGGGACCCTAGGCTCGCTCCTCCGAGCACTAGACCACTGTACTACCGCCTCCTCTGATCGTACCTCTTGCTCTTGGACATCAGATTCAAACCCCTCACAGGCTCATTTATACCACGAAGCAGTTACTTGGTTAAGACAGACTTTCAAGTTCTGCTGAAGTCAACCTGTAGAAGAGTTTGCCTGTACACGAGAGGTTCTGTATAACTTTAGTTTGAGTTATCTCTTTTAGATAATCACATTTTACCTGAAAAACTCTTCCCCGTCGTTCACTACAGATCCCGGTCGGAGACCAAAGTAGGCTTTGGATTTGGTGCGATTATATAAATTTTTAATCGTTTCGTCACAATCGTCTTTCCTGCAGAACTCACCATCAAGTTGTGTTTCTTTACCAATAAATTTACTCTTTTATAGTTATTATTATAGTTTTTATTGTTAGTTTCATTGACATCTAGTCTCTTATGTAAATCCCTACTTTTTCCTTTGTATACAGAATAAGTAGAGGCTGCATCCAGGAGTCCAGAAGACTTTTACCTGACAATGTCCCATGCTATTTATTCACTTTGTTTATTAGCAGGGCGACGGGATGCTATTGGGGTTCCTTTCTAAGGCTGGCAATCCTTCAAAGTATCAACCTATAGATTTAACTTCCTGTCTTTCTTAGGCTTTTAAGTTTATACCTAATTGGGGGATTTAAATATCTATCAGCTGACAATCCTCTAATTAATCGGTACTATTGATTCCGCAGAGTGGTCCTCAAATGATCTGGCTCTCCTGACTTTCTATTTGTCAATTTGTCTTAGGATACCAGTGAAGCCTTTTCCTTAGACATATCAAAATCCTCTGATAAAGTCTGGCATAGATTTGTATATATATATATATATATATATATATATATATATATATATATATATATATATATATATATATATATATATATATATATATATATATTTATATATATATATATATATATTATTTATACATATATATATATATATATATATAATATATATATATATATATATACATATATATATATATATATATATATATATATATATATGTATGTATATATATATATATATATATATATATATATATATATATACATACATATATATAT
Source organism: Metacarcinus magister (assembly GCA_029783475.1). Taxonomy (NCBI): domain Eukaryota; kingdom Metazoa; phylum Arthropoda; class Malacostraca; order Decapoda; family Cancridae; genus Metacarcinus; species Metacarcinus magister. The sequence continues at coordinate 1,184,058 of JAPQNM010000006.1, read as the reverse complement.
ATATATATATATATATATATATATGTATATATATATATATATATATATATATATATATATATATATATATGTATAAATAAATATATATATATATATATATATAAATATATATATATATATATATATATATATATATATATATATATATATATATATATATATATATATATATATATATATATATATATATACAAATCTATGCCAGACTTTATCAGAGGATTTTGATATGTCTAAGGAAAAGGCTTCACTGGTAATCCTAAGACAAATTGACAAATAGAAAGTCAGGAGAGCCAGATCATTTGAGGACCACTCTGCGGAATCAATAGTACCGATTAATTAGAGGATTGTCAGCTGATAGATATTTAAATCCCCCAATTAGGTATAAACTTAAAAGCCTAAGAAAGACAGGAAGTTAAATCTATAGGTTGATACTTTGAAGGATTGCCAGCCTTAGAAAGGAACCCCAATAGCATCCCGTCGCCCTGCTAATAAACAAAAGTGAATAAATAGCATGGGACATTGTCAGGTAAAAGTCTTCTGGACTCCTGGATGCAGCCTCTACTTATTCTGTATACAAAAGGAAAAAGTAGGGATTTACATAAGAGACTAGATGTCAATGAAACTAACAATAAAAACTATAATAATAACTATAAAAGAGTAAATTTATGGTA
>JAPQNM010000006.1:1148387-1153387 GCA_029783475.1 Metacarcinus magister | reverse complement strand
GAGAGAGAGAGAGAGAGAGAGAGAGAGAGAGAGAGAAGAGAGAGAGAGAGAGAGAGAGAGAGAGAGAGAGAGAGAGAGTAGAGAGAGAGAGAGAGAGAGAGAGAGAGAGAGAGAGAGTGTGTGTGTGTGTGTGTGAGAGAGAGAGAGAGAGAGAGAGAGAGAGAGAGAGAGAGAGAGAGAGAGAGAGAGAGAGAGAGAGAGAGAGAGAGAGAGAGAGAGAGAGAGAGAGAGAGAAAAAAAAATGTTAGCAAATAAATGCGCAGAGAGAGTGAGAGAGAAAAAAAAAAAACAGAGATGAAAGCGGTCAAACACAGCTGCAGGTGTTCTTATCTTGGTTTGCCTCACAGGTCAAAAGAACAATGTAGTGTTGCTTGCTATGACCTTTGATTTTATACTGCAGCTTATGACAACCAGTGGATTGTTTATTGTGGCGTATGAACATATTGTGTTCTTTTATTGGTTTTGTTTTAAGGGGAAGGCATGCAAGTGTGTTTGCTGTCTGTGTGTGTTTGAGTGTGTGTATGTTTCGGTCAGCCAGTCGTGTTACTCCCCTGCCCCGAGGCCCTACAATGAAGAACAGTGTACAGGATGGTAATGGAAGGGTGAGGATGATGCCGCGGGCTAGCAGGTTGCCATGACGACAGGTGACCTCAAGCTTCCCGCCAGTCCGCCGCCACCACCACCACTACCACCACCACCACCACCATTAATATCACCTGTCCCTAGTCGCTTTTCCATCACACTCAATTGAGTGTCAAAAATTTACTCGTTCCACTGCAGATATCATATTACTTCCAATTACAAAGCTGCTTCCTTCATATTGTTTTCTATCGCTTACAAAGGCTTATAAAGGAATAAATAAAACAACAGACCAAAGTTTACATTAACTAACAATAATAAAGAAAGGATAGAACAGCAAAAGGTTCTTATTCAGGCAACTACATCAACAATAAAAACAATTAGCATTAGAACTTTAAATTGAATAGGAAATCAAATCAACAACATTTCCAACGCTATTCCATATAGATCTAAGTAGAGTTTTTTTTTCCCTAAGTTATAAAAAATAAATCTTCCAGCGTTGTTCTAAAAAAAAGAAAATAGAGAATTGGAAAAAAAGTCAACGAAGAGCCAATCAAGTTCTCCGAAAAACATGAAAAATCAATACCCAGAAGGACAAAGATGACCACAATACCGTCACGAAGGAGTCTACATAAATTTCCCTGCAGAGGGAATTCCAAGAGAGAGAGAGAGAGAGAGAGAGAGAGAGAGAGAGAGAGAGAGAGAGAGAGAGAGAGAGAGAGAGAGAGAGAGAGAGAGAGAGAGAGAGAGAGAGAGAGAGAGAGAGAGAGAGAGAGAGAAAAAGAGAGAGAGAGAAAAAAAAACTTTCCACTATACAACTATAAGTACAGTCTCCCAAGTGAATCCAGTCAAATGTTGCGTCCAATTCCACATTCTCATGGTGCTGCCTTCCCTCGACGCATTTCACATTTCTCCATCGGTAACAACAGATTTGTGAAGAAAAAATTACATATTTAGTCTTTCCAGGATATGCTTGCTGACACACGCGTGAGTGGAGAAAATGGTGTGGAAATGTGTCCAATGGAGGGAGGAGGAAGGAGGAAGGGAGAAAGGGATGGAGAAATGGAGTGAAGAAGTCTAGACGGGAGAGAGTGAGAGATCATAGCTTTCCACAGTGACTGGTTCTAGGAAAGGGGTGATGCTTGACTTTTGAAGAAAATATTATGTGTACATGTACAATTTGTTTGTGCACACTCAGTTTATATATTTTTTTGTATGTTACTTGACTATTGTAAATTTTATTATACTTTCCTTCATTTTCTTGCGTCATGTTTTCGTGGGCTTCCTATCAGTATTATGAACTTTCATAAGAATTTATTTACTACGAAAAAATTATTTCGGAATTTCTTGACTGACTGGAATTTCCTTATTGATTACCTGATTATGAATATTTACCATTACAAGGCTTCACAAGATTTATGAAGCTTAAAGTTTTTAGGTACTTGATGCCCCGTATATAGCCACCAACCCTATGACTCCCTTCCCAACGTCTTTAAGTCCCTGGATCCCGTACGGTATTGGGATGTTTTTGCTTCTTGATTCCTCAGAGTTCTGGATTCGTGACGTTCTTGGCGGCGCAAGTTCCTAATCGCCTCACGTTCCCCCATTGTTCCTCGGATGTCTCAACGCCGCTTGCCTCCTGACGGCCTCACGATCTACCTGAATCTCTAAATTGCTAGTACTGTAATCCTATCGTGCCCTGGGCTGTCTGAAGCCAACCGTATGTTAAAGTTTAGTTATGTTAATTCTGTCATTTACGTTATTTTTACCTATCAAAGATATCCATTATTTTCAACAATTATGGAACAATTAGGAAAAAGTGAAGTGCCGAGATTAGTACATTCACCGAGTCCGTCAACTACTTTAATAGATTATGAACCAGAATAACAGAAACAAACAATAATGACTTCAGACGTTCCGTTATCACGATCTGTTTCACAACACCTCGACTCCTCCCGCCCCGCCTCGCTCCGCCCCGCCCTCCTCACCTGTCGGGCGGGACAGGTGGGCGGGAACAAGGAGACGGGAGGAAGAGGGTCCCCGTTCCACTCTGAGTCAGTGTCGCTCCGGCATCGGCGGCGGGAGGTTGCATTTCTCTCTCTATCTCTCTCTCTCACTCTCTCCCTCGCTCTCACGCCTCTCACAGTCACGCGCGATGGACCTGAAAAATATCTCGCAAAAATGAGAGAAACGAAGAGAAAACAGACCTGAAACTCCTATTGTAGGTATTGCAGTGTTTTAGTTCACATTATCGCTCATTAATTTTTAGTTTCTTCAGCTTCTTACTTATATATTTCTGAAAATTCCTATTTTCGATATGGTACTTGCCGAAGTTTTACGTCTCAGAAACAGATAATGATGATGAATGGGAATACTGAATATGCAAGCAAACCTGTAACAGTGAAGGCGAAAAGGTTACATTGTCTTTGCTCTAGGATTACGTCATCTAATTAGTGATTCGAAACTCATAGATAATAATCGAGGACAGTGACAACAGCATAAGGAGGGCCGCAGCGACAGCAAAGTCTGTCTCTTCTAAGACGTGACAAGTATCTCGCAATTATTGCCATACATCAAGGTGATACAGAGGATACATGAGCTTTACCACGTGTACCACCTCATGAAACAAATAGAAATGTAATAGAAATAGCAGAAAACCTTGTCACTCGTAAGAGAAAAAGACAGAAAATACAAGGTATACAACCATATCAGTATCATACAAGCATCTATTGGCCGAATGGAAAGCAACGGGAAATTATCGAACGAACAACTTCACTACTCTACAAAAAGGCTCCTCAGTACTTTACCATATCACCGTAACTGTGTCCACAGGAACAACGGCTCTGTAAATAATAATATCTCAATTTGTAATGATATTCAAGAAACAGTAAGTTATATGTTTACTTGGAATTTTTCTTTAAGTATATGGAAGGAACAAAACGAAAAGTAAATAACTTAGATAATTTACAACTTCATGACTTTGAACACAATATCTCTCAAACATAACTTCAAACTCAACTCAAGCATCAGATGCAAGAAAAGTAAACTAACATTCAAAACTAAATTGACAAATCCCCCACATAAGTAAACAATAATGATGAACCTGAATTAAGACATAATAAAATTGATGATATAAATAACAATAATAACATTAATAATAATAATTATAATGATAAAATAATAGTAACAATGATCAAAATAATAATCATGATAATAATAATAATAATAATAATAATAATAATAATAATAATAATAATAGTAATAATCATAACAATTATAAGAATAATGAGAGTAATGATAATCTATCTATTTAAATATCTGGCTTATATAACCATAATAAGAAAAAGTTACCACAAAAAGTCACCTTGGCTTTCAGTAGGATAGATTACATTGAAGGGGCTTCCCAGACCGCTTTCCTCCGTCACATTTTGCCGCCAATTACGATCTGCAAGGAATACAGTGGTAGTAATCATGCAGCCTCGACCAAAGGGCTCAAAACAATTATGATAATGACAATGATGATAACGATAAATAATATTGAAAAAATGATAATAGTAATAATGATAATGGTAATAATAGCAATAAACATAATACTACTAATAATGATAATAATAACAATAATAGTAATCATAATAATGATAATAATAATTATAATAATAATAATAATAATAATGATAATAATAATAATAATAATAATAATAAATGATAATAATAATAATAATAATAATAATAATAATAATAATAATAATAATAATAATAATAATATTAGTAATGATGATAATAATCATAATAATGATAATGATAATAATTTCAAAAACAATTATAATGATAATTAAGATGATAATGAAAATAACGACGATAGTAATATTAATAACAATTATAATAATGAATCAACAATAATAATGATAACGACAGTCGGGATGATAATGTTAGTAACAATAGTAGTAGTAGTAGTAGTTGTAGTAGTAGTAGTAGTATAGTAGTAGTAGTAGTAGTAGTAGTAGTAGTAGTAGTAGTAGTAGTAGTAGTAATAATAATAATAATAATAATGTTAATATTAATAGTAGTAATGCAAGTAGTAGTAGAAGTAGTAATAGTAGTTGTAATAGTAGTTGTAATAGTAGTAGTAATAGTAGTAGTAGCAGCATTAGGTGTAGTAGTAGATATAGTATTAGTATTAGTAGTGGTAATATAAGTTATATTAATATTACTATTATTAAAATTATTATCATTATTACTATTATTATTATTATTATTATTATTATTATTATTATTATTATTATTATTATTATTAGTAGTAGTAGTAGTAGTAGTAGTAGTAGTAGTAGTAGCAGTAGCAGTAGTAGAAGTAACAATACTAGTTGTTGTAATATTAATAGTAGTACTAGTACTACTACTACTACTACTATTACTACTACTAC
>JAPQNM010000006.1:1138387-1140887 GCA_029783475.1 Metacarcinus magister | reverse complement strand
CCGTAAGCCTTCATCGAATTAAGCTAACACAGGTAGTTGCCTTTTCATGAAGGTGACACGCGCTTGCTTCTCCACGCTTCACTGAACCAGAAATCACATCAATTGCGGAGGGAAGGAGGATGGAGTAGCACGGATGAAAGAATAAAGGAGACGAGAGAAAGGTGTTTAAAGAGAAGTTAAAGAAAAAAGAAGAGAAATGACGATAGGAAGTAAGTAAGAAGAAGGAAAATAAGGAAGAAAAGAAAGAAGAGGATGTGGAGGAAAAGAAGGAGGAGAAGGAGAAGGGGGAAGAGGAGAAAAAAAAGAGGAGAAGGAGAAGGAGAAGGAGAAAGAGGAGGTGGAGGAGGAGTAGGAGAAGGAGGATGAGGAATACAAAGGAATACAAAGGAATAACAGGCAACAACAGCCCTGGTGGGCCTTACAAGGTTGCCTGTGTAGCTACTCTACTTCTATATTCTCTACAAGTCTGAGGTAAAGGATAGTAAAGTGGAAGGCTCCTCCCCACCCACCTCTCCCTCCGGCAAACGCCGGCAGGAAAAAAAGTGGTTAAAGAAACACCTGCGCAGAAGTAGTAATAAAAACTGCGCAGGAAATTTGATAGTATAGTGTGAAAAAGAAAGAAAAAGGCTATCTATCACTATTTAAAATCATCATTAACGAAGCGGGTAATAAGTTAGGTTAGGTTTTGTCGTCAAGTACTTATCGAGTTTAGCTTTAAAAGTTTCAATCGTATTACTGTTGACTACCTGTGCTGGGAGAGAGTTCCATACATTAACTATTCTATTGAAGAAAAAGTGTTTAGATTCTTCCGATCTGAAGGCTTTACCGATTATTTTGAATCCATTGTTTCTTGTGTTTCTTTCCCGATCAACAATTACGTAATCGCTTATATTGACGTTATCGAAACCACGAATCATTTTGAAAACTTCTATTAGGTCTCCCCGTAATCTACGTTTCTCTAAACTGAACAGATTGAGCTCCTTCAGTCGTTCCTCGTATGGCTTATTGCGCAGTCGCGGAATCATTTTTGTGGCTCGTCTTTGGACTCTCTCCAGCTTTACAATGTCTTTTCTATAGTAAGGTGACCAAAACTGAACGCAATATTCGAGATGCGGACGTACGAGGGAATTGAACAGTGTCAGGACGACTTTATCAGATTTAAACTCGAAGGTTCTGCCAATGAAACCAATTAATTTGTTAGCGGTTTTAACGGCTTCTGAGCAGTGTTTGCCTGGTTTGAGGTCGCTACTAATAGTTACACCCAGGTCTTTTTCTTCATTAACTTTAAGAAGTTCGGTACCGTTCATTGAATAGTTAGTGCGATTATTGTTACTCCCAATATGCAAAACTTTACACTTATTTAAGTTATACGTCATCTGCCACTTCTTTGACCAATTTACTAAGCGATCGAGGTCGGACTGTAGTAGCGCTTTTTCGGCAGTAGTAGTAACTCTTCCAGTTATTTTCGTGTCGTCAGCAAATTTGGATATCTTACAGGTGAGGCCTTCATCGATGTCGTTTACGTAGATTACAAAAAGAACGGGGCCGAGCACTGAACCTTGCGGCACTCCACTTAGAACGTTTCGCCAGTTTGATGCTTTACCGTTAATAACGACGCGTTGTTTTCTCTCGTAGAGCCAGTCTTCGAGCCACGAGTGAATTTTACCAGTAATGCCGTGCGAAATTAATTTACTTAGAAGGTGCTTATGGGGAACTTTGTCAAACGCTTTTTGAAAGTCCAGATAAATGACGTCTACCGCTTTGGATTCGTCGAATATGTTAAATACGTCGTTGTAGAAGTCTAGTAGGTTAGTGAGGCATGAACGTTTATTACGGAAGCCATGTTGGGAGTTTTTAATGAGACTGTTCTCTTCCAAGAAGCTTACTAGTTTGTTACGCAATATGGTTTCCATTAATTTACTGACTACTGAGGTGAGGCTGATCGGTCTATAATTACATGGAAGAGACTTGTTTCCCTTCTTTTGAATGGGGGTAACATTTGCAAGTTTCCAGTCTCGAGGTACTTTACCGGAGTTTAGTGATTTATTAAAAATTATCGAGAGGGGTTTACATATTTGATTTTTGGTTTCTTTTAATACACGTGGCGCTATGCGGTCAGGCCCAGGAGTTTTGTTTACTTTAATATTATCAAGTACTTTTATTACGATATCCTCTGTAATCTCGCAATTATTTAAAAGGATGCTATTGTCTGTGACTTGCGACGTCTCTATGAAACCATTTGTGTCTTCACTTGTAAAAACTGAGGCAAAATATTCATTTAATGTTTCGGCCATATCGACCTCGTTGTTAACGTGTTCCCCATTGTCTAGGCGAAGTGGACCGATGTTACTAGTTTGGACTTTTTTACGGCGAACGTAACTGTAGAATTCTTTCGGGTTCGATTTAATTTTACTGACGATAAGCGCTTCACAATTTTTTTTACTTTGTCTAATAAGTTTATTAGTTTCGCGGCGAAGTCTTTGAAATAATATCTTATCAC
>JAPQNM010000006.1:1125887-1128387 GCA_029783475.1 Metacarcinus magister | reverse complement strand
CCTAAGGTGGCTTTCTTATGTGCCTCTTGACTGACTAACTAATGGTTTTAGCAAAGATCACTTAATTGGCTTTTACATTATTCTACAATAAGCTAGGAAAGTTTGCTCTCGTACCCAATTATACACCATAAGAATGCGTCTCAAACACACTGACTATTAAACCTGCAGTATTTTAATGATTCCTAAACATTACGTAGGCCTTTCTAACCTATTTACAAACGTTTTCTTGTATCATTGTCCATAAATTTGATGAAATACATTTTCTCTAGTATAAATAAAAAATGGTGAATTGTCAGAACAGAAGGTAAATATTTCAGTTGTTATACTCAATACCAGAAAGTTGAAATTAGAATTAAGTGCACGATGACAACGAAAGCAGCCTACATGTTCCTCTAGAGTCACATACATAACACATGCGGATGAAAACCTAGCAGTCAGAAAATGAAGCGAAACAAACACTTCCCTGTGAAGAACAATAAAGAATGTTCACTTACATCCTTCTTGTAACCTTTTTTTTTTTTTTTATTACTATTAAATTGACTAATGTTGCACTCAAAGTTAATGGTGGCTTGTTGTATTGAGTAATGATAGTTTAAAAAAGAGAGAGAGAGAGAGAGAGAGAGAGAGAGAGAGAGAGAGAGAGAGAGAGAGAGAGAGAGAGAGAGAGAGAGAGAGAGAGAGAGAGAGAGAGAGAGAGAGAGAGAGAGAGAGAGAGAGAGAGATGATAGAGAGAGAAATAGCGTAAAAAATAGAACTAGAGAAAAAGAGAAAGAGAAAGAAAGAGAGAGAGAGAAAAAAAAAAGAGAATAATTAAAATTCCAGTATTACAATGATCCATTATGTGACCATGATGTTGTTTTGAGCCGTCGATATTTTTATGAGTTCAAAAAACATTGAGTGACTGATTTTGTTGAATATAATAAACTTCTACAAGAACTATAGCATGTACTCACGTAATCTCTTTTCTTGATGATGAAAAGTGTTGGTCTTTTTGATAAGGTTTGGTTCTTCATATTAGGATTAGATTTCCGGCACGATGATGTCGCCTCTCGAGTACCTAAGTAAATGTTTTTCTTATAATTTGGGGAACATATCTGCATCTCATACTTGGGGATGATGATGATGTCAATGATGAAGATGTTGATGATGATGATGATGATGATGATGATGATGATGATGATGATGATGACGATGAGAAGCAAGAAGAGGAGGAAGAAGAAGAGAAGGAGGAGGAGGAGGCGGAGGAGGAGGAAGAGGAGGAGGAGTAGGAGGAGGAGGAGGACAAGGAGAAGGAGTAGGAGGAGGAGGAGGACAAGGAGAAGTAGTACAAAGGAGTACAAAGGAAGAACAGACAGCAACAGTCCTACTGGACCTAACGAGGCTGTCTGTTTAGCTACACTACTACTATATCTACTTGATAAGAGACAAAAGGACAGCAAAGTGGAAGGTTCCTCCCCACCCACCCCTCCCTCCAGCCGAAGCTGGCCGGAAGAGGAAGTGATACCATGTAGTATGAAAAAACTATCATGGAAATTGTATAGGAAAGTGAGAAAAACAAGGAGTAATCTATGCTAAAATTACGCAGTAGTGAAATATTCGACTTGGTGAACGGATGCTAAGTGCTTATCGAGTTTCTTCTTAAACGATTCAATTGTAATACTGTTAACTATTTGTGCTGGGAGAGAATTCCAAACATTTACGATTCTATTGAAGAAAAATTGCTTCGCTTCATTCGATCTAAAACGCTTACCATTGACCTTGAAGCCATTGTTACGAGTGGTGCTTGTGAGATCGGTAACTACATAGTTATTAATGTTGATATTGTCAAAGAAAATTTTAAATACCTCAACTAGGTCCCTTCGTAACCTACGTTTGGATGAACTGAATAAGTTCAGCTCCTTAAGTCGTTCTTCGTAAGACTTGTTTCACAGTCTTGGGATCATTTTAGTAACTCTTCTTTGTGTTCTTCCCAGCTTAATAATACTTTTTTAATAATATGGTGACCAGAACTGAATGCAATATTCTAGATGAGAGTGTACAATTGAATTAAATAGTGAAAGGATCACTTTTTCAGATTTATACTTAAAAGTTCTACCGATGAAGCCGACCAGTTTGTTAGCTGTCTCAATAACGTCTGAACAATGTCTACTAGGTTTAAGTTTGTTACTAATAGTTACCCCTAAGTCTTTTTCATGGCTAACCTTGGTAAGTTCGGAGCCATTCATTGTATAATTTGTGTAATGATTATTGTTACCGATATGCAAAACCTTCCATTTATCAATATTAAATTTCATTTGCCACTTTTCTGACCAACTTAATAAGATGTCGAGGTTGGATAAGAATTGCATTTTTTCGTCGGTTGTAGTGACTTTACTCGTGATTTTCGTATCGTCTGCAATTTGTTATATCTTACAGGTGAGGTCTTCATCAATATCATTGACATAAATTTTTAAAAAATGGGACCAAGTACTGAGCCTTGTGGCACACCACTCATAACGTC
>JAPQNM010000006.1:1115887-1118387 GCA_029783475.1 Metacarcinus magister | reverse complement strand
CGGTGTAGAGGAGTGTAGCAACCTCTACAGTATAAAAGCTTCCCTGAGAACCAGTTACTGGTGTGAGTTCCCTTCCCTTCTCCTATTAACGGAGGTCATTTCATCCCTATTCTTCATGGTAGCTGGTTATCCTTCCTTCCATAACAGACTATCTTTGGGAACCCTTTGTGTTGTATCAACTGGCTTTTATAAAAAATTTATGTGATCTTATTTCATCACCTAAGGGAATATTTCAGCTTCTTAGTTTTACTGGAAGGGCGTCTGATTCTCTATTGAGTCAACAGACTCACACTTGGCGACAAGTGCTGCTGGCGAGGCCTCGAAAGGGTCCACGATACTTGAGTTAGGCGTTTTGGAAGGTGAGACTGGTTGCTGGTTTCCTTTCCTCTTTTGCCCGTTTTTTTTAGTGACTACGCCGACCCCGCTCTATGGGCCACTCACTTGGTCACTCGTGACCAAGGCTTAAGGCAAAACAATTGGTCTTTGTGGTATTTTCAAGACCCTGTGGGAGCGAACACCCAGTGATGGATGTTGTGATGATGGACGAAGACAGACATACACTTGACGAAATGGTAGCAAGAACTACGTTAAATTTCAAAGACCTGGTTCTCCCCAATGACAGGGAAAGATACGCACTAAGTAACAATCGAGTAAACCTTTCCGACACATTTGTGTCAAGCGACTAATTCATAATGTCTTCCCGCGGGGGATCACTGGTTACTGGCCTTTCATCAAAATTTTTTTTTTTAGATAGGCAATGAAATTCGATTGGGAGCGTCTTTATGGCCATTGAACTACTAAGAAAGAAGGGAATAAAACAAGTAACCAGATGTACAAGGGAACCATGAGGTCATGGGGTAACCGCTACTCAACACTTCAGAAACCCAAGGGAGATCACGGAAAAGTAATGGACATGGTTATTTACGGGGCACTTCATAATATAAGCCTCGCAGTCATCATGGTCACCGGCATTCTGGGCCTTATAGTTGTGACCATTCTAGTTGTTATTATCGTATACGCAATTTACAAGGTTAGGACTGCACATCTCAAGGGTCTTCTTGCAGGTGTGTGTAACATGGCTCGTCAGTACATAACAGAATAGCAAAGCTAACCATATATCTGATATTTTACGACACCATCGCGATACTCGACTGGTTGTTTGTGAAGAGAGGCTTTGGCCGATCCATGAAAGCAGAAGGCAGCAACCTTTCAGAGGAAACGCATGACAGGCTCGAGGCAAAAGTTTCCGGGGTGTCATGCCTTTGCGATGACAAAGGTAATAACTTGAAGGAGAAAGACATAAAACAGAGTCGTGCTCCAAACACGTGGGACTACATCAAGAGCCGCAAGCATATGCTGGCTGGGAGGGATGGTAAGGGACCGCGGCGTGTAGGGACGCGATCAAATTATATCGGACGTGTGAAATCAATAACTTTCATAATCGGAGAATCACTGGTCGATGAAAAATAGAAAAGGTGAGACGACGTTGGAGGAAAAACAATGTGAAGATCATGACTCAAAGTCTGATCACATACAAAGGAAAACAAAGGAGCACAAAGGAAGAACAGACAGCAGCAGTCCTACTGGACCTAACGAGGCTGTTCGTAAGACGGAAAAGAGTTAGCAGTCATGTCTGATGCAGGCAATGGTACTTTGGATTCTTAAGGATTACTCACATGACGGCATACTAGCTTGTAGGTCGTAACAATAATGATAATGATAGTGGTTATCTATCTCTGTTTACATATCTAGCTTATATATCCCCCTTATATGGCGTTTTGTCTGGTTGGCTTAAAATAAAAAGTCGCTTACCCCAGGGTTCGTTACTTGGCACAGTTTTGTTATTGATTTATGTTAATGACATAATTGAAGGGACCACTTGCAACATATAAAAACTTTTGATTACATAAATATTGCTAGTAAATTAACTGCGACGCGTGACAAAGAAACCTTGATGTCAGTTTTAGATCTACTAATGTGTTGGGCCAATGAATGCCAAATGGAATGCAACGTCGATCAATGCAAAGATTTACCATTTATAGACATAACAATCGCGTTCAGTATCTAATGGATAGCCAATAACTTTCTGCAGTCAATGAGGAAAAGGATCTTGCTTTCATAATATCAAGCGATTTAAAGCCCAGTTGGCATTGCACAGAGGTAGTTAAAACTGCAAATTAACTGGTTGGCTTTATCGGATATGCCTTTGGAAATAGATCAGAAAACATTACATTAAAACCGTTTGATTCATTGGTATGACCCCATCTCGAATACTGTGTACAGTTTTGATCCCTATATTAAAAAAAAAATTGAAACACAAGAAAGAGTTCAATGAAGAACAACAAAAATTATTCCCAGGCTGGAAAATGTACCCTATACAGGAAGACTTTAAGAACTAAACTTATTCAGTCTATCGAGACGGAGGACGGGAGATGATCTAATAAAAGTGTTTAAAATATCTAACTTGACAGCAATGCCGAAGAATAATATTCATAGTCGA
>JAPQNM010000006.1:1101944-1108287 GCA_029783475.1 Metacarcinus magister | reverse complement strand
CGCACGCACACACACCCACACACACCCCCACACACACACTCACACACACCCACACACACCACACACAACCACAAACACACACACACACACACACACACACACACACACACACACACACACACACACACACACACACACACACACACACACACACAACACACACCACACCACACACTACACACCACACACACCACACACACACCCACACACACACACACACACACACCACACACACACACACACACACAACCACACAACAACACACACACACACAACACAACACATACACCACACACACACTACACATCACACACACACACCACACACAACACACACACACACACACAACACACACACACACACATACCTATATCACAAATATCACGTAGAGTTAGGTTTCCGTTCCACTTCAATGCGCTGCAGCTTTTCTGATGTTTTCTATAATCACTTTTATTTTTATTTTCCAACATGCCACAAATACGCTTTCACTCTCCTTCCTCCTACTCCTCCTCTTCCATCTCTTCCCTCTATTCGTGCTCCTTTTTCCTCCGCTACATGCCTTTATTTTCCTTCACCACCTCCTACTCTTCCTTCTCCTTCAGCTCCTCCTCCGTTCCTGTACCTTGAGTTCCTTTCATCAAAGTACTACAAGCCAATATAATATTCTCCCTCCCTCCTTTCTCATCTCTCACTTATATCCCATTTTTTTTTACTCCCACTTCACCTATAACAAGTTGTTCTTTTTTCTTCCGCCTACAATCCGTTCCTCCCTACCACTGACTCCCTTCTCTAAAGGCAAATTCTTTTATCTCCTCCTACCCTCCCATCCCTCATTTTCTCTTCTTTACTCTGTGGCAGTCACACTCTTCTCTCTTAAACACGACGTACGCTCGGCTTTTTCTTCTTCTCCCTCTCTTTTGATGGAGAAGCATGGAAGGAGGTGGAGGAGGAGGAAAGGAGGAGGAGGAGGAAGGAGGAGGAGGAGGGAGGAGGAGGAGGAGGAGGTAGGAGGAGGAGGAGGAAGGAGGAGGAGAATGAGAAAAAACAAAGGAGTACAAAGGAAGAACGACAACAACAGTCCATCTGACCTAACGAAGCTGTTTGTGTGGCTACACTACTACTATAATATCTATAATCAAAAGGACAGCAAAGTGGAAAGGCTCCCCCCCCCACCCTCCCTCCACCGAAGCTGGCCGAAGTGGAAGCGATACCATTTAGCATAGACAACTATCATGGAGTCTAACATAGGAAAGTGGAAAAAAAACTGACTAATCTAGGCTATTACAAAAAGGAAAAAAAAAAATGATGGCAGGAGTGAAATACTCATTTTGGTGAGCAGATGCAAGTGCTTATCGGGTTTCTTCCTAAGTGATTCAATTGTGATACTGTTGATTATTTGTTCTGGTAAAAAATTCCAAATATTCCGATTCTATTGAAGAAAAAGTGCTTCGCTTCATTTCGATCTAAACTCTTACCAATGTCTAAAGCCATTGTTATGATAGGAGCTGGGAAATCAGTAGTTACATAGTCCATTTATGTTAATATTGTTAAAAAACCGTGGAAAATTGTAAATACCTCAATTAAGTCCCCTTGTAGCCTACATTTAGATTAAACTGAATAAGTCAGATCGTTTAGTCATTCTTCATAAGACTTGCTCCGCAATCTTGGGATAATTTTAGTAACACTTCTTTGTATTCTTCTCCAGCTTAATCAATATTTTTTTTATAGTATGGTGACAAAGCTGAACGCAATATTCTAGATGAGGGCGTACAAGTGCATTAAATAGTGTAAGTATAACTTTTTCAGATTTATCTCAATTTTCTACCGATAAGCCGACCAGTTTTGTTAGCTGTTTTAGTAACGTCTGAACAATGTTACTAGGCTTAAGGTCGTTACTAATAATTACCCCAAAGGCTTTTTCAGGCTAACCTTGGAAAGTTTGGAGCCATTCATTGTATAATTTGTATAAGATTATTGTTTCCGATACGCAAAACTTTCATTATCAATATTAAATTTATTTGCCACTTTTCTGATCACTGAATAAGATGTCGAAGTTGGATTGTAGTTACATTTTTTTGGGGGCATATTTTGATATCTTAACAGATGCGCCTTCATCGATATCATTGACATAAACTAGAAAAAAAAATTGGGTCAAGTACTGAGCCCTGTGGCACACCGATTATAAACGTCTCGCCAGTTAGATGATTTACCGTTTATCACAACGTGCTGTTTTCTCTCGGAAAGCCAGTATTCAAGCCCACTTAAAAATGTTTCCCAGCTATGCCTGTGATTCTAATTATTTTTAGTAATCTTTTTTTATTTGAACTTTTTTGACTCTTTTTGGAAATCACGTAAAATTATATATACCTACATTTGTTCTCGTCATAATTGTTGAATAGTCGTTGATAAAAGTCAAGCAGATTTTGTTTAGACATGAACTTTTTGACGAAAGCCATGTTGAGTACTTTTAATCAAAATATTTTCTTCTAGGAAACTTACTTTGTCTATTCATCTTTTTTTGGTTGTTTCGCGTCTTAAGTCTTCTTTATTCTATCTTATCGTTTTTCCGCTTTTTGATAATGAAATATTTAGTGTGTGCGCGTTTTTTTCTATAGTCTTGACTGAGTTTGGCTATTCCACCACTTAGGTTTGTTATATTTATATGAACGTCTTTTCAAACTGGAACGCATAACTTAACGACTCCATTTTAGATTTTATAATTTTAACTCATGATTTCATTATATCGGTTTCGTTTTCTACTATGCTCCAATCATATCTGCTAAAATATTTCTAATTTTCAAAGTTCCTTGCGAATTATGTATATAAGCCTTCTCTCACATTTTTCCTTTGTAGACCTCGAGGTTTACATTGAAAGAGATAATTTTATGATCAACTAGTTCCAAATTCTGGGCCCAAAATATTAACGTTACTTACTAGACTATCGTTTTGTTGCAAATACAGGTCTAGCATATTGTCACTCTCGTGGGTTTGTTAACGTGTTGACTTAAACCACTCTCTAACAAATTATTAATTTTCTATCGCTATTAATATTGTGTGCTGGTGGTCTATAAATTAATCGATAGCAATTTTCTTTATTTATGCTTCTAGTTGTAAAATACAACATCTGCGTTACTATTTCTTCGGTTTGCCATCGAGTTAAGACTGGCTTTCACGTAGATCAAAACACCTCCACCTTTTTTATATCTTGCCGTTCACGCTAATATTTGAATAATTAGGCAAATTATACTGCTAAGATTCTCTATTTTCAGTATTTTATCCAAGATTCCGATATACCATAATATGAAAATCTTCAAAGCTGCAAGGGCTCAAAAATTATTTTCACAGACTGCGTGCGTTAAACTGCATATTTTTAAGGAAATTTTGTATGTTTGGTTTCTGTCGGTGTGGTGGTTTTCTTACGTCTTAGAGGGTGTGGGAAGTTGCATGCTGGCATGCCTGCAGAAACTTTGTCACTTAGAGCCTGCCAAAACGAGCAGCTCAAACTGGATTGAGGTTGCAGGACCATCGTCTTGAAAAGGAAGGTTTACTATAAAAGTCATCCCACAGTTGATGAAATCGATGCCCTCCCTGTACAAAGGGGACTTTAAAACGGTTAACTTAAAGGCCCTGTTGTAGAAAGTTTTTGATGCAAGTTACTATGGAAGAATTCCTGAAGAATGATTTTGTTAGTTTTAGCTTGTATCACTGATCATTTGTCTGTATTTCTCCAGCAGCTCTTCCGATCTGTATCCATTTACGTTCATTGGTAACTGCATTTATGATTGAAATAGTATTAAGATCCAAATTGCTAGTTTGCCTTATCGTAGGCTGCGAGATATCATCCGTCAGCCATCTGGCATAAAAAAAAAACAAAACAAAAAAACCCCACCCCCTTCTTCCTGGTATTTTTTTGTCTCCCGCAGAATTCATACAGCTGCTCTCTACGATAGAGTCGCCAATGCGGTAGCGTCTCGTGTACTCTTTTTCATCTTTTTGCTAGGATCTTTAAACCTGTTTAGAATGGAGATAGGTAAAATTTATTTTATTTTGATTCGCGGGGCAATCATTTCTCTCATGGAGTGAAAAGTGCTTCCCCCTGAGTTAAACAAGTTAAGGCAAACGTACGCAGCTTGGTTGGAGACTATAACAGCGTAACTCAGTGACTATCTGTGAATAAAAAAGCAAGGAGAAACATCAGTTTTGGTTTCGTGTCAGTGTGGTAGCAGGCCTCTCCACCACTGGTGGGGAAATCGCTCCCTTCCCCCGTTGGCAGCAATCCATTATTTTAATGCGTCTAATTCTTTTTTTTCATGGCCACAATTTTCTTTTTTCTCAGCTCGAGCTGTTTCTTTTCTTTATTTCGGTGATATAATCAGTAACTTTTTCAGACACAGTCCTACACCACCGCTAATTCTCTTAAATTCTGACTAGCAAACTGGCAAAGCGATTTTAAAAATTTTCGTTCAGTTTGTGACCTTGAATTGAAAATGAAATAAGTAAATGCATGGACGTGATGGAATAGGAGGAAGAGAAGGATGAGGAAGAGAGGAGAAGAAGAGGAAGGGAGTAAAACAAGGAAATCACGAGTACAAAGTATGAAAAAAACATCAAAAGTCCAACTGGGTGTCTTGTGGCTACACTCTACCGTTATAAATCTATATGGTAGAGAGGAAAAAGACAGCAAGCAGAGGCTCCTTCCCACCCACCCCGTCTTTCCAGCCAAAGCTGGCCTAAGAGGTAGCGATATCATGTAGTATGGACAACAACTAACATGAATATGCATAGGAAAGTGAGACAACAAGAGTAAAATCTAAGGGACTTTTTTTTCTACATTAAACGGGTGCATGGCTAAGGCGACAACAGAAATAAGTACATGATCCCGCTGGTTCGCCAGACCTGAAAGAGGACAGTAGGAGAAAAAAAAAGCAAGGGTGGAGGTCAGTTAACATTAGATGTCCTTGACACTCCTTAAAATCATAGGCAGATGGAAAAACAGACAACGGAAGCGAGTTCCGGAGTTTACCAGTGTAAGGGATGAAAGAGTGAAGGTACCGGTAAACTCTTGCATTAGAAAGATGGACAGAATAAGGATGGAAAGGAAGTGAAGTCTTGTGCAGTGAGGCCGGCGGAAGGGGGAGGCGGGCGAGGTATGCAGTAAGCAAGTTTAGAAGAGTACCAGCATGAAAATAGTGGTAGAAAATAGATAAAGATGCATTGAGTCGGTGACTTAGAGAATCAAACAATTCAGTTAGAAAGAGGAGAGCCGGATAGACAAAAGCTTTAGACCCACCTTGTTTAATCGAGCTTTGTGAGTTGAACCCCCCCAGACATGAGAACACATAACTCCATACATGGAGGGATAAGGCCTCTGTACAGAGCAAGCAGCTTGGGAGGAGAAGCAAAATGGACGCAGATCGCCATAGGACACCCTAACTTCTTAGAAGCAATTTAGCAGGGTAAAGATATGAAATTACCAGTTTAATTTTAGTAAAGGATAAACGGTGTGTTTAATTTGGAGAGAGTGGCAGTTGAGTGTCAATTGAAGAGAGGGGATAGTTTATCTGGAAGGTTATGTCGAGTAGATAGTTGTAAGAATAGAGTTTTTGAGGCATTAACACAACCAGTTTGTTCTAACCCCAAGCATGAAACTAGTGAAAAATCAGAAGTTAGGCGACCTATAACCCCTCGCCTTGAATTACTAATTCTTGTTGGGTTGTACGACGGTTTGAAAAATGCAGTTGGTGTCATCAGCATAGGAGTGGATAAGACATTGAGTCAGATTTAGAAGGTCATTGATGATAATAGAAAAAGAGTGGGTGATAGGACAGTGATCCTGAGGAATCACCCTGTTGATATGTTTTAGGGGAAGAACGTGACCGTCCACTCAGCAGTAATAGAATGTCAGAAAGGAACTGGAAATGAAGGTACGAGGGAGGGATAAATCCGTTGAAGGTATTTTAGAAATTAAAGATTTATGCCAGACTCTATCCAGCTTGGGGGGATATGTCCAATGGCCGACAGCCAAAGGTTTCACCGAAGTCCCTAAAGAGGATGACCAAGATTCAGTTAGAAAAGCAAAATGATCACCACGTAGACCGGCTCTTTCGGAAACCATACTGGCCATTAGAGAGAAGTTTGTGAGCTGAATGTGTCCTCAGTCTCTTCTTGTTAAGGACAGACTTAAAGCTTTAGAAAGGCAAGAAATCAAAGCTATAGGACGTTAGTTTGAAAGATTGGAACGGTTCAAGTTAAATGTACAAACTTACAGCAAGAGTATAGGTAGAAGTAGAGTAACACAGATGAAAGAGTTTGGACTAGTCAGGAGAGAGCTCAGAAGCACAAT
>JAPQNM010000006.1:1066944-1096944 GCA_029783475.1 Metacarcinus magister | reverse complement strand
GTGTGTGTGAGTTGTTGTGTGTGTGTGGTGGTGGTGGTGTGTGGTGTGTGTGTGTGTGTGTGTGTGTGTGTGTGTGTGTGTGTGTGTGTGTGGTCCACAATATTATTTCAATGGCATCACTGAGGTGATGGCAGCCTGCCCGGCCTCACCGCAGTTGCTGTGACGTTCAGCCTGCTGGGGAAGGAAAAGTAGAGTGTTTGGTTATGTGGGTGTATGTGTGTGGTGTGCCTAAGGAGCGTCGGGGTCTAGTCTTGGGGTGGTTGGTGATGGCAGCAGCATTGCCTCGCACCACAGCCAGGCTGACCCTCTGTCGCAGCCAGCAGGTTTCCCGTGTGTCTCCTGTCTCTGCTGCTATCCGCTTACCCAGCTCTGCAGGATCTTGCGAAAGACGCTGGGCCCAGCACTCCCGACGCTCTCGACCGATGCAGCGGCTCGAAGCGGTTCAGCTGTGTGTGAGAGTGCCGCGTAGCGATGCCGTTGCGCTGTCGGCTGCTTGGGCTGCGGCACGTGTTTGTGGGGCGCAGTTGGTGACGTGTCCGTGGTGCCAGAAAGAAAAAGTGTTGTGCTGGTGCACGTCACGCCCCACAGCAGCGATCGGCCGCCACTGAAGGGGTACAGGGTCACTACTCCCGTCGGTCTTCGTCCGTCACCCTGGTCCAGGCCCCGCGGTTCGAAAAGCGCTGATACCCCAGCGGCAGCAAGCCGCGACGATCACGTCGTTGAGGGCGTGCATGGCATGGCAGTCGCCGGGGTCGTGGTGCAGGACAGCTGGTGGTGGCCGAGGTCTGTCCGCATAGCGCCGCATCTGCAGCGGTGCGGTAATGGCAGACTGCGTGCCGAGAAGAGGAGGCCAAGGCTCAACACTGACTCGGGCATCTAGCCAGGCTCCGCTAAGGAGGCTCGGCTGCTGCAAGCAGCGTGGCACGGTCTAGTACCTGGTTGCTGCGCTCCAGGCGGCCACTCCAGGCGACGTTGCTAGCGGCTTCATCCAGCTGTCGGTGGCTGATCTTAGCCGCATCGTTCAATGACAATGGATCGAGGTACTGGGCATTGGCGTTCGGTGAAGAGTGTTGAAGCTGCCAGCAGCGGGGCTGATATGCCGTCGCAGTGCGACCGTTTATCTGGCAAACCAGTCCCTGTGTGGTACTCATGGAGGAGATGTAGGCGGGGAGAGCAACATCTTCCATGCGCCTAAACGCCGATGCCGCCCAGACGGATCGGGAGCGAGGCTTGGAATCCAGTTGTCGTTGGATGGGGAGACATTGCAGATGCGTGTGATGGCTGCACGCATCTCCTCGTCCGATGGCGCGCAGTTGCTGGGTGGCCTGGTAAGTGGAAAGGCGGCGCATAAGGTAGGTGCAGCGTGGGACTGAGCGTATCGAGAGAGGAAAACAGAGCAGCGTGGCTGTCAATTTTCTCCACTCGTTCGATTATCCTGGTGGTGATGCGGGAGGCGGCCTCGATCGCCTCTGGAACTGCGTCAGTGCTGATGGGGGCGCCTAGGAGGGTGAGCTCGCTGAGTGCCTTGCGGCGTGCCTCGGAAAGCTCGGGTGGTGTGGTTGCCTCGGGGTTGGCTGGAGGGTCGGCGTCACTGTTGGCGGCTCCAGTTCCGTCAGCGTTTCTGAGGGCGATTGAGGTGCCGTGATGTGGTCACTCGTCTTCTGTTATGTCGTCGTTGCCGTGAGTCGCGTTGCTGTCAGGGACGTCTCCCAGCTCTACAACTTCGCTCTTCTGCTGGTTAAGCGTCAGGCCAATGTGCTGTAGAGCTGGCAGCAGGATGGAGATGTCTGCTGCTACTGTGTCAGCTGTTCCTGCTAGGGTTCCGTCGTCCAGGTACCACACGTTCAGCGGTGAGGACAGCGACTGAACGATCGGGTCGATGGCCAGCGCGAAGAGTAAGGGCCACAGAGGGTCCCCCTGCTGGACTCCTCTGCGGGACCAGATGACGTTGCCCGCTGTGAAGAGTGGTGTTGGCTGGGCGTAGGCTTGCTTGATCAATGGCATGGCGGCGGGGAGGCGTTGAGAGGCCTGCCTCAGCACAGCTTCTCGGGAAACTGAGTTGAAGGCGTTGGATAGGTCCAGCTTGATCAAGATGTGGTCTCTATGGGGGTGCCTCACGATAAAATCGCGGACGGCGTGCACCGCCCCCTCGCAACCGAGCGGCGTACCGACACCGAGCTGCTTGGGAGCCAGTTGACTGGCCATAGCTTTGGTTATGTGTCTTGCCACCAACTTGCAGGCCAGGCGGCGATAAACACTGCCGATGGCGATCGGTCGCAGTCCTCCGTCCTTCTTCCGGATGGCGATGAGGCTGGCGCCGAAAAACGCGTTCCTTGCCGGGTCCGGGATGTTCCCGGAGATGGCACAGCGGCAGAGGGCGGTCAGGGCTGAAAGAAGGCGACAGCCTGCTTCGGCAGTTTTCTTTGAAGTGAGCTGTCGGAGGTGGAGCGGTCTGAGGCCATCAAGGCCGGCTGCCGAGCCTGGTGGCATGGTCTGGATGGCTGATAGGACGTCCTCTTCAGTTACAGGCAGGGGTGGCGGAATCGGAGTTGGCTGAGCTCCGAGCTGCTGCTGGAGGTCCTCCGCGGCTGGGGCTGGCGGGTGTTTGGCCTGTAGCTCAGTGATAACTTCTGGTGTGGGCGTGGCTACCGTGTCCGAGGTCGTCAGCAGGCGAAGTGCGCCACGGATGTCCCCGTCGGCGCATTTTGACCTGATCCGACGTGCGAGCGCGTCGTTCCCGTTTGTCTGCTGAGTCACAGCATCTGGAGCTGTCCCATAAGTCCTTGAATGGTCGTTGTTGGTGTATGTGTGTGTGTGTGTGTGTGTGTGTGTGTGTGTGTGTGTGTGTGTGTGTGTGTGTGTGTGTGTGTGTGTGTGTGTGTGTGTGTGTGTATGTGTGTGTGTGTGTGTGTGTGAGTGTGTGTGTGTCTGTTTGTGTGTGTGTGTGTGTGTGTGTGTGTGTGTGTGTGTGTGTGTGTGTGTCTGTGTGTGTGTGTGTGTGTGTGTGTGTGTGTGTGTGTGTGTGTGTGTGTGTGTGTGTGTGTGTGTATGTGTGTGTGTGTGTGTGTGTGTGTGTGTGTGTGTGTGTGTGTGTGTGTGTGTGTGTGTGTGTGTGTGTGTGTGTGTGTGTGTGTGTGTGTGTGTGCCTATCTGTATGTCTGTCTGTCTATGTGTCTGTTTGTCATTTTGTCTCTGTGTCTGTGTATAACTCTGTTTTTTGCCTATCTGTGTTGTAGCTGTATTTGTCTGCCTGTAAGCATGTTTTTTGTGTGTCTGTTTTGTTTTTTTGTCTCTCTGTCTGTATATTTAGTTGTGTAAGTAGTTGTCTGTGTGTTTGCATGCAATAATGATATTGATAATAATGATATTGATAATGATTATGATAATGAAAATTAAAATTATAATGATAATAATGCTGATAATGTTAATGGTAATAATAATGATAACTATAATAATTATAATAATAATGATAATAATAATAACAATGGTAATAATACAAATAATAAATTAATAATAATAATAATAATCATAATGATAATAATTAGAATAATAATAATTAATAATTCATTAGAATGGCAGTGATAGACTGAACATATGTATGTGGGAAAATTAATACAGTGATGATTAGCATGGAAAAAAAGAACAAAGCAATGCATTCTAGAAATATCTATGATTAAATTAATGTTAGATTCTTAAGTATAACAATATTTCTGGAATTCGTATGAAGATGGAAGAAAATAAGCCAAACAGATTAAAATTAGGCGGGCATTCAATCCTTGACCTTGACCACTCAAAGTGTAATGAGGTACATATTTTGCTTTCCATGAAGTTGCAGTGCATGCTGTCACCAAGAAGTTGCTAACATACAAACAGATAGACAGGCAAACAAAGTGAAAACAACGTCTTGCTCAACTTTGTTGGCGGAGGAAATAATATATTCAAGTAAAGAGGATCCACAAGGATACACGAATTCAATACGATAAGCCGATTTATAGTTTGAGGTGACATGACTGTTCCTTTCTGAAGGAGCTGAAGTCGAATGTACAAAAAGAAAAAGTAAAAACAGTGGAAGGCAGATTACTCCTAATCCGTAGCAGTAATGGAAGATAATGGACATAAAGTTAAAATTAATTCTTATGCCTCAGTACAGACCCATTAGTGGAATATGAGGGTACTGAGAATGGACTGTGAGGATTATTACAATTAAGTTATAGTGGGACAGCGGAACGAAGAAACATTATTGCCAACACAGGAACACCTCATGTACAGTTGCAAGGCTGAAGGTTTTATTGGAGAGGAGTTAATGTATGTACTACTGACAACTTTCATATGTGTGTGTGTGTGTGTGTGTGTGTGTGTGTGTGTGTGTGTGTGTGTGTGTGTGTGTGGTGTGTGTGTGTGTGTGTGTGTGTGTGTGTGTGTGTGTGTGTGTGTGTGTGTGTGTTTGTGTGTGTGTGTGTGTGTGTGTGTGTGTGTGTGTGTGTGTGTGTGTGTGTGTGTGTGTGTGTGTGTGTATGTGTGTGTGTGTGTGTGTGTGTGTGTGTGTGTGTGTGTGTGTGTGTGTGTGTGTGTGTGTGTGTGTGTGTGAGAGAGAGTGTTATTGTTGCTTTTTCTTGTGTTATAATCTGAATACATATTTGTCTTTCCTTTTCTAGTATTTTCTCGTTTTCTCTGTTTTTACGTAATTTATTTTCTTCTTAACAGGCATCAGAAAAAAATACAACCTAATATCTGTGAAGACTTAAGGAGAAAGCAGCTGACATGTACGTATGAGTATACACATACAATACAAAAAAACACATATATACACAGAAAATGAAATACACACACACACACACACACACACACACACACACACACACACACACACACACACACACACACACACACACACACACACACACACAGACACATAACTGAGAGGGAGGAGAAAGGAAAGTGAGGAGGAAAAAAAAGACAATATGGCCTTAGAGGTTAAGTCAGACAGGCAATATTTTACCTTGCAAGGCGAGCCTCTGCCTTATAATGGCACTCCACCCAACTTCTTTCTCCATCTCACACTCCTCATACTCCTCATACCATCTTCACCTCCCCTCACTCTACTTATACCTCATTATTGTTATCACGACTAACTCCATCTATCTTTAACCCTTTATTCTTCATGGCCTCCTACTTTCATATTTATATCTTACATTCAGCATATTCCTCGTACAATCCACACCGTTCGTTTTCCTTAACCTTAATCTTTCATACCCTCACCAACCTCCTTCATTCTTCATCTTCATTCTTCATAGGCTTCTACCTTCTCATCCCTACATCCTCTATTTATTCTCCTCAACTCCCTTCCCTCTTGCAATCTCCTTCTCAGTCTTTCCCTTCACCTCCTATACCATCAGCACCTTTTTGTTCCTCATACATTGCCTTAAACATACTCAACCACCACACTATCGAAGCATAGATTCACCACAACCACCTCACCCTCATTGTATTCACATCACACTTGTTCTATTTCACAGCACCACCACCACATTCTCCTAAATCTCTCCGCACCGTCCCTAATTTCAACACATAGTACTTACAACCTCTCACTTTCTCTCACAACATCCTATAAAACATTAACCATGAAAGATTGCAACATATTTTTTGATCAGTCACACACAAGCAGTTTTTATTTACAGTAAGCTTCCAATTCACGGCTCGTTCAAGGAAAATTAACAAACAGACCTATGGGATAATCGTCAATAAGCCATTTTCTGACATTGAACCAATCTGACGAAGGTAGAGTGGGTTAGGCTAGAACCAGCAACCAATCTGAATTCAGAATTGATACGGAGGAATCAGAGTTCATGGTAATACGAGAAGGAGAGAAGGAGGAATGGAGATATGGGAGAAGGTGAAGGAAAGGCGATCTGAAAAAAAATAACACGAAAATGTAATAAGGAAGGAAGGATGAAAGGAGTGAGAGAGGAAGAAGAAAGTAGTCTGAATGGAAAGGTGGAAAAAGGAAGATGTAAGGGAGGAGAGTGGACGGTGCAAGTTAAGAAGTCTGCAAATCTCAAAAGATGAAAGAAGATGAGAGGGAAGCATTAGCAGATAATAGCAAAGAGAAAAAACGAAGGAACTGGAAAATGTGTAAAAGAACTAAAACAAAAGTTGAATAACAGCCAACTTTAGGAACACAGGAGTATGGAGAGAGAAAAAGGAAGGGAGAAAACAGGAAACAGGGAAAGAGAAGACGAGGGTCGAGAGGAAGAGAAAGGTGGGAAAAATTGAAAAGAAGAAAAAGATGCGATAGGAAGAGAGGAAGGAAGAAGAAAAGAAATGGGAGGAGGGGAAGAGAAAAGGATTTGAGACAAACAAGGAGGGTGACGGACAGGACCAACGAATGGCAAAGGGATAAAAAGGAAGAGAAAGAGAGAAAACATGAAAAAGTATTGGGATGAGAAACTATAAAGTTATACTGGTGGATGATAGGAAAGCAAGAAAGTACGCAAGGAAACCCACTACGGGTCTCTTTGCGTACTTTCTCGCTAGCTTATTTTTCTATCTAATCAAGTCTTGATTTCTTATGTTACATATGTCTTGGACTCGTGGTTAATATTGATGTGTTTATTTCTTAAAGGAAAATGTTTGTTGAAAAGAGCGTTGAAAATAGTAGAAAAGTTATCATATAGTACATTAGAATTATTTGAAACTAGATCCCATGAGACATTTTTCATGGATTCTTTAAAACTGTTACTATTATCAGAAAGATATTCCGTAGACTTCGCAACCAAGTTAAACAAGCAATATGAACAGCTAAAGGTAACTATAAGACAAAACTCGAAGAATGTTCAGGAAACAGCAAGAAAACTTGGGATATAATGAGTTCAGTTCTAAGTAGACAAAAAAATTACGTACTGAGCACTCTATATGCCAGCCAGCAAGACCTACGTTTCCTGATGCACAGTATAAATATTGAATACTATAATGTTAATAGTTGGATAAGCTCTAACAAACTAACATTAAATATTAATGAAACCATGTATATAATTTTTCACAGAAATTAAAAGATTTTTCATAAGACAGAGCCTTTGAAAATCGGAAACACTATGATAAATGAAGAGGAGATCATAAAGTTTCTTGGCATTGTGGTTGACAGACAGCTATCATGGAGCAATCATATACAAAATATATACAACAAAATAAACAAACAGTGTGGCATTCTTTACCTCACTCATAACTACTTCAACACTAACTCCCTCAAACAGATATACTATTCACTTATATACCAATTCCTCTCACACTGCCACATGGTATGGGAAAGACAGGCAAGACAAAGTTGCATCGAATAACAGTTGCACAAAAGAAGAACAATTACATACAAAGGTAGATATGCTCACACTAATGACTTGTTTAAGAACCTTGGACTAATAAAACGCGATGATGTTAATATTCATAGCAGTGGAATCTTTGCATGCAAGTCAATACACAACTAAAGTAATGCAGGATTTTTTTTTAAAACAATACAAACGAAAGGTATAATTTACGCAACTCGAACCCCTTAGAAATACTATTTTTAAATTTAAAACAATCACAAACTTTGATCAGATACCACGGTGTGAAAGTCTGGAATCAAATACTACTTGATATACAAACTAAACCAACAATATTTAGTTTTAAGGAGTCCCTAAAATTTACCTATTGCACAAGTAATAACATCATGTAACATGATACACAAATTTGAATATGATGTGTATAAGGATGTATGTATGTGTGTATTATATTACAGTGTGTGTGTGGTATGTGGGTAGTGTATACATTTGTGTGTTTGTAACTGTATAAAAAGTCTGTGTGAGGGGATAAAATAGGTACGAGAGTAAGTGTTTATTTATGTTTAAAAATGCACTTGCATAATATGTCCGGTATATGTGTTCAGGTGTAAATATGTGTTTACTTAGGCTAATAGAAATCCACAAATCATGTGTCTTCAAATGATTATTTATGTATGAATTTTTTTTGTCTAAACATATATAAACTTATGTACATCGAGTAAAATGTATAAGATGTCTTTAAAAGAGTTAACTTTCACAAGGCTCAGCCGCTTCTTTCCATGTTTTGTATATGTAAATTATTGTAACATGAATGGCTAAATAAATATTAAAATCTTATATATAAATTTTATGGAGGCTTCCAGCAGCAACACGCCCTTCAATAACCAATGTGGACGGCTTAACAAGCAAGTCCTCTGCGATCAAGTAGTCCCAGTGCTCCAACAACAACCTCCTGCTTCCCTACCAGCATACATATTACTTTTAAAGAAAAACAGGAAAAACAAATACTGAATAATAAAAAATCAGAAAACTATAATGCATCAAATTTTGAATGGACTTTACAAACCATTCACATTAGATCCAGATTACAAAATTATGTATTATATATATGTATATATATATATATATATATATATATATATATATATATATATATATATATTTATATATATATATATATATATATATATATATATATATATATATATGTATATTTATATATATATATATACATATATATATATATATATATATATATATATATATATATATATATATAAATATATATATATATATATATATATATATATATATATATATATATATATATACATATATATAATACATAATTTTGTAATCTGGATCTAATGTGAATGGTTTGTAAAGTCCATTCAAAATTTGATGCATTATAGTTTTCTGATTTTTTATTATTCAGTATTTGTTTTTCCTGTTTTTCTTTAAAAGTAATATGTATGCTGGTAGGGAAGCAGGAGGTTGTTGTTGGAGCACTGGGACTACTTGATCGCAGAGGACTTGCTTGTTAAGCCGTCCACATTGGTTATTGAAGGGCGTGTTGCTGCTGGAAGCCTCCATAAAATTTATATATAAGATTTTAATATTTATTTAGCCATTCATGTTACAATAATTTACATATACAAAACATGGAAAGAAGCGGCTGAGCCTTGTGAAAGTTAACTCTTTTAAAGACATCTTATACATTTTACTCGATGTACATAAGTTTATATATGTTTAGACAAAAAAAATTCATACATAAATAATCATTTGAAGACACATGATTTGTGGATTTCTATTAGCCTAAGTAAACACATATTTACACCTGAACACATATACCGGACATATTATGCAAGTGCATTTTTAAACATAAATAAACACTTACTCTCGTACCTATTTTATCCCCTCACACAGACTTTTTATACAGTTACAAACACACAAATGTATACACTACCCACATACCACACACACACTGTAATATAATACACACATACATACATCCTTATACACATCATATTCAAATTTGTGTATCATGTTACATGATGTTATTACTTGTGCAATAGGTAAATTTTAGGGACTCCTTAAAACTAAATATTGTTGGTTTAGTTTGTATATCAAGTAGTATTTGATTCCAGACTTTCACACCGTGGTATCTGATCAAAGTTTGTGATTGTTTTAAATTTAAAAATAGTATTTCTAAGGGGTTCGAGTTGCGTAAATTATACCTTTCGTTTGTATTGTTTTAAAAAAAAATCCTGCATTACTTTAGTTGTGTATTGACTTGCATGCAAAGATTCCACTGCTATGAATATTAACATCATCGCGTTTTATTAGTCCAAGGTTCTTAAACAAGTCATTAGTGTGAGCATATCTACCTTTGTATGTAATTGTTCTTCTTTTGTGCAACTGTTATTCGATGCAACTTTGTCTTGCCTGTCTTTCCCATACCATGTGGCAGTGTGAGAGGAATTGGTATATAAGTGAATAGTATATCTGTTTGAGGGAGTTAGTGTTGAAGTAGTTATGAGTGAGGTAAAGAATGCCACACTGTTTGTTTATTTTGTTGTATATATTTTGTATATGATTGCTCCATGATAGCTGTCTGTCAACCACAATGCCAAGAAACTTTATGATCTCCTCTTCATTTATCATAGTGTTTCCGATTTTCAAAGGCTCTGTCTTATGAAAAATCTTTTAATTTCTGTGAAAAATTATATACATGGTTTCATTAATATTTAATGTTAGTTTGTTAGAGCTTATCCAACTATTAACATTATAGTATTCAATATTTATACTGTGCATCAGGAAACGTAGGTCTTGCTGGCTGGCATATAGAGTGCTCAGTACGTAATTTTTTTGTCTACTTAGAACTGAACTCATTATATCCCAAGTTTTCTTGCTGTTTCCTGAACATTCTTCGAGTTTTGTCTTATAGTTACCTTTAGCTGTTCATATTGCTTGTTTAACTTGGTTGCGAAGTCTACGGAATATCTTTCTGATAATAGTAACAGTTTTAAAGAATCCATGAAAAATGTCTCATGGGATCTAGTTTCAAATAATTCTAATGTACTATATGATAACTTTTCTACTATTTTCAACGCTCTTTTCAACAAACATTTTCCTTTAAGAAATAAACACATCAATATTAACCACGAGTCCAAGACATATGTAACATAAGAAATCAAGACTTGATTAGATAGAAAAATAAGCTAGCGAGAAAGTACGCAAAGAGACCCGTAGTGGGTTTCCTTGCGTACTTTCTTGCTTTCCTATCATCCACCAGTATAACTTTATAGTTTCTCATCCCAATACTTTTTTCATGTTTTCTCTCTTTCTCTTCCTTTTTATCCCTTTGCCATTCGTTGGTCCTGTCCGTCACCCTCCTTGTTTGTCTCAAATCCTTTTCTCTTCCCCTCCTCCCATTTCTTTTCTTCTTCCTTCCTCTCTTCCTATCGCATCTTTTTCTTCTTTTCAATTTTTCCCACCTTTCTCTTCCTCTCGACCCTCGTCTTCTCTTTCCCTGTTTCCTGTTTTCTCCCTTCCTTTTTCTCTCTCCATACTCCTGTGTTCCTAAAGTTGGCTGTTATTCAACTTTTGTTTTAG
Organism: Metacarcinus magister; assembly: GCA_029783475.1. NCBI lineage: Eukaryota > Metazoa > Arthropoda > Malacostraca > Decapoda > Cancridae > Metacarcinus > Metacarcinus magister. Next base: position 1,086,016 of record JAPQNM010000006.1, on the reverse strand, counting down.
TTCTTTTACACATTTTCCAGTTCCTTCGTTTTTTCTCTTTGCTATTATCTGCTAATGCTTCCCTCTCATCTTCTTTCATCTTTTGAGATTTGCAGACTTCTTAACTTGCACCGTCCACTCTCCTCCCTTACATCTTCCTTTTTCCACCTTTCCATTCAGACTACTTTCTTCTTCCTCTCTCACTCCTTTCATCCTTCCTTCCTTATTACATTTTCGTGTTATTTTTTTTCAGATCGCCTTTCCTTCACCTTCTCCCATATCTCCATTCCTCCTTCTCTCCTTCTCGTATTACCATGAACTCTGATTCCTCCGTATCAATTCTGAATTCAGATTGGTTGCTGGTTCTAGCCTAACCCACTCTACCTTCGTCAGATTGGTTCAATGTCAGAAAATGGCTTATTGACGATTATCCCATAGGTCTGTTTGTTAATTTTCCTTGAACGAGCCGTGAATTGGAAGCTTACTGTAAATAAAAACTGCTTGTGTGTGACTGATCAAAAAATATGTTGCAATCTTTCATGGTTAATGTTTTATAGGATGTTGTGAGAGAAAGTGAGAGGTTGTAAGTACTATGTGTTGAAATTAGGGACGGTGCGGAGAGATTTAGGAGAATGTGGTGGTGGTGCTGTGAAATAGAACAAGTGTGATGTGAATACAATGAGGGTGAGGTGGTTGTGGTGAATCTATGCTTCGATAGTGTGGTGGTTGAGTATGTTTAAGGCAATGTATGAGGAACAAAAAGGTGCTGATGGTATAGGAGGTGAAGGGAAAGACTGAGAAGGAGATTGCAAGAGGGAAGGGAGTTGAGGAGAATAAATAGAGGATGTAGGGATGAGAAGGTAGAAGCCTATGAAGAATGAAGATGAAGAATGAAGGAGGTTGGTGAGGGTATGAAAGATTAAGGTTAAGGAAAACGAACGGTGTGGATTGTACGAGGAATATGCTGAATGTAAGATATAAATATGAAAGTAGGAGGCCATGAAGAATAAAGGGTTAAAGATAGATGGAGTTAGTCGTGATAACAATAATGAGGTATAAGTAGAGTGAGGGGAGGTGAAGATGGTATGAGGAGTATGAGGAGTGTGAGATGGAGAAAGAAGTTGGGTGGAGTGCCATTATAAGGCAGAGGCTCGCCTTGCAAGGTAAAATATTGCCTGTCTGACTTAACCTCTAAGGCCATATTGTCTTTTTTTTCCTCCTCACTTTCCTTTCTCCTCCCTCTCAGTTATGTGTCTGTGTGTGTGTGTGTGTGTGTGTGTGTGTGTGTGTGTGTGTGTGTGTGTGTGTGTGTGTGTGTGTGTGTGTGTGTGTGTGTGTGTGTATTTCATTTTCTGTGTATATATGTGTTTTTTTGTATTGTATGTGTATACTCATACGTACATGTCAGCTGCTTTCTCCTTAAGTCTTCACAGATATTAGGTTGTATTTTTTTCTGATGCCTGTTAAGAAGAAAATAAATTACGTAAAAACAGAGAAAACGAGAAAATACTAGAAAAGGAAAGACAAATATGTATTCAGATTATAACACAAGAAAAAGCAACAATAACACTCTCTCTCACACACACACACACACACACACACACACACACACACACACACACACACACACACACACACACACACACACATACACACACACACACACACACACACACACACACACACACACACACACACACACACACACACACACACAAACACACACACACACACACACACACACACACACACACACACACACACACACACACACACACACACACACACACACACACACACACACACACACACACACACACACACACACACATATGAAAGTTGTCAGTAGTACATACATTAACTCCTCTCCAATAAAACCTTCAGCCTTGCAACTGTACATGAGGTGTTCCTGTGTTGGCAATAATGTTTCTTCGTTCCGCTGTCCCACTATAACTTAATTGTAATAATCCTCACAGTCCATTCTCAGTACCCTCATATTCCACTAATGGGTCTGTACTGAGGCATAAGAATTAATTTTAACTTTATGTCCATTATCTTCCATTACTGCTACGGATTAGGAGTAATCTGCCTTCCACTGTTTTTACTTTTTCTTTTTGTACATTCGACTTCAGCTCCTTCAGAAAGGAACAGTCATGTCACCTCAAACTATAAATCGGCTTATCGTATTGAATTCGTGTATCCTTGTGGATCCTCTTTACTTGAATATATTATTTCCTCCGCCAACAAAGTTGAGCAAGACGTTGTTTTCACTTTGTTTGCCTGTCTATCTGTTTGTATGTTAGCAACTTCTTGGTGACAGCATGCACTGCAACTTCATGGAAAGCAAAATATGTACCTCATTACACTTTGAGTGGTCAAGGTCAAGGATTGAATGCCCGCCTAATTTTAATCTGTTTGGCTTATTTTCTTCCATCTTCATACGAATTCCAGAAATATTGTTATACTTAAGAATCTAACATTAATTTAATCATAGATATTTCTAGAATGCATTGCTTTGTTCTTTTTTTCCATGCTAATCATCACTGTATTAATTTTCCCACATACATATGTTCAGTCTATCACTGCCATTCTAATGAATTATTAATTATTATTATTCTAATTATTATCATTATGATTATTATTATTATTATTAATTTATTATTTGTATTATTACCATTGTTATTATTATTATCATTATTATTATAATTATTATAGTTATCATTATTATTACCATTAACATTATCAGCATTATTATCATTATAATTTTAATTTTCATTATCATAATCATTATCAATATCATTATTATCAATATCATTATTGCATGCAAACACACAGACAACTACTTACACAACTAAATATACAGACAGAGAGACAAAAAAACAAAACAGACACACAAAAAACATGCTTACAGGCAGACAAATACAGCTACAACACAGATAGGCAAAAAACAGAGTTATACACAGACACAGAGACAAAATGACAAACAGACACATAGACAGACAGACATACAGATAGGCACACACACACACACACACACACACACACACACACACACACACACACACACACACACACACACACACACACACACACACACACACACACACACACATACACACACACACACACACACACACACACACACACACACACACACACACACACACACACACACACAGACACACACACACACACACACACACACACACACACACACACACACACAGACAGACACACACACACTCACACACACACACACACACACATACACACACACACACACACACACACACACACACACACACACACACACACACACACACACACACACACACACACACACACACATACACCAACAACGACCATTCAAGGACTTATGGGACAGCTCCAGATGCTGTGACTCAGCAGACAAACGGGAACGACGCGCTCGCACGTCGGATCAGGTCAAAATGCGCCGACGGGGACATCCGTGGCGCACTTCGCCTGCTGACGACCTCGGACACGGTAGCCACGCCCACACCAGAAGTTATCACTGAGCTACAGGCCAAAACACCCGCCAGCCCCAGCCGCGGAGGACCTCCAGCAGCAGCTCGGAGCTCAGCCAACTCCGATTCCGCCACCCCTGCCTGTAACTGAAGAGGACGTCCTATCAGCCATCCAGACCATGCCACCAGGCTCGGCAGCCGGCCTTGATGGCCTCAGACCGCTCCACCTCCGACAGCTCACTTCAAAGAAAACTGCCGAAGCAGGCTGTCGCCTTCTTTCAGCCCTGACCGCCCTCTGCCGCTGTGCCATCTCCGGGAACATCCCGGACCCGGCAAGGAACGCGTTTTTCGGCGCCAGCCTCATCGCCATCCGGAAGAAGGACGGAGGACTGCGACCGATCGCCATCGGCAGTGTTTATCGCCGCCTGGCCTGCAAGTTGGTGGCAAGACACATAACCAAAGCTATGGCCAGTCAACTGGCTCCCAAGCAGCTCGGTGTCGGTACGCCGCTCGGTTGCGAGGGGGCGGTGCACGCCGTCCGCGATTTTATCGTGAGGCACCCCCATAGAGACCACATCTTGATCAAGCTGGACCTATCCAACGCCTTCAACTCAGTTTCCCGAGAAGCTGTGCTGAGGCAGGCCTCTCAACGCCTCCCCGCCGCCATGCCATTGATCAAGCAAGCCTACGCCCAGCCAACACCACTCTTCACAGCGGGCAACGTCATCTGGTCCCGCAGAGGAGTCCAGCAGGGGGACCCTCTGTGGCCCTTACTCTTCGCGCTGGCCATCGACCCGATCGTTCAGTCGCTGTCCTCACCGCTGAACGTGTGGTACCTGGACGACGGAACCCTAGCAGGAACAGCTGACACAGTAGCAGCAGACATCTCCATCCTGCTGCCAGCTCTACAGCACATTGGCCTGACGCTTAACCAGCAGAAGAGCGAAGTTGTAGAGCTGGGAGACGTCCCTGACAGCAACGCGACTCACGGCAACGACGACATAACAGAAGACGAGTGACCACATCACGGCACCTCAATCGCCCTCAGAAACGCTGACGGAACTGGAGCCGCCAACAGTGACGCCGACCCTCCAGCCAACCCCGAGGCAACCACACCACCCGAGCTTTCCGAGGCACGCCGCAAGGCACTCAGCGAGCTCACCCTCCTAGGCGCCCCCATCAGCACTGACGCAGTTCCAGAGGCGATCGAGGCCGCCTCCCGCATCACCACCAGGATAATCGAACGAGTGGAGAAAATTGACAGCCACGCTGCTCTGTTTTTCCTCTCTCGATACGCCTCAGTCCCACGCTGCACCTACCTTATGCGCGCCTTTCCCACTTACCAGGCCACCCAGCAACTGCGCGCCATCGACGAGGAGATGCGTGCAGCCATCACACGCATCTGCAATGTCTCCCCATCCAACGACAACTGGATTCAAGCCTCGCTCCCGATCCGTCTGGGCGGCATCGGCGTTAGGCGCATGGAAGATGTTGCTCTCCCCGCCTACATCTCCTCCATGAGTACCACACAGGGACTGGTTTGCCAGATAAACGGTCGCACCTGCGACGGCATATCAGCCCCGCTGCTGGCAGCTTTCAACACCTTCACCGAACGCCAATGCCCAGACATCGATCCATTGTCATTGAACGATGCGGCTAAGATCAGCCAACGACAGCTGGATGAAGCCGCTAGCCAACGTCGCCTGGATGTGCCCCTGGAGCGCAGCAACCAGGTAGACCGTGCACGCCTGCTTGCAGCAGCCGAGCCTCATAGCGGAGCCTGGCTAGATGCCCTATCAGTGTTGAGCCTTGGCCTCCTCTTCCTCGGCACGCAGGTCTGCATACCGCACCGCTGCAGATGCGGCGCTATGGCGGACAACCTCGGCCACCACCAGCTGTCCTGCCACCACGACCCCGGCCGACTGCCATGCCATGCCGCCCTCAACGACGTGATCCGGCGCGGCTTGGCTGCCGCTGGGGTACCAGCGCTTTTCGAACCGCGGGGCCTGGACCAGGGTGACGGACGAAGACCGGACGGAGTGACCCTTTACCCCTTCAGTGGAGGCCGATCGCTGCTGTGGGACGTGACGTGCACCAACACCTTTGGCACCACGCACGTCACCAACTGCGCCACAAAACCCGGTGCCGCAGCCCAAGCAGCCGAACAGCGCAAACGGCATCGCTACGCGGCACTCTCAACACGCTACCGCTTCGAGCCGCTGCCGGTCGAGACGTCGGGAGTGCTGGGCCCAGCGTTTCGCAAGATCCTGCAGGAGCTGGGTAAGCGGATAGCAGCAGAGACAGGAGACACACGGGAAACCTGCTGGCTGCGACAGAGGGTCAGCCTGGCTGTGGTGCGAGGCAATGCTGCTGCCATCACCAACCACCCCCAAGCACTAGACCCCGACGCTCCTTAGGCACACACACACATACACCCACATACACAAACACTCTACTTTTCCTTCCCCAGCAGGCTGAACGTCACAGCAACCTGCGGTGAGGCCGGGGCAGGCTGCCATCACCCTCAGTGATGCCATTGAAATAAATATTGGTGGACACACACACACACACACACACACACACACACACACACACACACACACACACACACACACACACACACACACACACACACACACACACACACACACACACACACACACACACACACACACACACACACACGTAGATACAGACAGACACACCCATATACACAACCAGACAGAGACACACACATTAGCAGACAAAGATAGACACATACAAGCACACAGACACACAGACGGACAAAAAAAAATACAGACAAGTATATACAGACGGACAGTAGCAGAGAGATCCACACATATAAACAGTCAGACACAAACAGACTGAAAGACAGACAGGCACAGAGACAAACAGACAGAAAAACAGTCAAACACAGAGACAGACAAACAGAAAGACAAACAGCCACAGAGATAGATAGACAGAAAAATAGACAAGCAACAAGGCAGACAGAAAAAGGGGTACAGACAGATAGGCACAAACACAGATAGACAGTGAAATCTACACAGACATATAAATATGAACATAAATACAGACAGACAGACATAGACAGACAGACATATACTCATACATATGAAGGAGACAAAGAGGCACATATGCATACAAGCAGACGAAGATAGATAAACGCATACAGACATATACAGACAAACATAGACGAACATAGAGAGATAGACGCAGACAGTCAGTCAGACAGTCAGTCAGATAGATTGACAGACACACAGATAAAAATACATATACACAGACAAGCAGTCAGAGAGACAGATAGACATATAAATTAAGACAAACACACATACAGATAGACTTGAACAGACACAGATACACGCAGACAAAAATACAGACACAAACAGACAGACTCAGGCAGTAGATAGTGGTAGTTATGGAGGTGGCGGTAGTGGCCTCGCACGGGTAATGTATTCATAATGTTACTCACAGTTTTCATCAGAGGTAATTATCGAAAGGAGAAACTTATAACATTTCATTGTATCGTACTGAATGAATTTCTGTGTTTTAGAGAGAGAAAGAGAGAAGGGGAGAAAGAGATAGATAGATAGATAGATAGATAGATAAATAAATAAATATAGATAGATAGATAGATAGATAGATAGATAGATAGATAGATAGATAGAGAGACAGAGAGAGCGAGAGAAAGAGAGAGAGAGAGAGAGAGAGAGAGAGAGAGAGAGAGAGAGAGAGAGAGAGAGAGAGAGAGAGAGAGAGAGAGAGAGAGAGAGAGAGAGAGAGAGAGAGAGAGAGGAGAGAGAGAGAGAGAGAGAGAGAGAGAGAGAGAGAGAGAGAGAGAGGAGAGAGAGAGAGAGAGAGAGAGAGAGAGAGAGACGAGAGAGAGAGAGGAGAGAGAGAGAGAGAGAGAGAGAGAGAGAGAGAGAGAGAGAGAGAGAGAGAGAGAGAGAGAGAGAGAGAGAAGAGAGAGAGAGAGAGAGAGAGAGAGAGAGAGAGAGAGAGGAGAGAGACGAGAGAGAGAGAGAGAGAGAGAGAGAGAGAGAGAGAGAGAGAGAGAGAGAGAGAGAGAGAGAGAGAGAGGAGAGAGAGAGAGAGAGAGAGAGAGAGAGCGAGAGAGAGAGAGAGAGAGAGAGAGAGAGAGAGAGAGAGAGAGAGAGAGAGAGAGAGAGAGAGAGAGAGAGAGAGAGAGAGAGAGAGAGAGGAGAGAGAGGAGAGAGAGAGAGAGAGAGAGAGAGAGGAGAGATGAGAGAGAGAGAGAGAGGAGAGAGAGAGAGACGAGAGAGAGAGAGAGAGAGAGAGAAAGAGAGAGAGAGAGAGAGAGACGAGAGAGGAGAGGAGAGAGGAGAGGAGAGAGAGAGAGAGAGAGAGAAAAAAAAAGAGAGAGAAAGAGAAAGAGAAAGCGAAAGCGTAAGCGAGAAAGCGAAAAAGAGAGAAGGGAAGGGGAGACGTACACAGAAACATGCATCAAACAGTCAATGATAGTACTTGAGCAGCTCAGGAACTCATGAGATAGGCCCCAGAAACTCTCCCGTTCACAAAAAAAAAGACAAATAAAACCTTGGAAGTGCAAACAATGTGGTGCAAATAGGTAGAATGGTTAATAAAAAAAATGCCACAGACAGAAGATCTCAGCTAAAGGACAACTAGGTGAGACAAAAGGGAGACAGAGAGACAGACCGACAGATAGAAAGAGAGACAGAAATAGAAAGACAGAGACAGAGGGGAGAGGTTCTCCTTAGCACTCGTTTCATCAGTTAGGGAAGGGAGGGGGAAGGGAATAGAGGCTTCACCAAACTGGATGACTAGGGAAGCTTCACTCCTGATACTCTTAATAAGCTCTTTTTAGCAAACACAAGACCTGGCTTTTCCTTTTTTCCTCCATTCGCATCATGTCTCCTACTTCTCCTGCTCCTCCTCTTCCTCCTTCTCCTCTTCCCCTTCCTCCTCTTCTTCTTCCTCCTCCTCTGATATGCGAGTGAATTTTATTTCACCTCAGGGAATTTGACATCCGTGCCCTACATGGCCTCAAGTCACCCTTAGACAAGGTGTAACCCATGCTAGGGTCACGGTGAAGCCACTGGGCAGTTTTAGTGGTGGATTGGATTGCAGGCAGATGATCTCCTTAGAGACAATGGTTGGAGTTCCAGGGTCCTACTTAGCTGGACCATGCCCAAGTAGCATTATCCTGCGGTGCGACCTCTGCACTATAAAAGCCTCCCTGAGAACCAGTTGGAGGTACTCTCATTCCTATTCTTCATGTTAGCTGTTTTTTTCTTTCCGTAACATACCCTCTTTTGGGAGCCTTTTGGGTTGCAACATCTTCTAGTGGAAATGTACGTGGTCTAATTTCATCACCTAAGAGAATATTTTAGCTTCTTTGTCTCGTTGGAGGGGCATTTGGTTCTATAGTGAGTCAACAGGGTAACACTTGGTGACAGGTGCTACTGGTCAGGCCTCGAAAGTGTCGGCATTTTGAGTTGAACATTTCCGAAGGTGAGACTAGTTGCTGGTTTCCCTTCCTTCTTTGCCCGTTTTTGCTACGCGACTTTGACGGTCCCGTTTTATTGAACAACTTTGAGAGAAAAATAGCTGTAAGCGCTGAGTTGTGAAAGTCTCATTCGTGACCGAGGCTCAGGGCAAAGCGATTTGTTTTTGTGTTATTTTCAAGACCCTGTAGGAGCGAACTCCCAGTATTGGAGACATCTAATACAGCAGTATCTTTTTCCATGTATTTACTTAATCAACTTTAATTCATGGTGACAATTTTACGTAATTCAAAGAGCGCTAAATATTGAATCTACATACACTTTTAAAAATGTCTTCTACATTAAAAAATGTGAGATGCGCCGTCATGTTTACCCGTCAGTAGTCAAAGTTCCCAAAGAGGAATGGAGAGAATAATGCTTGGCATGACATGAAAAAATAGGAAAAAAGCATCATGGATTAGAAAGCAGACCAAAGATGATGACATCTTGAGCACAATTAAGAGGAAAACGTAGACATGGGGAGGACACTTTATGAGACAAAGAGATAATGGATGGGTTGTTAGAGTAATAGAATGGCAACCCGGGATACATGATAATACATGAGAAGAACAGACACCAGAAGACCTATTGGTCTATAACTAGGGTATCTGCTAGCTTGCATACTATTACAAGTACACTAAGAGTTGGAGAACAGGATAGAACAGAACAAGGCTCTCTCTCCATCCTCCTCTTCCTCCGATAACATGCCGGCAAGAAAAACAGATAGAAGGGAACACCATGTACCTTGTAGAAAACATGCACATGGACATGTTATAGTAAAACTGAAAATAGAGGAAGATACTATACTATATTAAACGAGACTAGACTACCACTAATGCTGGTACATCCTGAATGGGAATAACTTTAATAACAGTAACAAGTGCTGCCACTACACTTCTCATCCGAAAAATAGGGACACAAGGTTAATTTCATAGACAAAAACTTCATAGACGCTCATATTGTTTACTCTAAATCGGCGGTTAAATCACTTACGTAATGCCATATTTAGTTAACAGTTTGATGAAAAAAAATCTGTCTTGCCTTTGGTATCCAAAAGTTTCTTCTTGTGTGCACAAGGGTATCAGCTACGCCACCATGCAACGTTTCGAAGGCCCTTTTAGGCAGCTTGGAGATTAGTAATTAATTTTCATTTGCTTCGAGAATCTTTTTAGACAGCTCAGTTGGGGATTCATCAGTACCATTACTGGATGAAGAAGAAAAAAGCGTTTGTATGCTCATATATGGGAACTAGTGAAGTAGAAACAGATCAGAAAGACTCATACTGTAACTGTTGTTCAGGTAGAAATTTGATTTTCGTTTACCTTCAGCTACTGGGGAGCGCTCCAGTACCTGATAACTAACAGCTACAACCTCTCACCAGTCTGAGTCACTTTCCACCATCTATTCATACAGAGAAAGGTATCTATTCCATCAACTGCTAAGACGACTTTTATAATAAACCATTAATTTTCAAGAACGGTGGCTTGCATCTCAATCCCTATCTCTGGCATAGAGTTATACATTCCTCATACTTTCTCTAATACTAAAGCTAAAAAGCCCTGGTTTAACTCTGCTTGTTCTCGTGCTGTCACAGATAGAGAGGCGGCTCACAAACGGTACCATAGCCACCCATCTGCTGAAACTGGTGCCCTTTACATATCTGCCCGTAATCATGCCAAATTTATTCTCTAACTTGCTTAAAAACTCTTTCATCAATAAAAAATGTCAAAATCTTTCCAATTCTAATTCTTTTTGTGATTTTTGGAAGCTAGCCAATAACATCTCAAACATTTTTACTTCTACATCTTTCCCCCCTTTACTTCAACCAGATGGCTCCACAGCTGTCTCTTCTTTCTCTAAAGCTGAACTCTTCGCTCAAACCTTTGCTACGAACTCTACTGTGGATAATACTGGGCATATTCCTCCTACTCCTCCACCCTTTGACTACTTCATCCCTAAAATTTAAATTCTTCATTATGACGTTTTCCATGCCCTCTCTGGCCTTGATTCTCGTAAGGCTTACGATCTAGATGGAGTCCCTCCTGTTCTCAAAAATTGTGCTTCTGAGCTCTCTCCCTGCCTAGTCAAACTCTTTCATCTGTGTTACTCTACTTCTACCTATACTTCTTGCTGGAAGTTTGCTCACATTTAACGTGACCGTTCCAATCTTTCAAACTAACGTCCTATAGCTTTGATTTCTTGCCTTTCTAAAGCCTTTAAGTCTGTCCTTAACAAGAAGATAATGAGACATCAATCAGCTCACAACCTTCTCTCTAATTGCCAGTATGGTTTCCGGAAAAGCCAATATACTGGTGATCTTCTTGCTTTTCTAACTGAATCTTGGTCATCCTCTTTTAGGGACTTCGGTGAAACCTTTGCTGTCGGCCTTGACATATCGAAAGCCTTGGATAGAGTCTGGCATAAATCTTTAATTTCTAAACTACCCTTCAACGGATTCTATCCCTCTCTCTGTACCTTCATTTCCAGTTTCCTTTCTGACCGTTCTATTACTGCTGTAGTGGACGGTCACTGTTCTTCCCCTAAAACTATCAACAGTGGTGTTCCTCAGGATTCTGTCCTATCACCCACTCTTTTTCTATTATTCATCAATGACCTTCTAAATCTGACTCAATGTCTTATCCACTCCTATGCTGATGACACCACCTTGCATTTTTCAACGTCGTACAACCCAACAAGAATTAAGTAATTCAAGGCGAGGGGTTATAGGTCGCCTAACTTCTGATTTTTCACTAGTTTCTGCTTGGGGTAGAACAAACCTGGTTGTGTTTAATGCCTCAAAAACTCTATTCTTACAACTATCTACTCGACATAACCTTCCAGATAACTATCCCCTCTTCTTCAATGACACTCAACTGCCCCTCTCCTCCAAATTAAACACACCCGGTTTATCCTTTACTTAAAATCTAAACTGGTAATTTCATATCTTTACTCCTGCTAAATTAGCTTCTAAGAAGTTAGGTGTCCTATGGCGTCTGCGTCCATTTTGCTCTCCCTCCCAGCTGCTTGCTCTGTACAGGGGCCTTATCCATCCATGTATGGAGTATGGTTCTCATGTCTGGGGGGGTTCAACTCACAAAGCTCGATTAAACAAGGTGGAGTCTAAAGCTTTTCGTCTCATCAGCTCTCCTCTTCTAACTGACTGTTTTGATTCTCTAAGTCACCGACTCAATGCATCTTTATCTATTTTCTACCACTATTTTCATGCTGGCTACTCTTCTAAACTTGCTTACTGCATACCTCGCCCGCCTCCCCCTTCCCGCGGCCTCACTGCACAAGACTTTCTACTTCTTTCCATCCTTATTCTGTCCATCTTTCTAATGCAAGAGTTTACCGGTACCTTCACTCTTTCATCCCTTACACTGGTAAACTCTGGAACTCGCTTCCGTTGTCTGTTTTTCCATCTGCCTATGATTTTAACTCTTTCAAAAGACTCTTTCAAAAGAGGAGTGTCAAGACACTTCTAATGTTAACTGGACCTCCACCCTTGCTTTTTTTTTTTCTCCTACTGTCCTCTTTTCAGGGTCTGGCGACAAGCGGGTTTTTTTTAATGTATTATTGTTGTCCCTTAGCCAGCACCCTTTTAATGTAGAAAAAAAAAGTTCCCTTAGATTTACTCTTGTTGTCTCACTTTCCTATGCATATTTCATGTTAGTTTGTCCATACTACATGATATCGCTACCTCTTCAGGCCAGCTTTGGCTGGAAAGACGGGTGGGTGGGAAGGAGCCTTCTGCTTTGCTGTCTTTTTCTCTCTACCATATAGATTATATAACGGTAGAGTGTAGCCACACAGACAACCCAGTTGGACTTTTGATGTTTTTTCATACTTTGTACTCCTTTGTATTCCTTTTTACTCCTCTTCCTCCTTCTTCTCCTCCTCTTCCTCCTCCTTCTCTTCCTCCTATTCCTTCACGTCCATGCATTTACTTATTCATTTTCAATTCAAGGTCACAACTGAACGAAATTTTTAAATCGCTTTGCCAGTTTGCTAGTCAGTATTTAAGAGAATTAGCGGTGTGTAGACTGTGTCTGAAAAAGTTACTGATTATATCACCGAAATAAAGAAAGAACAGCTCGAGCTGAGAAAAAAAGAAAATTGTGGCCTGAAAAAAAGAATTAGACGCATTAAAATAATGTATTGCTGCCAACGTGGGAATGGGAGCGATTTCCCCACCAGTGGTGGAGAGGCCTGCTACCACACTGACACGAAACCAAACTGATGTTTCTCCTGCTTTTTTATTCACAGATCAGTCACTGAGTTACGCTGTTATAGTCTCCAACCAAGCTGCTGTACGTTTGCCTTAACTTGTTTTAACTCAGGGGGAAGCACTTTTCACTCCAGTGAGAAATGATGCCCCGCGAATCAAAATAAAATAAATTTTACCTATCTCCACTTCTAACAGGTTTAAAAGATCCTAGCAAAAGATGAAAAAGAGTACCACGAGACGCGACGCATTGGCGACTCTATCGTAAGAGAGCAGCTGTATGAATTCTGCGGGAGAGCAAAAAAATACCAGGAAGAGGTTGTGTATGCCAGATGGCTGACTGGATGATATCTCGGCAGCCTACGATAAGGCAACTAGCAATTTGGATCTTAATACTATTTCAATCATAAATGCAGGTACCAATGACGTAATGGATACCAGATCGGAAGAGCTGCTGGAGAAATACAGACAAATGATCCAGTGATACAAGCCTAAAACTAACAAAATCATTCTTTCAGGAATTCTTTCCCATAGTACTGCATCAAAAACTTTCTACAACAGGGCCTTTAAGTTAACCGTTTTAAGTCCCTTTGTACAGAGGAGGGCATCGATTTCATCAACTGTTGGGATGACTTTTATAGTAAACCTTTCCTTTTCAAGGACGATGGTCTGCACCTCAATCCAGTTTGAGCTGCTCGTTTTGGCAGGCTACTAAGTGACAAAGTTTCTGCAGGCATGCAGCATGCAACTTCCCACAGCCTCTAAGACGTAAGAAACACCACACCGACAGAAACCAACATACAAAATTTCCTTAAAATATGCATGTTTAACGCACGCAGTCTTGGAAATAATTTTTGAGCCCTTGCAGCTTCTGAAGATTTTCATATTATTGGTATATCGGAATCTTGGATAAATACTGAAAATAGAGAATTCTTAGCAGATTATAATTTGCCTAATTATTCAATATTTAGCTGTGAACGGCAAGATATAAAAAGGTGGAGGTGTTTTGATCTACGTGAAAGCCAGTCTTAACTCGATGGCAAACCGAAGAAATAGATAACGCAGATGTTATATTTTTACAACTAGAAGCATAAATAAAGAAAATTGCTATCAGATTAATTTATAGACCACCAGCACACAATATTAATAGCGATAGAAAATTAATAATTTGTTAGAGAGTGGTTTAAGTCAACACGTTAACAAACCCACGAGAGGTGACAATATGCTAGACCTTGTATTTGCAACAAACGATAGTCTAGTAAGTAACGTTAATATTGGCCCAGAATTTGGAACTAGTGATCATAAAATTATCTCTTTCAATGTAAACCTCGAGGTCTACAAAGAAAATGTGAGAGAAGAGCTTATATACATATATCGCAAAGGTAACTTTGAAAAATTAAGAAATATTTTAGCAGATATTGATTGGAGCATAGTAGAAAACGAAACCGATATAAATGAATCATGGTCAAAATTATATAACATCTAAAATGGAGTCGTTAAGTTATGCGTTCCAGTTTGTAAAAGACGTTCATATAAATATAACAAACCTAAGTGGTGGAATAGCCAAACTCAGTCAAGACTATTAGAAAAAAAACGCGCACACACTAAATATTCATTATCAAAAAGCGAAAACGATAAGATAGAATAAAGAAGACTTAGACGCGAACCAAAAAAGATGAATAGACAAAGTAAGTTTCCTAGAAGAAAATATTTTGATTAAAAGTACTCAACATGGCTTTCGTCACAAAAGTTCATGTCTAACAAATCTGCTTGACTTTTATAACGACGTATTCAACAATTATGACGAGACAAATGTGGTATATATAATTTTACGTGATTTCCAAAAAGAGTTCAACAAAGTTCCAAATAAAAGATTACTAAAATAATTAGAATCACACGGCATAGCTGGGAACATTTTTAAGTGGCTTGAATACTGGCTTTCCGAGAGAAAACAGCACGTTGTGATAAACGGTAAATCATCTAACTGGCGAGACGTTATAAGCGGTGTGCCACAGGGCTCAGTACTTGACCCAATTTTCTTTTCTAGTTTATGTCAATGATATCGATGAAGGCCTCATCTGTAAGATATCAAAATATGCCGCCCAAAAAATGTAACTACAATCCAACTTCGACATCTTATTCAGTTGATCAGAAAAGTGGCAAATAAAATTTAATATTGATAAATGTAAAGTTTTGCGTATCGGAAACAATAATCATTATACAAATTATACAATGAATGGCTCCAAACTTTCCAAGGTTAGCCATGAAAAAGCCTTTGGGGTAATTATTAGTAACGACCTTAAGCCTAGTAACATTGTTCAGACGTTACTAAAACAGCTAACAAACTGGTCGGCTTCATCGGTAGAAAATTTGAGTATAAATCTGAAAAAGTTATACTTACACTATTTAATGCACTTGTACGCCCTCATCTAGAATATTGCGTTCAGCTTTGGTCACTATACTATAAAAAAAATATTGATAAGCTGGAGAGAATACAAAGAAGTGTTACTAAAATTATCCCAAGATTGCGGAGCAAGTCTTATGAAGAATGACTAAACGAGCTGAACTTATTCAGTTTATCTAAATGTAGGCTACAAGGGGACTTAATTGAGGTATTTACAATTTTCCACGGTTTTAACAATATTAACATAAATGACTATGTAACTACTGATTTCCCAAGCTCCTATCATAACAATGGCTTCTAGATCATTGGTAAGCGTTTTAGATCGAATGAAGCGAAGCACTTTTTCTTCAATAGAATCGTGAATATTTGGAATTTTTTACCAGAACAAATAATCAACAGTATCACAATTGAATCACTTAGGAAGAAACTCGATAAGCACTTAGCATCTGCTCACCAAATTGAGTATTTCACTCCTGCATATTTTTTTTTTTTTCCTTTTTGTAATAGCCATAGATTAGTCATGTTTTTTTTCACTTTCCTATGTAGACTCCATGATAGTTTGTCTATGCTACATGGTATCGCTTCCACTTCCGGCCAGCTTCGGCTGGAGGGATGGGTGGGTGGGGAGGAGCCTTCCACTTTGCTGTCCTTTTGTATAGATATTATAGTAGTAGTGTAGCCACACAAACAGCTTCGTTAGGTCCAGATGGACTGTTGTTGTCTGTTCTTCCTTTGTACTCCTTTGTTTTTCTCCTTCTCCTCCTCCTCCTCCTCCTCCTCCTCCTCCTCCTCCTCCTCCTCCTCCTCCTCCTCCTCCTCCTCCTCCTCCTCCTCCTCTTCCTCCTCCTCCACCTCCTTCTCATGCTTCTCCATCAAAGAGAGGGAGAGAGAGAAAAGCCGAGCGTACGTCGTGTTTAAGAGAGAAGAGTGTGACTGCCACAGAGGAAAGAAGAGAAAATGAGGGATGGAGGGTAGGTAGGAGATAAAAGAATTTTGCCTTTAGAGAAGGGAGTCAGTGGTAGGGGAGGAACGGATTGTAGGCGGAGAGAAAAAAGAACACTTGTTATAGGTGAAGTGGGAGTAAAAAAATGGGATATAAGTGAGAGATGAGAAAGGAGGGAGGGAGAATATTATATTGGCTTGTAGTACTTTGGATGAAAGGGAAGCTCAAGTACAGGGAACGGAGGAGGAGCTGAAGGAGAAGGAAGAGTAGGAGGTGGTGGAAGGAATAAAGGCATGTAGCGGAGGAAAAAGGAGCAAGAAGAGGGAAGAGATGGAAGAGGAGGAGTAGGAGGAAGGAGAGTGAAAGCGTATTTGTGGCATGTTGGAAAATAAAAATAAAAGTGATATAGAAAACACTCAGAAAAGCTGCAGCGCATTGAAGTGGAACGGAACCTAACTCTACGTTGATATTTTGTGATATAGTGTATGTGTGTGTGTGTGTGTGTGTGTGTGTGTGTGTGTGTGTGTGTGTGTGTGTGTGTGTGTGTGTGTGTGTGTGTGTGTGTGTATGTGTGTGTGTGTGTGTGTGTGTGTGTGTGTGTGTGTGTGTGTGTGTGTGTGTGTGTGTGTGTGTGTGTGTGTGTGTGTGTGTGTGTGTGTGTGTGTGTATGTGTGTGTGTGTGTATGTGTGTGTGTGTGTGTGTGTGTGTGTGTATGTGTGTGTGTGTGTGTGTGTGTGTGTGTGTGTGTGTGTGTGTGTGTGTGTGTGTGTGTGTGTGTGTGTGTGTATGTGTGTGTGTGTGTGTGTGTGTGTGTGTGTGAGTGTGTGTGTGTGTGTGTGTGTGTGTGTGTGTGTGCGTGCGTGTGATAATAATTATAATAATTATAAAAATAATAATAATAATTAAGTAAATAGACATGCTGGGTGACCATGACCCCCTAAACCACTCACCAGCATACACAAACTGCTCGCTTCAGTTCGGATAGTTGCTGCAAAACACATTGCCCTGTCGTCCGAAGACAATCTGAGCCATCAGGTGAAGGATACTGCCTGATGAGTCTTGTACCTCAGATTGAACAAACACACACACACACACACACACACACACACACACACACACACACACACACACACACACACACACACACACACACACACACAAACATACAACAGCTCGTTTAAAATAAGTTATTACCTAAGCCATTAATATAATTTTTAAGTATACTGGTGTTACTAAACCTTCATAATGTCTTCTAGGATTTCAGATCAACATTATAGTTTCTAACGAATAAATAGATTGGTGGTGAAATATATATTGTATGTGTGAAGTGGCAAGCTGTCCTGTCTGCTACCCCTCCTCTCCCTTCCTCTCTCCTCCCCTCCTCCACGCACATGATGCAGTGCAAAGTGTTAGAGCCATATCGCAACAAAGACTGCACTGACTCCACACAACAAATAATATGGCTGTTTAATAGTAACCTAATATATAAAAATTTTAAACAAAGTGAATAAAATAAAAAAAATAATTAGATCTGTATAATTAGATTGTAATTAGATTGTATAATTAACTAAATAACAAATGATAGGAGAAAATAAAATTTAAAAAATAAATAAAAAATGATGAAATGTAAACAGCTAGATTAGGATGGTTGCTGACTATGCACCTCCATCCTTTTGAGAAAAAATAATTTAATTTTATGTAAATATTTTATCTCAATAAACTGTTCAAATTCAAATTCAAATTCCTCCACGCAGTTACCAAGTGGGTTGGCGGGGGGAGGGAGTCAGCTGCTTCACTCACTCACTCGCTCATTATGTGTTGTTCAGACGTTCGGAGCGCCAGGCAGCTGTCTCGTACCAACCTTTCAGCCTTCCTCTGCCTTACTTCACGAGTCAGTAGTAACAGGATTTGCGTTTTGGCGTATTAATAATTATCAACTCTGGTTATATATGGTGATTAAAACCATACTTATAATGAGACGAATGGCTTGGTAAGGAAAAGGTGATCGTTCTCTAGCATATCGGGTTCAGGCTAGCAAACATGACTGACAGTGTTGCTATATAACGAATAAAACTAATAATTATCAAAACATCGTAAAGCAAGGAATTATTACATAACCTGTTTTACTACATGCATTCATAACAGCGTGGGGTTAAAAAAATATATTAATAAAAGTTAGATTACATTATTAATTTCAAGTAATAACATAACCTAACATTCACTATCTGGAAAGACCTACCATTACACTCTTGCCTAGCTAGCCTTGAGGTCTCAACAGAAACCAGCGGGGCATCGGGGAGGGTAGAGAAGCCAGTGTGTTTATACTTCCATCCATCTGAACACTGCAAACCACAACTACCCTTCACCTCACCTCACCTCGCCCATACATCGCGCGTTCATGTATATTTTGTAGTGTTAATACCGTGTGTTAAGAAGAGGATTACCGCCTGTTGCCTGTTACCAATTACTTGTTACCAACGCTGCTATGTAAGTGTTAATACGTAGTTACAATG
>JAPQNM010000006.1:1056944-1059444 GCA_029783475.1 Metacarcinus magister | reverse complement strand
GTGTGTGTGGTGTGTGTGTGTGTGTGTGTGTGTGTGTGTTGTGTGTGTGTGTGTGTGTGTGTGTGTGTGTGTGTGTGTGTGTGTGTGTGTGTGTGTGTGTGTGTGGTGTGTGTGTGTGTGTGTGTGTGTGTGTGTGTGTGTGTGTGTGTGTGTGTGTGTGTGTGTGTGTGTGTGTGTGGTGTGTGTGTGTGTGTGTGTGTGTGTGTGTGTGTGTGTGTGTGTGTGTGTGTGTGTGTGTGTGTGTGTGTGTGTGTGTGTGTGTGTGTGTGTGTGTGTGTGTGTGTGTGTGTGTGTGTGTGGTGTGTGTGTGTGTGTGTGTGTGTGGTGTGTGTGTGTGTGTGTGTGTGTGTGTGTGTGTGTGTGTGTGTGTGTGTGTGTGTGTGTGTGTGTGTGTGTGTGTGTGTGGTGTGTGTGTGTGTGTGTGTGTGGTGTGTGTGTGTGTGTGTGTGTGTGTGTGTGTGTGTGTGTGGTGTGTGTGTGTGTGTGTGTGTGTGTGTGTGTGTGTGTGTGTGTGTGTGTGTGTGTGTGTGTGTGTGTGTGTGTGTGTGTGGTGTGTGTGTGTGTGTGTGTGTGTGTGTGTGTGTGTGTGTGTGTGTGTGTGTGTGTGTGTGGTGTGTGTGTGTGTGTGTGTGTGTGTGTGTGTGTGTGTGTGTGTGTGTGTGTGTGTGTGTGTGTGTGTGTGTGTGTGTGTGTGTGTGTGTGTGTGTGGCATCAATGTCACTGCTACACTCACGATTACAGCATCGTTTTGCTTTCTCTCTCTGTCGTTATATGTGTATCTCTCTTTTTCTTCTCTCTCTGTATGTATCTATCTGTCTGTATCTCTTTTTTTTTCTTCTCTCTCTCTGTCTCTCTCTCTCTCTCTCTCGCTCTCGCTCTCGCTCTCCCTCTCTCTCTCTCTCTCTCTCTCTCTCTCTCTCTCTCTCTCTCTCTCTCTCTCTCTCTCTCTCTCTCTCTCTCTCTCTCTCTCTCTCTCTCTCTCTCTCTCTCTCTCTCTCTCTCTCTCCCCTCTAATGCTGTTGTTTTCTTTCTCTATCTTTGTATGTTTTTTCCCAATTCACAATTTGTTTACCTTTGATGTCTCTTTTCTTCCCACTGAAATCATAACTATTTTCTTTTGACGTCACCTGTTTTTCCTCTGACATTACGACGTCCCTAAGATGCTTCTGATGCTACCCAGATGGACCAGCTCATCCCAGGCCTTCACCAGGAAAGGGGTGAGAAGTCTGGGTGTGATCCGTATTAGGGGTTGGTTGGAGCGATCTGAGAACTCCATCATCACATCCGTCAGGCAAAGCTCGGCCTATGTATGTGCCTTTATACTACAGGCGTGGCTGGGTCTATTGTTTGCACAGTTTGTGGGGTAATGGAGCTATACCTAAGTGTGCTATATATACCAAGGTGTACATGTTTTGAGTTTCTAGTATTCAGTAATCAGTATTGAATTCATATCGATAGTATCAAGGTATGTTATATTTTGTTTGTTATTACTATTATACTGCTATTATTATCATTTTTACTAATATTGTTGTTTCTATTATTTCTATTATTATGCATATTTTTCATTGTTCAGTATTTTTTTTATCATTATTTATCATTGTTATTACTGGTGTATGTATTATGCCTCCAGACGATATGTTCTTATTTTTAATTTTTTTAATTATTGTTTTTTATCTTTTAGTAGTATTCATATGATTAACATTAATATCAGTATTATCATAATTATTATTTCATTCTCTCTATACTCACTTTATCTGTTTATATTTCCTATGCCTTCGGGTGAAATCAAATTATTATTATTATTTTTATTATTATTATTATTATTATTATTATTATTATATTATTATTATTATTATTATTATTATTATTATTATTATTATTATTATTATTATATTATTATTATTATTATTATTATTATTATTATTATTATTATTATTATTATTATATTATTATTATTATTATTATTATTATTATTATTATTATTACCTGTCTGTATTTCTGATATTTCCTCGTTCCCTTCGTCGGCAATCATTTAATGTGACGTCAACTTTTTCTTTCTGTTTTGTCTCCGACTTCACCGTTTTTTTTTTTTAAAGACGCAACACATTCTTTCATAGCATCACCGTTTTCCTTCTGACTTCATATATTCTCTCTCCAACGTCACTCCTCACACATAACAAAACACACCTGTGAAAACACACCTGCACGACATCTGATCCTCCCAAGTTGACTCTACATTGAGTGCACTCCTCACCGATGCTTGTTTTACTTGGCAGTGGTGGTGTCATTGATATAAAGGAAGGTAGGTTGTGTTGGTGATGGTTGGGGAGACGACATGGTAGTGACTGGATATTTTTGAAATGGGGTGTTAGTGTGGTGGTAGTAAATATTTGATATTAATGGAGGTGTTGATGAGGTTGGTCGTGGTGGGCAAAGGAAGTGGTGCCAGTAAGAATGAGGGTGTTAAAGGTGGTGAAGCAGTTGGTTAAGGGGTTTTGAG
>JAPQNM010000006.1:1046944-1054444 GCA_029783475.1 Metacarcinus magister | reverse complement strand
TGTGTGTGTGTGTGTGTGTGTGTGTGGTGTGTGTGTGTGTGTGTGTGTGTGTGTGTGTGTGTGTGTGTGTGTGTGGTGTGTGTGTGTGTGTGTGTGTGTGTGTGTGTGTGTGGTGTGTGTGTGTGTGTGTGTGTGTGTGTGTGTGTGTGTGTGTGTGTGTGTGTGTGTGTGTGTGGTGTGTGTGTGTGTGTGTGTGTGTGTGTGTGTGTGTGTGTGTGTGTGTGTGTGTGTGTGTGTGTGTGTGTGGTGTGTGTGTGTGTGTGTGTGTGTGTGTGTGTGTGTGTGTGTGTGTGTGTGTGTGTGTGTGTGTGTGTGTGTGTGTGTGTGTGTGTGTGTGTGGTGTGTGTGTGTGTGTGTGTGTGTGTGTGTGTGTGTGTGTGTGTGTGTGTGTGTGTTGTAGTGATATGTAGTATGGTACTTAAATGTGACATGTGCATTTAACTGAGAAGATGTAAGAAAATGGCGGATCCCGCATTTATGCTTTGTGTCAGCATTTTGACGGGAAGGATGCGGGGGACGCGAGTGTCACCCAGGGTACCCGGTAGTAAATAAGTATAGATTAGATTGTATGGGGTTAGTAGAGGTTTGTTGGGGGTATTAGTTGTTATGTAGGTTGAGTTATACATGTGGTAGGTAGATAAGATGGGTGATGTGTTATGTACTTGTGTGTAGGAAATGTTGGGTTAGCGTACGTGAGGTGTAGTCCGCGGAGGCGCGGAAGTATACAGTTGTACCAGGGCAAGCTAGGTCACAAAGGGTGGGGGTCATATAAAAGGAGGAGAGCGGGGTCACGCTCTCTCTCTCTCTCTCTCTCGGTCACAGGTGTGGGGTTTGGCTGGTTGGCGAGGACTGAGGTCCTGTAACGTGGTGGAGGTCCACGTGGTGAAAACAAAGGTATGTGTTTTGGTTGGTGGTAGGAAGTGAGGTAGACTGGTTGGAGTAGTGTTGGTTGGAGTTGTGTTTTGGTTGGTTGGAGTTGAGACTGGTTGGAGTTGTGACTTGGAGTTGAGGTTGGTTGGAGTAGTGTTGGTTGGAGTTGAGATTAGTTGGAGTTGTGACTTGGAGTTGAGGTTGGTTGGAGTAGTGTTGGTTGGAGTTGAGATTAGTTGGAGTTGTGACTTGGAGTTGAGGTTGGTTGGAGTAGTGTTGGTTGGAGTTGAGATTAGTTGGAGTTGTGACTTGGAGTTAGTGTTTGGTTGGAGTTGTGACTCAGAGTTGTGGTTGGCACTACATTATCAGCTATGTACATATTACTGTGACGGACACATTGTTATTAAGTGCTCGGGAGATTTCCAATATAATAAATAAATATAAGTTTGTCACTGGCTCTTAAATACCCCTAGACATCTAAATTAAATATAAAGAGAGCATACGTGACAGTGTGTGTGTGTGCGCGCGCGTGTGCGTGTGCGTGTGCGTGTGTGTGTGTCAACTCCCATCGTTTTCTTGTTAGACACAAGTGAAATTTCATTATAAAATTTTTTATTGGACTTAGAAGGTAATATTTCCATGAAATGATAATGTGATAGCTTATTGACCTAGAGAAGAAAAGGGAGTGAAATGAAAGGGATGTAGGCTAAAGGGGGAAGGGTATGGCAATAACCATATTGAGTTGATAATGAAGTATTAAACTGTTGCTGAGGACGAGGACTTCCTGTCATCATAGTCTTTTTATCATGAATTCCCGTGTGTGTGTGTGTGTGTGTGTGTGTGCTTCGTGCGTGCGTGCGTGCGTGTGCGTGTGTGTGTGTGTATGTGTGTGTGTGTGTGTGTGTGTGTGTGTGTGTGTGTGTGTGTGTGTGTGTGTGTGTGTGTGCGTGTGTATGTGTGTGTGCGTGCGTGTGTGTGTGTGTGTGTATGTGTATGTGTATGTGTGTGTCTGTGTCTGTGTCTGTGTCTGTGTCTGTGTCTGTGTCTGTGTCTGTGTCTGTGTCTGTGTGTGTGTGTGTGTGTGTGTGTGTGTGTGTGTGTGTGTGTGTGTGTGTGTGTGTGAGTGTGTGTCTGTCTGTGTCTGTGTCTGTGTCTGTGTCTGTGTCTGTGTGTGTGTGTGTGTGTGTGTGTGTGTGTGTGTGTGTGTGTGTGTGTGTGTGTGTCTCTGCCGGGTGAGTCAAGGTGGAAAAAATATGTGGTGCTGTTTTTCCGTCCATAACTCAGGGTCGTACAGTTTTTGGCTTTCGAGTTAGTGAAGGGCAAGGCGGTGTGTATATAAATTCGAAGGCATCTGTGTTACATTAAAAGGGCAATAGCTAAGGGAAAACAAATAAGTAAAAAAAAAAATCCCGCTTGTCGCCAGACCCTGTAAAGAGGACAGTAGGAGAATAGAATAAAGGGGTGGAGATCCAGTTAACATTAGAGGTGTCTTGACACTCCTCTCTTGAAAGAGTTCAAGTCATAGGCAGGTGGAAAAACAGACAAAGGAAGAGAGTTCCAGAGTTTACCAGTGTAAGGGATGAAAGAGTGAAGATACTGGTTAACTCTTGCATTAGGAAGATGGACAGAATAAGGATGAGAAGAAGTAGAAAGTCTTGTGCAGCGAGGCCGCGGGAGGGGGGGAGGCATGCAGTTAGCAAGTTCAGAAGAGCAGTCAGCATGAAAATAGCGGTAAAAGATAGATAAAGATGCAACATTGCGGCGGTGACTTAAAGAATCAAGAAAGTCAGTTAGAGGAGGAGAGTTGATGAGACGAAAAGCTTTAGACTCCACCCTGTTTAAAAGAGCTGTGTGAGTTGAGCCCCCCCAGACATGTGAGCCATACTCCATACATGGGCGGATAAGGCCCCTGTACAGAGCAAGCAGCTGAGAGGGAGAGAAAAATGGACGCAGACGCCATAGGACACCTAACTTCTTGGAAGCTGATTTAGCAAGAGTAGAGATATGAAATTGCCAGTTTAGATTTTTAGCAAAGGATAGACCGAGTGTGTTTAATGTGGTGGAGAGGGGAAGTTGAGTGTCATTGAAGAAGAGGGGATAGTTATCTGGAAGGTTATGTCGAGTAGATAGTTGTAGAAATTGAGTTTTTGAGGCATTGAACAAAACTAGGTTTGCTCTGCCCCAATCAGAAACAAGTGAAAGATCAGAAGTTAAGCGTCCTATAGCATCTCGCCTTGAGTCATTTAATTCTTGTTGGGTTGGGCGTCTGTTGTACGACGTTGAAAAATGCAAGGTGGTGTCATCAGCATAGGAGTGGATAGGGCATTGAGTCAGATTTAGGAGATCATTGATGAATAATAGAAAGAGAGTGGGTGATAGGACAGAACCCTGAGGAACACCACTGTTGATAGTTTTAGGAGAAGAACAATGACCGTCCACTACAGCAGCAATAGACCGGTCGGAAAGGAAACTAGAGACGAAGGTACAGAGAGAAGGATAGAATCCGTAGGAGGGTAGTTTAGAAATTAAAGATTTATGCCAGACTCTATCGAAGGCTTTCGATATGTCAAGGCCGACAGCAAAGGTTTCACCGAAGTCCCTAAAAGAGGATGACCAAGATTCAGTTAGGAAAGCAAGAAGATCACCAGTAGATCGGCCTTTACGGAAACCATACTGGCAATCAGAGAGAAGGTTGTGAGCTGATAGATGCCTCATTATCTTCTTGTTAAGGACAGATTCAAAGGCTTTAGAAAGGCAGGAAATCAAAGCTATAGGGCGGTAGTTAGAAGGATTGGAGCGGTCACCCTTTTTAGGGACAGGTTGAATGTGAGCAAACTTCCAGCAAGAAGGATAGGTAGAAGTAGAGAGACACAGACGAAAGAGTTTGACCAGGCAGTGAGCGAGTTCGGAAGCACAGTTTTTGAGAACAACAGGAGGGACTCCATCCGGACCGTAAGCCTTCCGAGAATCAAGGCCAGAGAGGGCCTGGAAAACGTCATAATAAAGAATTCTAATTTTAGGGATGAAGTAGTCAGAGGGTGGAGGAGTAGGAGGAATATGCCCAGTATCATCCAAAGTAGAGTTGGTAGCAAAGGTTTGAGCGAAGAGTTCAGCTTTAGAGAAAGAAGAGACAGCTGTGGGGCCATCTGGTTGAATTAAAGGAGGGAAAGATGAAGAAGTAAAATTGTTAGAGATATTATTGGCTAGATGCCAGAAATCACGAGAAGAGTTAGAGTTGGAAAGATTTTGACATTTTCTATTGATGAAAGAGTTTTTAGTAAGTTGGAGAATAGATTTGGCATGATTACGGGCAGAAATATATAGGGCATGAGTTTCAGCAGATGGATGGCTACGGTACCGTTTGTGAGCCGCCTCTCTATCATTGACAGCACGAGAACAAGCAGAGTTAAACCAGGGCTTTTTAGCTTTAGTATTAGAGAAAGTATGAGGAATGTATAGCTCCATGCCAGAGATAATCACCTCTGTTATGCGCTCGGCACACAGAGAAGGATCTCTGACATGGTAGCAATAATCATCCCAAGGAAAATCAGAATAGTACTGCCTCAGGTCTTCCCACTTAGCAGAGTTGAAATGCCAGAAGCACCTCTGCTTAGGCGGGTCCTGAGGCTGCACTGGAGTGATAGGACAGGTAACAGAAATAAGATTGTGATCGGAGGAGCCCAACGGAGAGGAAAGTTTAACAGAGTAAGCTGAAGGGTTGGAAGTTAGGAAAAGATCAAGAATGTTGGGCGTGTCTCCAAGGCGGTCAGGGATACGGGTAGGGAACTGCACTAGCTGCTCTAGGTCATGAAGGATAGCAAAGTTGAAGGTTTGTTCACCAGGTTGGTCAGTGAAAGAAGATGAAAGCCAAAGCTGGTGGTGAACATTGAAATCCCCTAAAATGGAGATCTCAGCATAAGGAAAGTGAGATAGGATGTGCTCCACCTTGGAAGTCAAATAGTCAAAGAATTTTACATAGTCAGAGGAATTAGGTGAGAGATATACAGCACAGATGAATTTAGTTAGAGAGTGACATTGAAGTCTTAGCCAGATGGTAGAAAATTCTGAAGATTCAAGATTGTGGGCACGAGAGCAAGTAATGTCGTTACGCACATATGCGCAACAGCCAGCTTTGGATTGAAAATGAGGATAGAGAAAGTAGGAGGGAACAGAGAAGGGGCTGCTGTCAGTAGTCACAGACAACTGTGTTTCAGTTAGGAAGAGAAGATGAGGTTTAGTGGAGGAGAGATGGTGTTCCACAGATTGGAAATTAGATCTAAGGCCACGAATGTTGCAGAAATCGAGAGTAAAAGTATTAGAGGAAGTGTCAAGACACCCGAGGTCGTCAGCAGAGGGGCAGTCCGACCTGGGGACATTTGTGGTCCCCTCCCCAGATGGGGACTCCGAGGCTGGGTGTGGTGAAGCCATTTTTAAATTTTGATTTGAAGAGAGTGTAAAAGTGTAAGGTGTAGTAATGTTATGTAGGTAGTAGAAGAAGTTGTCTTTAGAGGGCAGGCTGCAGCTGCTCTCTTGTGTAAATGAGACACTAAGGGAACCGGAAAGAGAGGACACGGGGAATCACTCAGTCTGCAGCACTGCCTACATCCCCGTAAGTATCTCTCCTGGAGTATTCCACCGGGCGGCAGGTGTCTACTGCCTACTCCATGTGTTTGTGGACAGAGAGCTACTGTCCCCCTCCCGCCTCTCTCTCTCTCTCTCTCTCTCTTCTCTCTCTCTCTCTCTCTCTCTCTCTCTCTCTCTCTCTCTCTCTCTCTCTCTCTCTCGCTCTTTCGCTTTCACTTTCACTTTCACTTTCACTTTCACTTTCTCTTTCTCTTTCTCTTTCTCTTTCTCTTCCTCTTCCTCTTCCTCTTCCTCTTCCTCTTCCTCTTCTTCTTCTTCTTCCTCTTCCTCTTCCTCTTCCTCTTCCTCTTCCTCTTCCTCTTCCTCTTCCTCTTCCTCTTCCTCTTTCTCTTTCTCTTTCTCTTTCTCTCTCTCTTTCTCTCTCTTTCTCTCTCCCTTTCTTTCTTACTCTTCTCAAATTAAACTCAAGAGCTGTGAAGAGGAGAGTGATATTAGAACGACTCATGCAGGTAGAAAAGTGAAAAGGAAAGAGAGTCAAAAAGAGGAAGAGGTTGAATGGACGGGAGAAGAGGAATGTTATGAGTAGGTTTGAGAGAAGGGGAGAGAATTATTACAAAAAAATGTTCCCTAGAAATGTAGACCACACAGACCCTAAGGTCCAAGCCAGGAGGTGTATTTTTACGCTATAGTAATAAATTAACTTATAAGAGAACACATTTAAGGAGGTCGGTTATAAATACATGCAGTCCAGCATCCAACAGGACGCCTGCTGGTGTTATTGGCCTATCGGATATCTTATTGGATTACACGGGATCTAGTTTGTTTTTTTGAAATAATTTGTTGCGTTATACTGCACCAGGGAAGACAAAAGTTTATTCCACTCCCTAACGACGTCATTATCAAAGTATAATTTAGTCAATTGTTTCTAGGTCTCTCTTTTCTCTCTCTCTCTCTCTCTCTCCTCTCTCTCTCTCTCTCTCTCTCTCTCTCTCTCTCTCTCTCTCTCTCTCTCTCTCTCTCTCTCTCTCTCTCTCTCTCTCTCTCTCTCTCTCTCTCTCTCTCTCTCTCTCTCTCTCTCTCTCTCTCTTTTTTTTTCTCTCTCCGTCTGCTGTTCTTTATTTACATGCAACAACTAAATGTTAACCGGCTTTGGTTCCCCAGAGATCAGAGATTTTCACACTGTCACTCCGGCTCCCTGGAGGGAACACATGTTTCCATCCGTCCTCTCGTCCGGATACACCTGCATCTGTTTCCATTATTCCTTTCCCTCAGATATGCAAGTGGGCCGAGTTAGATGACTAATAGGCATGGGAAACAGGTCATTCAGCAAGTCACTTCACCCTCTCTTTCCTCAGATCAAATTTGTTCGAAGATAGCTTCCATCCCTGGAGGAACATCCATGTTTTCTCTTGTTTCTGTCACATCATATAATCATGTGTGTGCACAACCGCTGGTTTTTGTTTCATTCAATATATCGTGTACATACATATTGTAAATATTGAAGTACATTTAAAAAAAACATTTCCACCAGTCTCTGTGTCGTCTCCTGTGATTTACACTGAGTACTCCATAGAGATAATCCACACTTCTCCTGCCTCCGCTTAGTTCTACATTCAAGATTACGCTACCCTCTTCTTGAACAATCAATACAATCATCACATGATCAAAATCTAATACATGTCTACATCTTAGATTTACCCAGTTACTTCTGGTTCGTTTTTTTTAATAAAAAAAGAAAATGAATTATCCCCGTAAACTAGGTAGCTATAGACCATATAATTCTGTTAGGGTTAACGAGAGAGCGCTGCCTCTCTCACCAAGGAGCTGCTGTGAGGCAGGATCGGACTCAACCTTCATGAGGAGTCATCAATTTGAAACATTTTAATCTCGTTAACATTCGTAAATATGCTTTTGCTGCCTTCTGTCTCTATCAATTAAATATTATAATAGTAGTGTAGCTACACATACAGCCTCGTTACATCCAGTAGATCTGTTGCTGTCTGTTCTTCCTTTGTACTCCTTTGTATTCTGAAACACTCTAAAGGT
>JAPQNM010000006.1:1019444-1029444 GCA_029783475.1 Metacarcinus magister | reverse complement strand
CAAAAATATTATCAAAATAAAAAGAAACATTGGCCAAGCCAGCAAGCACAATCCTCATTAAGCGAATATAAGTGGCACAGGCCGTAACAAGACCAAAAGGCATCCGAGTAAATTCCATCAGGCCCTTGTGAGTTGGGAAACGCAGTGAAGCGTCGAGCTTTGGCAGAAAGTGGAACCTGGTAATATGCCTTACTCAAATCTAGCTCTGAGAAGAACTCAGCACCAACGAACTTATGCAGCTCTGTCTCAATACTGCAGGATGGTTCAGCATGGAAAATAGTAACTGAGTTGAGTAACCTGTAATCAATGGCCATCCGATACGTACCGTCGGACTTCCTGACCATGATAACCGGAGAGCAGTGTGGAGAGGTTGAAGGTTGGATGATTCCTTGACTCAACATCTGCTCAACCTCTTTCTGGTAGTAGTGCTGGAGATGGATGTGATGGTAGTGGCAGTAGTAGTAATAATAATAATAGAAGTAGTAGTAATAATAGAAGTAGTAGTAATAATAATAATAATAGTAATAGTAGTAGTAGTAGTAGTAGTAATAATAGTAATAGTAGTAGCAGTAGAAGTAGTAATTAAGAGGAAAACCAGTGAAGAAATCAATGCAAGTTACAAGGTGACGGTGCCCTTCAGAAGACGGAGACAAGGGATCTACCAAGTCAATGGCAACTCTGGAGAAGGGTTCAGTTACGACAGGTAACGGTTGAAGAGGTACTGGACGTACCCTTCCCTTAGCTGACATACGTTGACACTTGTCGCAGGAACGGCAGTAATCCCGGATGTCTGCACACATCCCTGGCCAATAAAAGTCTTGCAAGACCTTCATCTGGGTCTTCCGGTGGGAGAAATGTCCAGCCAAAGGACCTTCGTGAGCAACACGTAGGATGACAGGACGGCAATCGCTGGGAACAACCAAGGATAAACCATTTACCTTTTGAAGGTGATCCGAGGAGAGACATTTTCGGTACAGGAGGCCTTCCTCATGTATGAACTGGTATGTGGCACCATCCCGTGCTTTCTCAACTTCTTGAGTGGTAGCCTTTGATTGTAAACCCGTCAAGGAAGGACAGGATTCCTGAAGTTGACGAAACTCATCAGGGGTTACAGTCAAAGGATGGAGCTTAGGCAGAACTAGAGGGTGGACCCGTTTAGATCGACCGGCTCTGGTCTCCACAGCACACACTTGAGTAGTTGAGGACTCAACTGGTGGTAGATGCTGACATCCAGAAGGGCGGTTGTCCTTTTCTTGAGAGGAGAGGGAAGTTCCGGGCGAAGGCGAGTCATCAGGAGGCAACAGAGGATCTTGTAGGGAAGAAACGTCAGTGGTGGCTTGGTCATGGTCACTATGGAGAAGATGGTTGTCATTACTGAGTAGAGAATCAGGACTATCAGGATCTTGTACTCCGGGAATATTCCCAACTAGAGCACTAGCAAATTTAATTGGGGCCCTTACAGCATCTGTCCAACCAGTGTAAAATGGGCACCGTAAGTAACACTTAACGACAGGAAATTCGTCGATGCGTCCCAAATAGTCAGCAACTTGTACTTTGGGGCAGAGTGATGGGTCAATGTCTGGCAAGGCTTCCTCAGAAATTACAACTCCAGAGCATCCAGTATCCCTAATTATAGAGGAAGACCATGACCCATTAATAGTCCCCGTAACTGAGAAGTTAGGCACTTTATGGTCCTCTAAGCAAAATCCAACCTTATAGGGGGGCGTGGTAGTAGTTCCATCCTTGAATGCTCGAGGATTCCTGGGACAGCGTGGTCGTATATG
The DNA here is from genome assembly GCA_029783475.1 of Metacarcinus magister. NCBI lineage: Eukaryota > Metazoa > Arthropoda > Malacostraca > Decapoda > Cancridae > Metacarcinus > Metacarcinus magister. Next base: position 1,027,660 of record JAPQNM010000006.1, on the reverse strand, counting down.
TCCTGCTTCCCCACAATTGTGACAAGTCACGGTTGAGGGAGTCTGACTCCCAGGAGAAGGTAGAGGCTGGAGTGGAGTAGCAAGTCGAGGGGAGATTTTCTTAGCGTTGTTGTTGGAAGAGACCTTAGGATAGGCGTTGTGGGCGGATGCCCAGTCATCCGCTAGTTGTATTGCTTCCTTCAGCTTGGTAGGCCTTCTTTCCTTGATGAATAGGCGTATTTCTGCTGATAAGGAGGACAAAAATTGGTCAAAGATGATAAACTCTCTTAAATCAGCATAAACATTGGCCACAGAGGAAGACTCAACCCAAGAATCAAACATCCTCGATAACTGGGTAACAAACTGATGGTAGTTCTGTCCTACTCTAATCTTGTTTGACCTGAAATCCACCCGGTAGCCATCTGGAGTTTTACTGAAGCCTGTTAACAAGGCTTGCTTCAGTAACTCGTAATCCTCAGTGGTGGATGACGGAAGGGACGTGTAGAGTTCGGCAGCTTTACCAGTAAGGAGGCAACCCAGACGAACGGCAAAGGTATCTCTGGGTAAAACCAGCATCTCGGCCACACGCTCAAACCTAGTTAAATAGGTGGCAATGTCCTCTTCATCCTTGTATGGTGGTAGACTAGGTCTGGAAACAGGATCATGTGATGGTAGGACTGAGGGCTTACCTTTAGCTGCAATTTCTGCCAGCTTGATCTCTTTCTCCCTCTCAGCTTGTGCTTGTCTTTCTTCTCTTTCCTTCTCAGCTTGTCTTTCTTCTCTTTCCGCTTGTCTTTCTTCTCTTTCTCTTTCCGCTTGTTTTTCTTCTCTTTCCTTCGTAGCTTGTCTTTGTCTTTCTTCTCTCTCAGCTTGTCTTTCTTCCCTTTCGTTTTTCTGTTGTTCAAGGATCCACTGGCCAATTTCCTTGCCCTGCAGACCGAGGGTTTCACCCTGCTCCTTCAGTTCTTGAAAGGAAGACATGGAGAAGACCACACAGAGAACACAATACAAAAACAAAAAATTGGACAACACCTCACGTGCAAAAATCTGGCAAAAGCAAGAGTTTGACGGCAATCAAAACACTCATAACATTACTCCCGGGCCTCAGGCAGCAACGGCGCGCAGCAGCGACTTAGATAACAACCCACAATCTGTAAAATGATAATAAATAATTGGTAGTTCTTATCCTGGCGAGGTCGCCAATATGTCAGGGCCGAGGTGACTACCAATTAATATTATCTTTTTATAGAGTTGTGGGGAAGAAAAATCATGGAGTATGATACCCCGAATATATTTACACACACACAAATAGCAAACAATAGGCTAGAAGCCAAAATAAATCACCAACGACGAACTGCTCGTAAACAATTACCAGAGCAGGGGTATGACACCCAAATAACTCCCTGTACAGCTGTCTGGAGGGTGAGATGCGTGACAGCAACACTCGGCAACGTAGATTGCTCCTCAGACAGCAGGAAGGGTCGAATGGTGTAGGTACAGTTGAAGGGCACACTGGAAGGGAGCCCAAGTCTCCAGAAATGCCTTCGGAATGTTGAGAAACCAGCAGCAGGTGGTGAGGTGTTGTCAGGTGTGAGAGCTGAGGCGTTCTGTCCTTCTCCAAGCCGGTGGCGTGGAGCTTGGCTCGGTTAGACTACCCCCCTACCCCTGGACAAGGGGGTGGGGTAGTGGCGGGGAAGCCGGTGAACAAGCGCCGGCAGACGAGAGTGGTAGTTCAACCACTAATTAGGGGAAGACGAGGCAGGTGCAGTTCCTCACAATATATATATATATATATATATATATATATATATATATATATATATATATATATATATATATATATGTGTGTGTGTGTATATATATATATATATATATATATATATATATATATATATATATATATATATATATATATGTGTGTGTGTATATATATATATATATATATATATATATATATATATATATATATATATATATATATATATATATATATATACAAAATTTTCCCAGTCACAAGAATGGATTCAGATTTCAGATGCTTTTAAAACACCGTTTACATTTCTCGTCTGGCAACCTTACTGGTTCATCAATCTGTTTGTCTTTTTGTTTCTATGTCTGTCTATGTGTTTGTCTCTCTGTGTTCCTGTTTGTGTGTTTATCTATTTTCTGTCTGTCTGTGTGCTTCTTCAAAAGATTTATTTGAGAAAAAATGGAGAGAAAGGAAACAAAAGAAAAACAAAGGTACAGGGTTTGGATTAGGTTTACATCCCAAATTATGTCCCCAGGTAATGAGGTTTGATAAGGTGATATAAGATCCTGTATCATCCTTCCCTTCTTCTTTCTCTCCCTTTCTCTTCCTTTTTCTTCCTCCTCTTCCTTCACAATTTTCCTCCATCACTTATGCTCACTGACTTCTTTTTCCTTTCATCTTCCTTCCTCTTTATTTTGATCTTACTTCCTGGGGAGGCGGTGGTGCAGTGGTTAGCGTTAGGGCATGGGAGCCTAGGGTCCCGGGTTCGAATCCCCGGTTCGAATCCCCGATATCCGCTGACAACTTTTCAATATTTGATATCACCGCCGAGTGGCCAGAGACTACCCAAATTGCTGCCATACTGTCCTCAAACGGAACTTACAACGTTAATATGCATCTGAGGCTGTAGCAGTAACAAGCCTCACTCGTTCTCAACATATTCAAGAGAGAACTTAATCATTCGAGGTGTCACTATAAAAATTCTAAAACCTACACCAAATAACAGGCGAGGCAAGTCCATATGTGCCTCCATATGCCTACTAGTGCCAACGATTAATGATATAGAAAAAAAATAATAAATTCAGTTAAATTTTGTCATTCACTATCTTCCAATTTCTTTTCTTTTTCCCTTTTTCTTTCTTACTCTTTCTCTTTTCTTCCCTAGTCCCTCTTTCATCTTCTCCCTCTAACCGTTTCATATCCATATAGTTTATTTTTAATTTTTTTTTTTTCGTCCATCTACGTATGTGTATGTCTGATTGCCTTCCCCTCCCATATCTCTCTCTCTCTCTCTCTCTCTCTCTCTCTCTCTCTCTCTCTCTCTCTCTCTCTCTCTCTCTCTCTCTCTCTCTCTCTCTCTCTCTCTCTCTCATGTGTGTGTGTGTGTGTGTGTGTGTGTGTGTGTGTGTGTGTGTGTGTGTGTGTGTGTGTGTCTGTGTCTGTGTCTGTGTGTGTGTGTGTGTGTGTGTGTGTGTGTGTGTGTGTGTGTGTGTGTGTGTGCGTGCGTGCGCGCACGCGCGCGTGTGTGTGTGTTTTAGTGTGTGTGTGCGCGTGCGTGCGTGCGTATGCATGGCCTCCTGCCCATGCTTGGGTGCACGCGCTCCCATGCCGCTTATGTTAGTTTTTCTGTGTCTTGGTCTTAGTCTTTGTCTTCATCTGTGTCTGTCTTTGTCTGTAAGTATCTGTCTTTTTCTTTTCTCTATCTGCTACATTCCCTTTATTATCTACTTCCTAATTCACTACCGTCTACTTTACTTTATTTTCTTTATTTGACTCCATTTCCTTGTCATTTCTATTCCTCTCCATTTCCACGCCACTTTGACAGCAATATTTGGATTGAACCCAATGAGCCTTAGCGAGAAAAGAACGAGGAGGGAAAGAGAGGGAAATTACAGACCCAAAGGCCTTGATTTCTTTTCTTTAAATATATTTACAAACGAATGAACTTTAAAAATAGTTGGAAAAAGTTATATACAAATATTTTATCCACATGTATATAGCCTCTCATCTTTCCATCTGTCTACCCGTGTTTTTCTCCCCGTTGTGATTCGAGGCTAACTTTTTAAATCATTTATCAAATGTTCTTGTACTTACGTAAAGTTAACTATATTTCCCTATTCCGCAACACTGTTGGAGTGGTGTTTATCTTAAGGTGCTGTTTACCAGTGTTTATTTAGCTCTCTCTCTCTCTCTCTCTCTCTCTCTCTCTCTCTCTCTCTCTCTCTCTCTCTCTCTCTCTCTCTCTCTCTCTCTCTCGCTTTCGCTCTCGATCTCGCTCTCGCTCTCGCTCTCGCTCTCGCTCTCGCTCTCGCTCTCGCTCTCGCTCTCTCTCTTTTTTAATTTTTTTTTTTTATTTAAACTTATATAAATTATTTTGCCCAAAGGTGAACTGTCGTGTTCTGCCTATCTTAAAGGCAATCATAAATGAATTAAACATTAAATATAAAATTACATATAAATATATACAATTACAAATAATAAATATATTAATATATATATATATATATATATATATATATATATATATATATATATATATATATATATATATATACACACACGTGTTCCACCACACATCATTTCACTGCACCTCACTACACACCAGTTTCAGTGCATTTTTCTGGCACTGTGGTATCGGATTCACTGTCACAAATTTATCAGCGTCAGTGGGGTGGGTTGTGACCGTCTCCAGGTATTGGCCGCCAGTTTGACACTGTGAGTGTTTCATCACTTGGGTGTGAGGGACGGCGGCCGTAAAAATGTTCCACATCCTGGAGACGCGGCCCACAAAGGTGCGTTGGTGCTGGCTGGCACGGGAATACGGCACCTCAACACTGTCACCACTAGCGAGCACCGTTCTCGTGCTCCGCGTGGCAAACTCGTGGAGGCTGGCGTAACCCAGTCAGGTGTGGCACTCCCTGTACCTGTGCCTTGTGGAACACCACTAGCGCTGCGACGTCCCCTGCGGTGTTCCAGTGAGTCAAGGGACTCGCTGACTCGGGCTGGGGTGTTGGGTCTGCAGCATCCACCAGTCGTAAGGCTCGACGCTGGATGCTGTCCAGTTTCCTGGTGTGCGAGGATGCACACGACATCCACGAGAGGGCACCATACTCTAAGTAAGGCCGTATCTGGGCCTTATAGAGCAAGAGTTTATCCCCTTTGTCGAGGAAGCCAGCCATCCTCCGTAGAACAGTGACCCTGTGGGAGGCCTTTTGGGCAATGTGTTTGATGTGGCCATCAAACCGCAGCTCTCGGTCCACCTCCACTCCCAGAATTTTGATGGTTTCCTGGAGTGGGAGAGGAACACCATTGAAGTACAGCTTCCCCTCAGCTGCTAGTTTGGCGGCAGGGGACCGAGAGATCACCATTGCCTGTGTCTTCTCCGGTGCAAAGGTCACCTGCCAGCGTGTACCCCACTCCTGTATAACGCGAAGCTGCTGATTGATCTCATCAGCAGCTCGCTTACTATCCTGTCGTGGGTAGGTGCAAGAGAGGGTACAGTCATCAGCGTAAGCTGAGACTGCTGGCAGTTGCCGGAGAAGATCATCTATATAGATGTTCCACAGGACAGGTCCAAGCACGGATCCCTGTGGCACTGATGCTTCAACTGGCAGGGATTCAGATGCTTGCCCGTTGACGACGACCTGGAGGGTTCTTCCTTGCAGGTAGCTCTCCAGAAGCAGCAGCAGGTCACCCTGGATGCCTTTAGCACGGAGTTTTTCCAGCAGGCCTCCGTGCCACACCCTGTCAAAGGCACCCGCTATGTCTAGGGCCACTACGATAGTGTCCTGTCCGTCATCAAGGGAGTCCTGCCACTTTTTTGTGAGGAGCATCAGCAGATCAGAGGTGGACCGTCCAGGTCTGAACCCAAACTGTTGATCCGAGAGGAGGTAGTTTTCTCCAAGGTGACGACAGACTACCTGTGCCACGATCCTCTCGAATACTTTCCCCACTACAGACAGCAGGGAGATGGGTCTGTAGTTTTTTGGGTCGGATCTGGAGCTCCTCTTGTGTACGGGAACCACCCTAGCCTCCTTCCACACTGAAGGCCAGATATTTTCCCGCAAGCAGGCTGTGAACACCATGGTGAGAGGGGCAGACAGCTCTTGGGCGCACTGTTTCAGCAAGTGCGTGCTGACATCGTCAGGGCCGGTGGCTTTCTTGGTGTCCAGCCCCCGCAACAGCTGTTTAACCTGCGTCTGCGTTACCTCCATCTTGGTGACAGTCTCCTCGCACTGCTGCTCCAGACGAGGCGGGGGCTTCTGGGGAGCCTCCACCTTCATCTTTTTTGCGAAGAGGTTAGCCAGCAGCTGTGCCTTTTCCTTGCTGCTGGTGGCCACTGTTCCGTCTTGCTTGGTGAGGGGCGGGATGGAGTCTTGGCGGCTGATTCCCTGCTTCTCCTTGACCAGGGACCACCAAGTCTTGTTTCCCACGCCCGGGCCTTGCAGTTTGCGGCGCAGGTCCTCCTCCCATTTGTTTATGGCCCATTTGCTTGCTGCCACCATCCTCCTGCAGGCTGTCCGATGCAGATCCTTGTTTTGCCGAGTCGGGCTTCGCTTGTATCGGAGCCACGCAGAGTACTTGGCCTCGAAAGCAACACGGCAACGGTAGCCAAACCATGGCTGGTCCGTTGGTCTGGTGGTGTATTCACGGTGTGGAACATGTCTTCTCTGGAGGGCCAGGAGGCGTGAAGTCAGGGCTCGTGACATACTGTCCGCCCCGCCCTGCAGTAGAGTTTCCCACACCGTGTGCCTCAGGTCACGTCGCAAGGATTCCCAGTCAGCCTTGTCCCACAGCCAGACAGTGCGGGAGGTGGCCTCATCCCAGGCCACTCCCAAATCCACCTGGGTCAGGACAGCGTGGTGATCCGAGCTACCTACGAGTCCCAGCTGGTGACAGCGGAGAGTGTCCTCCTGGAGGTCTGAAATGACAGGATCTAGTGTCCCTCCCCTTTCGTGCGTAGGGAAGGTTACGTGATCCGTCAGACCCTGCACTGTCAGGAGGTTCTCATAGGCACCCTGTTCCAGGTGGTGGTTAAGGTCACCCACCCACCACCATGACGTGCCTGCAGCGGTGCGCCAACATCAACTCGTCCAGGGTCTCGGTGAGGTACTGCAGCGAGGCGGGTCCCTGGCGTGGCGGGCGGTACATGGCGCATAGCAGGAGGGTAGAGCGGTCTTCCAGCACTACCCGGAAGAACATCACCTCCATCTGGGGCGGTGTGTCCACGTCGAGGTGCTGGGCCTGCACTCCCTCCTTAAAACAGACAGCTACTCCGCCACCTGCTCGCTCATGGCGGTCTCTCCTGGCCCAGTGGGTGTAGCCACGTGTTTTGTCGAACGTGGGCTCCACTTCACTGTTTAGCCAGGTTTCCGTCACCACAACTATGTCGGCACTATGTCGTAGTACACAGTCGTGGGTCAGGTCACCGATGTACGTTCTCTCTCTCTCTCTCTCTCGCTCTCGCTCTCGCTCTCGCTCTCGCTCTCTCTCTCTCTCTCTCTCTCTCTCTCTCTCTCTCTCTCTCTCTCTCTCTCTCTCTCTCTCTCTCTTTTTCTCTGTCTCTCTTCACAACAGTCTCTTCTTTCTCTAAAGCTGATCTCATTGCTCAAACCTTTGCTACAACTCTACTTTGGATGATACTGGGCATATTCCTCCTACTCCTCCACCCTCTGACTACTTCATCCCTAAAATTAAAATTCTTCCTTATGACGGTTTCCATGCCCTCTCTGGCCTTGATTCTCGGAAGGCTTACGTTCCGGATGGAGACCCTCCTGTTGTTGTCAAAAACTGGGATTCTGAGCTCCCTCCTTGCCTGGTCAAACTCTTCCGTCTATGTCTCTCTACTTCTACATATCCTTCTTGCTGGAAGTTTACTCACATTCAACCTATTCCTAAAAAGGGCGATCGCTCCAATCCTTCAAACTGCCGCCCTATAGCTTTGATTTCCTGCCTTTGTAAAGCCAATGAATCTGTCCTTAACAAGAAGATAATGAGACATCTATAAGCCCACAACCTGCTCGCTGATTTTACATTAAAAGGGTAATGGCTAGGGGAAAACAGAAATAAGTAAAAAAAAAAATCCCGCTTGTCGCCAGACCCTGTAAAGAGGACAGTAGGAGAATAGAAGCAAGGGGTGGAGTTCCAGTTAACATTAGAGGTGTCTTGACACTCCTCTTTTGAAAGAGTTTAAGTCATAGGCAGGTGGAAAAACAGACAAAGGAAGAGAGTTCCAGAGTTTACCAGTGTAAGGGATGAAAGAGTCAAGATACTGGTTAACTTTTGTATTAGGAAGATGGACAGAATAAGGATGAGAAGAAGTAGAAAGTCTTGTGCAACGAGGCCGCGGGACGGGGGTAGGCATGCAGTTAGCAAGTTCAGAAGAGCAGTCACTATGAAAATAGCGGTAAAAGGTAGATAAAGATGCAACATTGCGGCGGTGACTTAAAGAATCAAGAAAGTCAGTTAGAGGAGGAGAGTTGATGAG
>JAPQNM010000006.1:974112-994112 GCA_029783475.1 Metacarcinus magister | reverse complement strand
TTTGACCACAACTGCTTCATGTTTCCTGACATCGACGCAGAAGGTTGCGACGAGCGTCAGCAAGGGACCCACCAGCACAATGACATGCATCAGAAACCTTAAGTCTTCAGAAAGTCCTGGAACGAAAAACATAAGTAACTAAAGGGAAATGGAAAGAATAATGTTTGGCATAACATGGAGAGGTAGGGAGAGAACATCATGGATTAGGGAGCAGACCAAAGTGGAAGACATCTTGACTATATACAATTAATAGAAAAAAAAGTGGACACGGGCAAAACATGTCAAGCGACAAACAAATAATAAATGGACAATTAGAACAGAATGGCAACTTAAGGATAGTAAAAAAGAAGGCAGAACAGATATAAAGCTATTTGAAGAGATAAAATAGGAAGTTAGTTGGTATATCCTAGATTAGACGGACAGCTGATAGTGAGGAGTGGAAAAGGTTGGGTAGGCCTGTTCTGTATCGGAATCATAGAGGCTGATGATGATGATGACCACTCCTCACTCCTCACACACTGCCACCCTTCGCTTGTACACCTCCCTGAACCATTTGCCACGTGACCAATGACCCCTCCTTGTCCCATCACACCTCAATGCTGAATAAGTAATTAAATTGAGGCCGCAATATGCACGCGCTATCACTCCACACTATAATGCAATGCCCGGATGTATGCATATGTTGCGTATATATTATAACATACGGGTCGGTAGGTATAAGGTAGGTGAAGAGAGGATGAGAGATCAAGTAACGAAGGTATGTATACAACGACATGATCATTAATGACTCATCTGATGATGGAATAGATTGTGATTACGTAGGATTACATAGGAAGAAGTAACGACGATGCATGAACGTTGATGATTATAATTATTGATGTGGAAAAAAAAAACAGCAGTGAAAGCAAGAACAGTAAATTAACAGAGTAGCATGCAACATAATTGTAAAAAAGAAAAGAAATTCAATTACATTAGCAGCAGCTACATCATCAAATCAAATAACCACAACAGCCAGCACCACCATCACTATCACCTCCCACAACACCAACAAAACCAACACACTGTCAAAACAACAATGAGCCACCAAGGTTTTCCCTCTACCTACTTTCCCTTCCTTCCACTGCTACTCACAACATTGCACTCTCTTTTATCTCACACTCCACTGAATCTCAGGGATAGCCACTCCTCCGCATCCCTTCGCTCCCATGGGAGTAAAAGAGAGGTAAAGGCAGGAGAAAAAGAAGAGTGTCATTTCATGTGTCTATAAGGGGAGGGAAAAAATTGCATTTGTGCTCTTGCTCTCTCCATGTGTGTGTGTGTGTGTGTGTGTGTGTGTGTGTGTGTGTAATGAATCTTGGGGAGCAGCATCAAAATATAAAGGGACTTGTATGCAGCTGCCTGCTTTTAAATGTTGTCGCTGGTCAACTCGTGATGAAAGAATGAAGCTGACTGTTTGCGTTACATCCTCTCTACCTGCACACGATCTTTTTACCACCTACCTGTTGTGCCTAACTAGCAACTCGTGACGTGACGTGAAGTAGCAAAGAATTTCAGAACAAAGGAGATCCGAGAGCAACAACAATGTGTATAGGCTCACCACCGTACAGACAAGTCCTGGCGCTTACTAACCTTTGTCCTTAATTAAGGTTAAGACACATTCTTCCTTCCAGCTAGCTGTAAGGAAGCTCCCTCGGCACCCACTATTGACACACTTGAGCTGGATCATAATCGAAGCAGTGAATTGTACGCAAGCCCTCAGCTAAGTAATTTTCCTTTAGCAGGATCTGGCTCCGGTACATTTCAGTCATATCTCATCTCTTCATCTGATTACATATCTATGAACGATTAAAAAAAACCTACATCGTCAGAAAGTGTGTGTGTGTGTGTGTGTGTGTGTGTGTGTGTGTGTGTATCTGCGTGTGTGTGCGTGAGTATTTGTTTGTGTGGGTGTGTGTGTGTGTATGTGTGTGCAATTCACCACTGTCTTGAGGACACGCGCTCGACTGATCAGCCCTCCCGGAGAGAGCTTGGAGCTCATTACAACCCGATCAATGGATAAGGTTATGATCTTTCACACATCACATTATTTTGCTGAAGGAGGACAGTAACTGCTGGATCATCATCCAAAACCTTGCACTTTCAGCCAGGCGCGAACATCAGCCTGCCCACTGAGCTACCGATTTGTATGTGTGTGTGTGTGTGTGTGTGTGTGTGTGTGTGCAAATACAATAGCACGCTCAGAGGAAAATTAGATAAAGCCTATCCTGGATACGAAATTAGGGACCTAATATCTTTATCGTTCTCGGGATTGTGTGGGCGCCCAATGCGTATACTAGCAGGATAGGTCTCTAGGCATCAGGCCAAGACTCGTTATGCACTTCATTTCAACGTTGGTCTTTGTTTGTTTGTGCTTCTTACATTTCTCTTTTATTTGATTTTCTTCACTGTATTGTGTGATCATTCCAAGTTAACTATCCTTAATTATGTATAAATTCCATTTCTCATTGAGGGACGGGGTAAGCTTGTAAGGTAAGGTGGGAGGATTCGGTCAATACAGGGCAACTCCGAGGAGCGCCAGTACACACGTCTTCATTCCATGAAGTCAAGCTGAGAGAGAAACATGGGAGAGGCCACTGATATGGGCTTCTTGTCTAGCTTCTTTGAGTGTTAGGCCATGTTTGAAGCGAAAGGTAATAACCTTATATAACAGGGATTCACAGAGGAATGTTTATTAATACGGGCCCAGAAGATAAAAGATAATCAAAAAGAGATTTTGTGGTAGATGCAACTGAAGGAAGGGATGGGAAGGAAAAGGGAGGAAAGGGTGAGGGGGAGGGGGAAGGGAAAGGGAAAGAGGCAGTAAGTGTAAGAGTAGGGGGAGAGGGTAGGGGATTGGGGAGAAAGTCACAGGGTGATGGAACAAAGAGTGTGTTATCGGAAGTTGAATGTGATAAGGTAGAGGGTGAGAAAGGGAGTGAGACACCAATGAAAAGGTTTTGTTATAAAGTCTTCAATGTCAGAGATAGTCTCACTAGAGAAAGGAGGAAAGAAGACATTATGAGTAAAAGTTTTTTTGGCAGGAAGGAGGCTGCAAAGAAGTTTTTGTAATTAAAGATGAAGTACTAGAATCAGTAGACAATTTTGGAGGGGAAGCACAGTAGTGACGTTGGGTCAGTGATTAGTTACTGGCACTAAAACAACTACAAGAGGGGTGAGAGGAGTGGATGGGGAAGAAGCAATAGATGGGAATGAAGAGAGGGTTATCAAAGTTGAAGAGGTAATTGTGCTAAATGAAGGAACAAGAAGAGCGGGAGAGGAAGAGGTATTAGTGGAGATAGGAGGATTGGATGTAATAGTTGGAAAGGTAGTAATAGACGTGGTCCATGAGGAGTAAATGGAGATGCGCTGAGAGTGAAGGACCTGTTGGAAGCCACTAAAACGGGCTTCTTGTCTAACTTCTTAAAATGTTAGGCCATATTTGAAGTGGAGGGCAGCAACTTCTGATTAAAATTTGTAGATGGGACACGCTCGGAAGAAGACATTATGTTTTTGTGTGCAGTTTGCATAAATGCGTTTTGTTGAGGGGCAGTTTGTTCGAGTATGACTAGGTAAGGCACATAGGGGGCAACGTGAGGTGAATCTACAGTATTTTGCTGGATGTCCGAATCTCCATCAGATTTGACACTACAGGGAGGGAGGAATGTAAGGTTTAACTTTACAGAAGGTCCCACCTATGTATACACTGTCAAGTAGATCTTGTCCTTTACAGGTATATTTTGCAATATTTGCTGGGTACTTGTGGTGGCCATGAGGGTTAATGGTAAAGCAGGATACTTGATGAGCAATATCATGCTCGTCTGCAATCAATTAATGAGGTCAGAACAATAGTCTGGCCAACTGACGCCCACTGGGTAGATTTCATGGGGTATGAGAACAATACTAGTACGAATGTTCAGATGGATATCAGACGACACTGGGAATGGTTTCCCATCAAAGTTTTGCTTCAGCTTGGGATTTTAAGTCAACAACGAGTAGGCGAGATATGTCAGGTTGTGTGATGAAGGTTACCCTTCACACCTGTCATTGGATGCATTTTTGAAATTGGAAAGTGGATCATGAGCATGGATTTAAAAATATTTTTTCCATTGGCGAGGACTAAAGAGCCTGGATAAGAGATGATTAGTGGTAGTGGTTGGGCATAGGCGAGGGTGACAGGAGGAAGGGACAGTCTGTCTTATAAAAGAGGGAGAGGTCAGAGTAGGAAGTTGGTGAATGGTTTTAAGTTTTCAGGGTATGGAGTTAAAAGGTGTGGAGTAAAGGGAGTTTTCAAAGCCATGGTCAGAGACGTGTCCTTATCATAGCCAAGAAAGTTGGGAGGAGGAATTTTTTGAGGTGCATTCCCCAATGCAACTGTTCATCAAGAATTTTCATGATTGACCATGGTGAGCTGAATGTAAGTGAGGATATAACTGGTCTGCTCTCCATATCCCCCATGGAGAGAAAGAAAAGACGGATGGTATACAGTGCCCATGGCACCCTCAGGCCATTTAAGATTGAACTCATAGTTAGCCTTTCATCCTTTCTGCACGGCTCTCACATTTAAGGAAAAAAGGGAATAGTGAAAGGTTAGGAAGAAAAGACAGATGAAACAAGGGGAAACAAATCTAGAAAAAGAAAAAGGCCAAGGGAAAATTGATTGGACCAGACTGCATTGGGTAACAATCTCTTCTCGAAGCCCCTACAATGGCAATGAGCTTGAAAACGGAGGGCCCATGGGGAGTAAGGGCAATGAAAGAGGGATAGTATATTGTGCCCATGGCACCCTCAGGCTGCTCATGATTGAACTCGTTGCTAACCTATCATCTCTTAGCAGGGCTATCACACTTTAGGAAAAGGGTATAGTGGGAGGTAAGAAAGAACAGGTGGAACATAGAGTAATAAAGCTAGAAAAAAGAAAAATACCAATACCAAGCAAAAATGGGTTGAACCAGAGACTGTAGTTCGAGGCTGTAGAGGCCGCCAAAATGTCTCCATCAAAGCCAATCACTGATCCCAAGTCCGCAGCGGTAATGGGCTTGGAAACAGAGGACGTGATGGTAGGTTCTTATTCTGAGGTTCATATTGATATCAATTTGCTATTAGTGCATGTTTTTTTTTAAAGTGCTTTATATTTTTTCTATAATCTTCAGCTGCAATAAGATTACAAAGATACAATAAAAATACAAAATCAAAAACAAAAAATATTTATTTATTTATACTATAAGGATAATATTCGGGCAAAAGGTATCTTGCCACCCTAAAAGAACTGGACTACCTACACAGACTTCAGTAACATCATGTGTGGTATTATGTCACAAAGCATGCATCATGATGTGTAGTATGCACAGCTCTTCAGAATTTTCCCATTCTTCAAACACTAAAATTTCCCTTTATAGTGTACTACCTGTAACAGAATTATCCTCCTGAACCTCCCCTGACTCCCACACTGCTACCTAAGTTGCTACCCACCATTGCAGTCTCAGTTGTAACAATGCTACTGGTGATAAACCTGGTGTAAACATTCAGGTTCATATCAGTGTGTAATGGTGTGGTGACAGGTGACAATTGAAAGCATAGTTTAACACTCTTATTTCGAATTCCAGACAGACTTCAGAGTAAATTTGTTTCCACACTTATGACATTCATAACAATATAAAGAAAAATTGTCACATACAGTAGAACACCAAACTTCGTGCTATCTGAATTCACAAACACATATTTCGTGGCAACCCCAAAATTTCCCACAACTTGACTTTTTGTGATAAATTAACAGTTTCACACAAATTGTTTGTCTGATCTTGAATTTGATTCTGTTTTCTTAATATGACAATGACAACACAATTACTTTTCATCAGCTGGAGGAAGAGGCATGTTTTCATGGTCCCAGTCAGGAGTTGATGTCAAATAGCCACATGGGAGGCTTAGTTTATGAGGTCAAAAAACAATTACCCAAAATTTTAACAATGAAACCATCTTCAAACTACATCAGGACTGTTTCCAAACTTCCTTAGGTAGGATATGATGCCATGCTTTGCTCACTGGACCCGCTTCATCACCGATCTATACAAAAAAATACCACAGCTCAATTCAATGACAGTCCAAGCCAGTAATTGATGTCAAGCAGTAGCATGGGTGGTTCTTTTTCTGAGTGCATAAACAATATAGTCTAAATAACCAAGTTATTCTCAAGCTACAACAAGACTGTTCTTTAGCTTCCATAGGAAGAATACAAAACTGTATTTCGTTTCAACAGGCAATTATTGCCACCGATCTACACAAAAAATGACAATTGGATCAAACATAAGCAACTTTGTATCCATGCCAGTGGACTTGATTTGGCTGCAAAAACACTTTAGACGAAAATGTACATGTATTATTACATAAAAAATTATTTGTCAAAGAATGGGAAAATCAGAGCCATAGTGGGGTCCAGACCTATCAGCAAAAACAGGAGTGCAATTGGCATTAGTAGAAGTGTTCAAGAATAAAGGGTCATAAGATGAAAGTTATTACTATATAAGTTATTATTATAAGTAAGTTATAATCATATCAGACGAAATAACAGATAAAGAGTAGGTAGCGGAGGTAATTTCTATGAGCAGAATATTTTTTTTAAAGAAATCAACAAGTTGTGATAATGGTGGGGATAGGAGTACTGGGATCATGAGAGACTTGGGGATCAGAAGTAGGAGATATGGAAGTAAGGACAATATCTGGGCAGGAGGGATCTTGGAGAGAGGAGCTATATAACAGGGATTCACAAGAGAATCCAGGAGGTAAAGGAAAGTCAAGAAGAGATTTTCTGGTAGATATAGCTGAAAGGGTGGGAGGGCAAGAGGGGGAAAAGGGTGAGGGAGGTGTAGTAGGGAAAGGTATAGTAGGGCCAGGTGTAGTAGGCAAGGTATAGTAGGAGTTGGAGATAGGGAAGTAAGGGTAAGGTCACAAGACGGGGCATGAACTGCTGAAACACAGAGGGTGTTATTGGAATTTGAATGTGATAAAGTAGATGTGAAAGGAAGTGAGGCACCAATGAAAGGTTTTGCTCTAAAGGCTTCGATATCAGAGACTATTTCACTGGGGAAAGAGGACAGAAGACAGTGGGAGTAAAGTTTTTTTTTAAAGAAGACTGTAGGAAAGAAGTTTTAGTGATTAAGGATGGAGTAGGATCATTAGATGGTTTTGGACGGGAAGCACAGGAGCAACACTTGATTGGTGTAAGAAAACATCATGGGAGGGGAGCAAGGATTGAAGTTGAAGGAGTAGAGGTTGAGGTGTAAGGCTCTAGTAAAGAAAAATAATTAGTCACTAGCAGTGAAGAAACTACAGGAGTGAAAATATCAACTGCAACTTCTGCCACAACCGGCCGGAGTCTCTGGGGCATATTATGCAGCAATGTCATGTTGTCTCAGAGGCTTGTACCCAAAGACATGACAAAGTCTTGGAATATGAGTTATCTAGACTTGACCACACAGGCTATTCATCCAGGAGGGAGATGGCCATTACCACTCAAACAGGCATCAGGTACCCATATATTTTAGCTTGGAAACCGGACCTAGGCAGCTGGGTATTAGACATACAGGTGATGGCTGATGCCGCCGCAGGGGACCTGCATGACGCCCACCAGCGCAAAGCTGCATACTAACCAAGACAAACAATCAAGACATGTGCAGTATGGTCCGGTACCTTACAGGGTCCACGCCAGCGTTTTCTACGATCACCTCCAGCTGGCGTGGTATCCTTGCAGCCACCTCTGTCAATACATGAGTACAATTGGGTCTGGCTAAATCAGATTTAACTATCCTTCTGGTCCGGGTGATAGAGGGCAGCTGCAAAATATATTCTACGCACTACAGAACAAGTGGCCGTGCAAGACAGCATCCTGGATGATAGAGGCTTGCAGTCCCCTAAAAACTGTTTAGTGATGAAGTAAGAACAATAACCAGTGCAAAATGAAGCATAAATAAAGTATTAACAAAATTATTTTAAAACAAGATATAAAATCAAAATAGTGTAGAATACTAAATTTCATGTTTTAACAAAATTATTGGAAAAAGCATATACAAAATCAAATAAATGTAAGGTAATTAAAATTCAATTCAAAATCTAGATATGTGAAAAAATTTTCATGCGTAGTTAAACACTTCAGCAAGATTGTGACAAAGTATCATAAGGAAATCAGCAAAAATTAAAGAGTTATGGCACAACAGCAAAGAGAATAGATTGTGTAGTAGTTGAATGGGTAAAGCATGGTACACTGAGGTGGTTTGGACATTCTTTAAGTCACCGCCACAATGTTGCATCTTTATCTATCTTTTACCACTATTTTCATGCTGACTGAGGTACCAAGTGAATGAGTATTGGAGGGAGAGAGATAACAGGTGTAGTAGCCTTGGCCACAGAGAGGAAATGCCAGAAGGAAAGATGGAGACTGTTCTGTCATGGCTACCCGCTAAAGAAAAGTTTCCAGAGGGGGACGAGGCATCAGAGGCATAGATAGATAGATAAGCTAGATTTGTAAACAGGTGTACCAGTAACAAGGTGATTTTCCTCCTCCTCCTCCACAGACTCTGACATACCTGTAGATTCAAGTTGCTAGCATTACTGCCCAGCCTTGGAGCCTGCACTATAACATAAATGCTAAAAACATGATTGCTATTTAAGTCAAATTCACTCTAGAATTATTGATATACAGTGAAATTCCGATAATCCGGAAGCTTGAGGGTGCGGAAATTTTATGTGCAGAAATTCCCGAGCCGGACGAGCCAAAAGTACAACTGACGCCCTGTTTGGGAGATCCTGGATGAGGCGGAGATAAACATTAAGCCACTTAGTGTTGTGTTCAGTATTCAGCCATAATTTTGTCCTTTTATCCACCCAATAGCCCTTATTGAGAAAAATATTTAAATATACAATGTTATCGCAAGTGATTAGAATAAATACACAAGGAGGTAACTAGGAACATTAGAGAAAGGAGTAATGAGTCGAGACTATAGTAACTAAAGCACTAACCAGCACAACAAAATCTTCCCAGGTTTTTTTTTCACAAATCACCAAAAATCTTGACCATGTCAGAACGGAAGTGCCGAAAATCTCCCAGTATTTCTGCAAAACGTCTCGAGAAAGAGATGGTAAAGATATGAAAATGATGAAGGGAATGAATTTAAGATAATTGAAATAACAAAATAGAATTAATTAACTAAATATTTAAAACCTTTAAAATTATTCGTTAATTATTTTATATCAAATCTTAGATGAATTAACATCAGCTGGCCGGTTTCAGAGGTTTCAGATAAGGCGGAGATAAACATTGCGCCACTTAGTGTTGTGTTCAGTATTCAGGCATTATTTGCCTGATTAAGACTCGGACTAAGACACTCTATGACTCTTAATTCTAAGCAATAGGCTGTGATTACTGTAGAAATTAAGTTAATGGCCTTTAACTTAATGGATAACTTAATTTGCACAGTATTTTTTCAACTTAATATTGTACAGTAATTAATCACTTGGGCCATTAACTTAATTTGTACAGTATTTTTTCAACTTGATACTGTACAGTATCATGTTGAAAAAATACTGTACAAATTAAGTTAATGGCCCAAGTGATTAATTACTGTACAGTATTAAGTTGAAAAAATACTGTGCAAATTAAGTGTCCTAAATGATCAATATTATTTTGAACAAATACTGTATTAAATGACTAATGTACTGTGAAAAACTCCTTAAAAAAAAGTTTGACCCCTTGGATTACTACAGTACCATACCTTTGTATACTGTACTGCACCTACAACTGACCTGCAACTGTACTACACTTCAAAAGTAAATAAATACACAATCACAATACAGTATTTTAATTTTTTTAATTTAATATGATTTTTTTCAGGCTTTTAGGGCATTTTTAGGGGTCACGTCCACCAGTCCGGAAAATTTGATAATCCGGAGTTTGCGGTCTCCGCTGCTTTCCGGATTATCGGAATTTCACTGTACACATGAAAGGACATCTATACAATTATTATTACAGAATCTTGGCTCTCATCATTCTCTGCAATTGTGTTTGCACAGTTGTGTCTAGTAAGGCCACACTTCGAATAAATTTTTTCTCCACACCTCTCACATTCATAATGTCTGTTACCTCCATGTGTAAGCATGTGCTGATTCAGATTACCTTTCTGATAGAATTTTTTTCCACACTCATTACATTCATAACCTCTAACACCACTGTGTATCAAAGAGTGTCTAGTGAGGTTAGACTTATGACTGAACTTTTTTCCACACTGATTGCATCCATAATTTCTAACATCTCTGTGTCTATGGGTGGGGTCAGCAAGCTTGCCCTTATCATTTAATATTTTCTCAAATTCTTGATATGCACACCTTTCCTCTTCTTTGTAAACAGTAAAAGAATCCTCTGGATTTTCACCAGGATTCTTTATACTAGAGACAGATTGTTCCTGTTGTTTCCTATTCATGGGGCTATTATGATTGGTAGCCTCCAATGCAACACCATTATCATGATCATCATTATTATGCTGAGTGAGGGAAGACTTCTGAATGTGTATTGTTTCATATTCTACGCATTCATCATTTGTTGCACTTTTATGTGCACAGTTGTGTTTAGTGAGGCCACATTTCATATAAAATTTTTCTCCACACATCTGACATTCATAATTCTTATCGCCTCCATGTGTAAGCATATGCTGATTGAGATTACCTTTCTGAATAAATCTTTTTCCACATTCTTTGCATTCATGATTTTTAATACCAAAGTGTATCATAATGTGTCTGGTGAGGTTAGACTTAAACGTGAACTTTTTTCCACACTCTTGGCATTCAAAACTTTTAATATTACCTTGTACGTGAGTGTGCTCAACAAGATCCTTCTTGGTCTTAAAAGTTTTACCACATTCTTGACACTGAAATATTTCCTCTGCTTCATAAACACGGGTATCTGTAATAAGATGATTCTTCTGATCCCCCACAGATTCTGACATACTTGAGATAGACTGCTCCTGCAGGTCCAAGGTGTTGCTGACTGGCCTCTTTACAGACTCTTTGTATTCGTCATCTTCTGCACTTTTGTGTGTACAGCTGTGTCTGATGAGTTTAGACTTCAAAGTAAATTTTTCTCCACATCTCTGACATTGGTAATTGCTGTCTGGTAAGTGTGTAAACATGTGCTGGTCTAAATTAACTTTCTGATTGAATCTTTTACCACAAACTTGACATTCATGATTTCTGATTCCACGATGTATTGAAGCATGTCTGGTGAGATTAGACTTATGAGTAAATTTTTTTCCACAAACGTTGCATTCAAAATTTCTAATACCACTCTCTTTAAGGGTGTGCTCTACAAGATTGCTCTTACACTTAAAAGAGTTCCCACATTCTGGACAATCAAATTTTTTCTTCTCTTTGTGAATATTGTTGCTGGTATCAAGATAATCTTCATCCACCTCATATTTCATACTGCTGCCCAAATTTGCAATTGCTACTACAGTACTATTACTAGTAGCACCAGTAGCTTCACTATGTTGATTAAAGCAAAATTTACGAGTAAACATCTTTCCACAATCATGGCATTCCAATTGTCTGTCAACTGTGTGGGTATGGATGTGATAATTGAGAGAAGATTTCTGTGTAAATTTTCTTCCACATGTCTCGCACTCATAACTTTTGTCCTCAGCATGTATAAGCATGTGTTCACTGAGGTGAACTTTCTGAATGAATGTTTTTCCACACTCATGGCATTCATAATTTCTAGCACCACTATGTATCAACATGTGTGTGGTGAGGTTAGACTTTTGAGTAAATGTTTTTCCACATTGATGGCATTCATAATTTCTAACACCACTATGTACAACCATGTGCTGAGTGAGGTGAGACTTTTCAGTAAACCTTTTTCCACACTTTTGGCATTCATATTTTCTAATACCACGGTGTCTAACGGTGTGCTTAGTAAGGCTATTTCTATTTCTAAAGGTTTTCCCACACTCAGAACATTCAAATTTTTTCTTTTCTGAGTGGATATTAGAAGTATCTGTAAAAAGGTAATTTTCCTGATTTCCCTCAGACTGCCCCTCACTTAAAGCAGATGTCTCTTGTTCCAAATTACTTGTGTTTCCAATCTCTGCAGCTTCTTCCACTGAATCACAATTACTATCATCAAAACTTACATTGGAAGTTATGTTTATATCACTAGTGTGTATATGGATGTGATTAGTAGAGTTATACTCCCAAGTGAGTATTTTTCCACATTTCTTACATAAATCACTTTCTTCATTTCCTTGTATAAGCATGTTGTGTTGTTCGACATTACTTATCTCAGTGTATTTTTCTCCATATTCCTTGTGTTCATAATCTGTAACACCACTATGAATTAAACTACTCATGCTGTCCCCTAATGTTGCAGTCTCCAATGCAACATTACTACTGGTAGTATAACTAATATGGGAAGTCAGCTGGTCTTGCAATGGTTCTCCTGGCAGCTGACATGGGTTAAGTTGTTCTTGGAGCCAAAATTAGAAGGACTGCTAAGAGATGGATTAAGATGTCCAGTCAGAAACAGCAGGGATCACTGTTGGTGAGCAGAGCAGCTAGCTTCGGCTATCATCTCAGTACCTGCAATAGTGGTGGTTATCAGGACACATGTTTTGTCTCAAAGTTACAACTGTAAACAAAATATTTTTTACCTTAAGAATAGTTTCAAATGTCCCCACTGGTTGCAATAAAGTGCCCTGCTGATTTAGAGATAATGCAACTAACATCATGTTTCCTGCTTCATTACTAGAAAGATTATTCATTAATCCAAGTCATAAGAGATCATATAATAATGAATGCTAAAGTGTGTCAGATTTCAAGCATTGTTACATACAGTATACCCATGATTAGATGGATCCAGACTTAATAGATTTTGGACTTAACAGACAAGACATACAATAATACAGGAATAATAATTTTAAAAACCTATAAATTAAATTATAAATAATCAATAAAAAATCATTAAATATTATTTACGATCCAATAAGTCAAGAAAAATACATTATTTATAATAACTTGCATGTATAAATTTTCAAAATTACATGTACACACAATGAAAATTTCTAAAATATAGAAAATTTCCAGTGAAGGTAAGGCCACTTTAACATTGTACACTTTCTCACCATAGCTGTCTTACAGCACACAGCCAGAGCCTTCAGGGAAGCTCACACTAAATGTAGACATGGAATAACAGTGCGTATCCAGCAATGAAGGTTGAATTACCAAAATCATAAGTTTCCTAGTCATTGAGTGATATGAAATCTTGATGCAATTCATACCATATTTCTTTTAAAGTAGATGTGGCCGAATTTTAACCATTTTTGTCATCTCAGGTCCCAGCCTATTATCTTATAACAATGGCTTCCGCTAAACATAAAATAATATACAATTTTTGTCTATTTCATCACTTCAAATATTGATGAAAACTTAGTCAATTCATAGCAGTTTTACACATGTAAAACAAAAATTGAGTGAATAGCTGAGTAGCAACCATAAGTAACGTGACAGACTGCAGTGTGAGGACAGGCATAAAAAGTTTAGTTAACCGAATCTGTCCAGTTCCATGGCTAGGGTTCTCCTCAATGGAATATTTCTTTGTCAAGGTGAGGAGACTTAATATTTCAAGGATCAGAGGAGCTAAACTAGACAGGTCCACTGTGAGGAATAAAACTATACGTGGACATGACCAAATATGGTACAAGCACCATAGAGAAACTCCAGGTGGGCAACATTCAGGATCTATTCCATAAATCAAACAAGAGTAAGCTTCCATTCCTAGAAGAACTTGCACAAGTAGAGGACCTTATGATGATTGCCCTGACATAAACCCACCTTACCAAAGATGTGAACTCGGAAATTAAATTAGAAAACTATGTACCCTACAGAGCAGATCAGAGTGGTAGAAGTCACGGCAGAACTATCCTTTATCTAAGAGAAGACGTTGCTGTGAACACTAAACTCCTCCTGGTCTACTCAGTTAGGTGGAACTACAAATTATACACCTAAACCTCCTTAACCTGGTAGTCATAAACTGCTACCGGCCACCTGACTGCTCACTAACAAACTTTGAAAATGCCATCAAAAATATGAAACTCCTACACCTGAAATCATCATATGTGGAGATTTCAACTTTCCATTTATCCAGTGGCCAGAAGGGAGCATAAGGGAAGGCACCCAAGATGCCCAATTACAGGCAAAACTCCTAGAACTAGCCACCTTCACATTCCTTAACCAAACCATTACAGAACTAACCAGAGGGAACAACACTCTAGACCTGCTCTTTACTAATAATGTGGACCTGGTGACCAGTTTTTCCTCAAACAAGACAATCTTCTCTGATCACAACCTTCTCACAATCAACACCAGTTATGATAAGCAAGAAATGCCTCAAGAAACAGATGTGTTACCAGAACAGGTTACATTTAACAAACTGAACTTTTTCAGCAACAAAATCAACTGGGATCATATCAATGCCAGCCTATATGACATAAGCTGGGAAGAAACACTCAACCATATGACCCCTAACGAAATGCTGGACTACTTACTTAACACTGTCCTCAAGCTGTACACCACCCACGTTCCCTCAAAAAGACAGCAAACACCCAGACAAAACATCATCCCGAAAGACAGAAAAATATTGATGAGGAAAAGGGCAATACTAAACAAGCAATTACAAAAAACAGACAATCCACATGGGAAAAATGCACTCACCACCAAACATTTTGCAATAGAAAACGAGATAAAGGCATCGCATGAAAGACAGAGGGATGAAGAAGAGAACAAGGCAGTAAGCAACATAAAACAAAACCCCAAGTTCGTTTTCAAGTACTGCAAGAAATTTTTCAAAACAAGAACTAGTCGGACCACTACTAAGCGAGGTAGGAAAGGTGTTGTTAACTCCCAAGGGAACCAGCCAAATCCTTCTAAAACAATACACTCGTGTCTTCAGCCAACCCGACACAACAAAGCACATTTCAGATTTAACCCAGTTCTTCACTGAGGATGGCCACCAACAAACAAAAACAAGCCTTACTGACATACAGTTCACCAGAGAGGATGTGGTAAAAGCAATCAGTGAACTAAGAACAAACTCTGCTGCCGGACCTGATGGCATACCAGCCATCCTCCTCACAAAATGTAAGGACTCACTGGCATTCCCTCTCTGCATAATGTGGCGCCATTCACTGGACACTGGAGTAATACCAGCCACACTCAAAGAGGCAACAATAACTCCAATCCACAAGGGAGGGGACAGGAGTCACGCTAAAAACTATCGCCCCGTGGCCCTCAGTTCCAACATTATAAAAATATTTGAGAAAATAATGAAAAATAAAATAATTACCTACTTAGAAAACAACAACCTCCTCAGTACCACTCAACATAGATTCCGCAAGGGAAGGTCATGCCTATCCAACCTTCTAACCCACTACGACTGGCTGCTTCAAGAGTTTGCAGGAGGAGGAAACGTTGTCATAGTATACTTCGACTTTGCGAAGGCATTCAATAAAGTCGATCACAGGATTCTCCTCCACAAGCTGAAGTCTTTGGGAATCACAGGACGAATTGGAGTGTGGCTGCACAACTTCCTGACACCACAGACCCAAGTAGTGGCTGTCGACGGATGCAAGTCTGAAAAGTCATCAGTCATCAGCGGAGTACCCCAGGGGTCAGACATTGCCAGTGGTACGGGCAGCTCCCATCTCTCCTCCTTTGCTGATGACACAACCCTCAGCCACAGCATTAAAAGTGAGACAGACCTACAACACCTACAAGCCAAACTGCAAAAATCTTTGACTGGGCCAGGCAAAATAACATAAATTTCAACAAAGAAAAATTTGAGTTGCTGAGGTGCGGCCCAGACACAATTATTAAAGAGTCAACTGCTCTATGTACAGGAGGCCAGACTATACTGTCAAAACCAGCCGTAAAGTGTCTCGGAGTTAACCTGAGCCAGGATGCCACCTTCAAACTTTACATCACCACAACCAACAAGGCAAAACAAATGGCAGGATGGTACTCAGGACCTTCAAATCAAGAGACAAGGACCTCATGATTACTTTGTGGAAGGCCCTTGTACAACCTGTCCTAGACTACTGCAGCCAGATTTGGTCACCCCATCAAGCTGGTGACATACGGCAGCTCGAGGCAGTCCAAAGGACATTCATAAGAAAAATTATCAGCATGAGTGGTTACACCTATTGGGAGCGCCTACACAAATTGGGATTGTACTCCCAACAAAGGAGGAGAGAGAGATACCAGGCAATATATGTGTGGAAAATTCTAGAAAAGTTAGTACCAGATCCCACCCTCTCCTTACGTCACAAACTAAACCCTTGCACAGGGCATACATGTGAGAGGCAGACCATCCACAAAGGATCAAGACCCTCCTTGCATCTAGCTTGTCTCATAACAGCCCTATCATCCTCAATGCCCTCCCAAAGAAAATATGGGACCTCACAGGCTGTTCAGTAGATAAATTCAAGAGGGAACTGGACAACTTTCTACGGATGCTCCTAGACGAACCTCCAGTTCCTGGCTACATAGCAAACTGCAGAGCAGCCTCAAACTCAGTGCTAGACCAGTTAAGGCTGAGACACCAAGACCTTCGGTATGGCAGTAGCGGTGAACCAGCACAGCTATGAGGAACACCCTCTAAATTCCACTAAGTAAACTAAGTAAGTGTTCCTCCGATATAAGCCCAAACTAGCAAGGTATAGTATCTGGCTTTATCCTAAGCAAACATGCACACCACATGCCTATAATCCTCAGCAGCGATGGAGCAATTGGCCATTGTGGTGACCAGACCTGCTCAAGAGCAGAGCGGTTGCTAAGAATGTCATGATTCGGACAAGCCACCTTTAGAACTTTGATCTTACCACTTAACTAGTGTTCTAACATTATAATATAATGTTAGAACACTAGCTATTGAAAAGCAGTTCAAAGAACTCGAGGGAGTCAAATGGAATATCATAGGACTTAGTGAAATTTGAAAAACGAGAATTCCAAGGCGGTGGTACAGTGGTCAGCGATCGGGTCCCGAGTTCAATCCCCTGATATTCGCTGGCCACTTGTCATTATTTGGTATCACCGCCGAGTGGCCAAAGACTACCCAAATTGCTGCCATACTGTCCTCATACGGGACTTACAATGTTTATATGCATTTGAGGCTTTAGTAGCGACTAGCCTCTTTTCGTTCTCAACATATTCAAGAGAAGACTTAAACTTTTGAGGCATCACTATAAAAAAAAAAAAAAATCTATGCCAAATAACAGGCAAGAGGCAAATCCATCCTGCTTCTATAAAAAGCCAACTGGCACCAACGGTTTATGATATAGAAGGGGAAAAAAAAAAAAAAAAAAAAAAAAAATGTGTGCAGGTTAAAAATGCGTGAGAAATTTAAACGCAGCATTTAAGCCATAACTCTGCTATTTAAATGATTTATAACAAAATACTTTGTCACGATACATGCAAGGCTATCCACAACACACTATTTTTTTTAAATATTTTGTTAATTAAAAAAATATTATTTGGAGAAGGAATTCCTTTCAAGATTTTTTGTTACTGAATAATACGCCTGGACATCCACCTCATCTAGCCAATCTCTATCCCAATGTCAAAATTGGTTTTTGTCACCAAAAATGACTCCATTCATCTCACCTACCGCCTACGTACATGATGTATTTTGTCATTACACTCAACCCTCAATGGACTCCATATACTACCGGACAGGCAGACAGGATCATTCAAAAAGTCTGCTATTTGAAACATCTGCCCACTAAACAATATATTTCTATGCCTTTATTGTTTTCTAATACGTAATGTCTAGGTTATGCACATTGATACCCATGATATATTCATAATCATATAAATAAGTGAGGTAAGTGAAACAATCATTGCATTTCATATTAAGATTGCCTTTATATGTGGTAATCTGTGTACCATATGAAAAATACTGGTGTCTGTCCCACCAAATACCAAGCAACGGTCATTTTCAAGTAGTGGACAAGTTGATTCCCCATTTAGTCCATTAAAATGAGGTTTGTGTATTGTGAAATTACAAAGAGAAAAAGAAACAAACAATTCAGATGAAGCTTACGATATTTATGAAAAAATAACTCTGTCAACCCCAACTGCTGCCCCAGCTGATGACATCAACGATCCATAGCCAAGCACCAGCGGTCAATAAGATGTTTTGTATTTGTACAGTATTTTGGTATGTTTTGCAACTATAATGTTTTCTATTTTTTGCTCACATGGTTTGTATTTTTGTATGTTTTGCAGATATTAAACCAGTTTGTATTGTAGTATGCAGTTTGACCTAAGCCTGACAAACGTCAAAACAAGAAACAAAACGATGTGTAGATATGATACAAATGGCACATAATAAGAAATAAAACAATGTGGCCGACTTACACCCAGATCAACTTACGACCGGTAGGTCGCAACCAATTGTGGTCGTAGGTCAGCGACTAACTGTATATGTTCAAAACATTCCACTGTTGACAAAGAGTTACAGTGCTCCTACTTGTTTCATGGTAAATTTAATGCCACTTTCTTGATATATTTACGGCTTCAGCATAAAACTATTCGTTACCTTAACCAATTTACCAAGGAGTTTATTCAAAGAATAACAACTACGGTATTTTTGAGCAGGACAATTATACTATTTTTGCAATGGTTCATTAACAGTAAATTCAGTGCCTTCTAAGTGCTATTAACATCTTAGTACTACTATATGCTAGGTCTGTAGCTCACTACCATAACAACTACCATCAACGCTACAGGGTGAGAAGGGAGTGACATTACAGGGGGACAAGGAGCTGCCTCGTGTAGGTCATTAACTAGCCTTTTGCAGTCTCCTCATTTCTTATGTTCTAATATTACTGTTTACCAAGTGAAGCTTTCGATATGCTATGTTTCATCTGTGTTTAAGAGGGGCCATTACAAAGGCTCAGCCTCCAAACCATAGGCCAAAACAACAATGGCCGGCATGTCATCTACAGCATCAGTGTCGGGATCAGGTAAAGAAATTAGTTTTCCATATTCTAACATTAATGGTATTTTGATTTTAAATCATATAAATTAAATTCTAGGGTCATCAGGAAGCTAGTGTTTCAAACAGGGATGTTTAGGTGCTAGCCAGTAACCTCTACCCCAAGGCTTACAAAAACCGAACCATCGGGGTATATAAGACACTGGGTAATTTTTGGAGGAGTTTTTTGGGGTAAAAAAAAAGTGCATCTTATACAGCAGGAAATACAGTAAGTGGAGAAAGTATGAAATGGCCTTTGTCCTGCAATGGACTTAAAGAGCTTTATGGTGACAATGATGTGGTTAAGGTGCTGAGGTTAGCCATGGCACTGAACAGACCCAGACCCGATAGGGCAGTGTAAATGCATCCAGTACTTTGGCAGCAGTTTCACCATGATTGTGCTATGTGCTACATAATAATCTTTCAACAAAAATGCTGTTCCATGGATGGCCATGACAAAAAACATTATACAGTGGTACCTTTTTATATGTGGTCTTTATGTACTACATATTTTTTTATATCAACGGATTTCAAAACTGCAAATTTAAACAATGCAAAATTTTAAAATTCGGTATGGTTGAGGGATGTTCAGTATTTGTGTTTACTACACAGCACAATGCCTACCCCTCACTTAAAGAAGTACCATGCACGATCAATGATGAAGTAACACTTGTACCAATGGATAGCGATATGACAAGAAGCGGTTAGATTTTCATGCAAGTAACAAGTGGTATCCATTACCTTCATTGATACTGTATTTCACTGTCTGTCATGTTTAAGCCTATATTTTGCACCATAAATTGAAGTTAATACAATATAAAAATTATATTAGAAATTGAAACAAGAATATAATTTGCCCTCTCTGTGACACATCAATGTTTAAGGCAATGTTTTG